>CM038679.1:606724004-607206235 GCA_021605205.1 Aegilops longissima | reverse complement strand
TAGGCTATTGTGGCCACTAGAAAACACAGAAAAGAACTGCAGTGACTACAAGCAAACAACTAAACAAGACAATAAGGAAATAAATAAGCAAGCAATTAAGGCTAGCCTATTACCGCTATTACACATATTACATCCACTTTGGGCATCAAAGTTCGCCACCAAAGTGCAAATATAGGGAACAAAGCAGATATTACATACACTTGGCCGTCAAAATTGGCCACCAAAGGCAAATAAACACGGCAGCAAAACAAGAGCATAACTGAAACAACTTCGAAGAGCTCAAGAAACGTTATCCAGGTATCCACCATGCGGGCAATAAGCTTAGCAAGCTGATTAGCTTTGTCTGTTTGGCGCTAAAATCCTCCAACGCTTCTTGTTGCACCGAAAGTATGCATCTGAATGCTCCAGGACTTCCGCATCCTTCCGCTTCTTGTCGCAAAGCACAGCTGATCGATGTCTTTCAGCTTGTAGTTGAGACTCAAGAAACCGAACTGATTCGCATAAAGAGTTTGAATAGCTTGTGCATGCGGTAGTGGCTAGAACTCGAACACTAAACCAAGACAGGACTTTGGGGTTGTCTCGTTGTCTTCAAGATAGTCTTCCTTAGCTGTTTTATCAGCTTTGTTGGAGACCAACAAGGATGTGTCACTATCCTAAACCTTATCTGCATTACTTCCTTTACCATTGCTTAATAAGGCACTCTTCCCCAATATTCTGTCAGCATTCTAAAAGAAGAAACAATCAGACAAATAACAAGTTTAGCATGTACTAGTATATGAAACTCATTTCGGTGAACCCTTCATTAGTAAGGTGGACAGGATTAAACTACCAAGTCTTCTATTGCCAAGTACTAGTACATAATAAAAGCATCAAACAAACATATATCTATGTCCTATGGTCATTTGCATTGTCTTGCCAAATCAAAATAGAGACACGGTTCAAATCATATCAGTTCAAGACAAAGCAGCAGTGAAAGAATACAAAGCGTGGGAAACTACACGGCACAACAAGATTTCAGATGGGTACCACGGGTCTACATGTACAACAACACTATTGGCTCTGTTGTGATGCTAGTAATGTGCATGATATGAAAGTCAACTCAGATACACAATTGAAATTGAAATCAAAAGAGCTATTGATAAGAGCAAACCTGTTAAAGAAACATGCGTGAACATACCTGCCGTGCCATTGGAGTTTCGATTGGATCCTTCAATTTAAAAATAAGTTTGTATGAGTAAATACAATGATACAAGAGCAAAGCAATCATAGTTAAAAAAGCGGCGCCTAAGCGGCGCTTAAGCCGCCCTAGGCTCTAGGCGTTGGCAAAACGCATTGCATAACTATGCTTAATCAGTGCATAATCACAGCATAAGCATGCGCTTTGGTCGATAAAGTGCAAGGCGGTGGCAAAACACACAATTAACGCCTAGCGCTTTTTGAACTATGATAGCAATGGAATCTTAAATTAGAACAGTTGTTCTTCAGGTTTAGGCACTTGTTCTACATGAACAGAGTACAAGAAGACGCAAGAATATAATACTTAAAATAGAAAATGAGCTCATAGACCTTACCACATTCTTGGTTCGGGACTAGTATAGAACAAGGCGTTCCCAAATCATCGTCCGAGAAATGTGTCTCAGGAGAACGTAAGGGAATTTGATGAGTTTCTTTGCCGGTGAAGTACGTTTTCTTGTAATTCCGATATCGCCACCAAGCATTCTTGAAGATAGCAGAGGTATTAGCACAGGTTACCTCATCCTGAGTTTCCAAATCGGTCCTTCTCTATAGAGAAAATGGGAAAATTTGTTGTATTATAACCATCATGGAGGTAGGATGTATGGGACGAAGCAAAGTAATTGCCATGAATAACATTACTTACACATAACTCCCGGACAAACACCTGAATCGGCATTTTCCTTCATCTTTAGTATAATATTTCCAAGATGGGAAGATACGCACATACGATTTAACAACATCAAATGCGATAGATGCTAAACTACTGACTGGCTGGTTGTGCTTCCTCCACGGAATAGGCGTACTAACTGGTGGAGCTGGGTTCGCCGTGATAGTACTGGCCCTTTGGGCACTTTGGAGCTGCCTTACTAACTGCTCTTGTTTGGGAGCTCTGTGGTGGAGATGGTGCTGTGTCAACAGAGAACTGGGTTACTATCGGCTGGGGTTGGGGTTAGATTGGGTGAAGCTGGTTCTCATCCATCGCAGAGGGGTACAATCTGCGAGAGTTTGGGTTATGTGTGGTAGGGCTGGTTCTTGTGCATGTACAACCGGGGTGCTATCTCCACCAATAGGTAGCACTGTTTTATTTGAAGACCGTGTTTTTATTCCGCTAGATACTGGCATCACCCGCTCCAATTCAAATGGCTGATAAACAAGAAACATAGTTGAATGTACAGACATTGTATGAGAGATAGATGCAATAGATAGTGTGGAAAAAAGAGGGCATGAAATAGTTGACATGTATATTGTTTAACTAAAACGGATAGCATGACATAATTTCACATATATGATGTCTATCTAAACTGGATAGCATAGCATAACATAATTCAAAGATATGATGAATAACAAAACAGGATCACATGACATAATTCACCTACATGTTATCTAAGTAATCAGGATCGCATCATTTAATTCACATATGTGATTTATATGCTAAGCAGAGGGCATTCGATATGATGTCCAACTAAGAACATGGTGTTGAATATTGTGTATATGATGTCTAAACTATGCAATGCAAGACACCGTATGCATGATATGAGCAGTATAACCGTGCAAGTTAGAGCATACACCTCAAGTGGGGGAATAGGACTGGTCATCTGTCTCAATCCATCTCGAGGAGCTATCGGGACCCAACAAGAGATCTGCTTGACGTAGCACTATCTGCTCTGAAGGCCTTGTTTTCACTCCAGTTTTTCCATCTCCCACCCAAATGGCTGATTCACGGGAAGAGTAGTTTAATGTACAAACATTGTCGACAAATGGAAATGTAATGAAGAAAAGGATGGGCAAGATATCATTCAAATATATGATGCCTGGTTAAACAAGATGGCATTGCACATTTCACATATATTATGGCTGGCTAAAAGACATGAGACTGCATAATTCCCATATATGATATAGAAACTAAACAGGTGGCATTACAGAACATGTCTAAACTAAGCAGATGACATATATGATGTCAAAAGTAGGCACTGCAAGGCAACATATGCATGATATGACTAACATCATCATGCCAAGGTAGAGCAAACACCTTGGGGGTAAATAGGAGTGGTCAGCGGCGTCTGAATCCGCCTCAGAACAGATATCTTCCTCTAGATTACAATCTGGAGAGGGGTGGGGAGGGTTTGCCATTGAACCCACCATGGAGCGATGTCTGCATGACATTGTATTTCCGCGCAAAACTCTTCTCTTTTTCTCTACATGTTCAACATGACTGTGTACAATATCTGACATGCATACGAAAAAATATGGTGAGATTATGTAAGGAGAGCATGCAGAAATTTAGAGTGATGGTAACAACCAGTGGATGGATCCAAAAATAATGATAGCAGGCTGATGATTGCTTTAAATTAATAAAAAGACAGATGATGATTGCTTTACTATTTGTTTCCCACCCAAGATGAACAACATAGGCATACCCTAGGTGAACCAGATATTAGATGTACATACTATTCATTGCTGCCTCGATATGTGCCCCATAAATAATTTAGAACTCAAGTTTAAACATGAATTTGGACCTGAGTTGGGAGTCCAAGAGCTGAACAGGACGATAAAGTAGCAGGTAAGTTTAATCAATGCATAACATAAGTAGAAACAAAAGAGTGCGACCTCTCTTGTGGACCTGTGTACTCCTCAGGTTCATCTGCTGAGTCGATGATGATGATGCCATTGGGGTGGTGCCAGTGGCAGGGAAGGAGATCTGAGGCGGTGAAAGACGGTCAGGAGTCGTGATGTCTGGTTTGGTGGATGCTTCTATCGATGGAGCAGCTCAGGTGAGGTGGACGGCGTCGTGGAAGGAGCAGGACAAACCACACAAAGTTCCCTTCGACACGTACTTGTAACTGAAGTAATTTTGTAAGGGCTCATTTGGCTTGCATGATTCTTAAAACGCAGGGATAGGAAAAACACCGGAATAGGATAGGAAAATGCACATGGTAAACAGAGCATTTGTAAACACAGAATTTCTATCAACTTGGGTGTTTGGTTTATAGGAATTGGAAGAGTAGAGGAATGCAAAGAAACATGGCCAAAATAAAGAGAAACCATATGAAAGTGTGTGCAGTTAGAATGTTATTCGCACTAATGCACTTGGTCTTGTTTTCATGCATAGGATTTTGAAAAGTAGGTCCAGTGGATGTTTTGCTTCATTCCTTTCAACAAAATGCATGAATAATTGAATAGTAGAGTGCCATTGGAAAATTCCCTATTGCTATGTTTTTCCGTTGAACCAAAATAGCCCTAATGGATCGACGTGAATGTATAGTAATAAGTGACGCAACAAGTGTACAACCTCTTTGCCGTAGCGTGTCGACCTCAAATCATTGGGTTGGTCGTTGAAGCAGTTGAGGCAGAGGTGGCTGTCGAGGTGTGGAGGAAGATCTCGAGGAATCAGAGACGGTGTCGTGGCACTGCTCTGTTGTGATGGATCGCTCGTCGTTGGAGCAGCTCCGTGAGCCAGAAGACGTCAAGGCTGAAGCAGCACAAGACAGACATCGTCAATCTCAAGTGGGATTCTAATAGCATCTCCAATAGATGATGAAAAATGGATGTAAAATTAACATCACCAAAAACCACCTGACTACAACAGATGAGGTAAAAACTGTTGACTCTGAACTTAACTGTCAGAACTGAAATTAATTGTGGAATCTAAATGCTACTGTCAAAACTGAACGCAATGGTAGCAGAGAGACACTTGACATGTAGTTTAGGGAGGGCCTGCAGTTCATCTTCAACCTGCACACCCCTGAGCCGCCAGCCACCATCGGCCGAACCGCCGGCCCCAGCGCCGCCTCGCCGCCCAGAAACAACTCGCCACCGCCGCCCGGCCAGCCCTCTAGCCCCCCACCCCGAACCCTAAGATAGATAGTGGGTACCTCTCCGCAGCCCCCATTCCCGCTGGGTGGTTCTTCCTTAACTCCGTGAGCCCCCCCAACCCCTGAAAATCGACTGACCCAAAAGTCGATTCAGTCGACTGAAGTGTGGCTTAATCGGAGCAGAGCAGCAGCACGAGCGAGGGGGAGAGCAGCAGCAGCAGCTGGGCGAGCGAGCAAGAGTCGGAGCAGCAAAAACAGCGCGAGCGAGCGAGAGCCGGAGCAGCAGCAGCAGATCCAGCTGGTATGGACGCCGCCGCCGAAGGGGCCTCGCACTGGGGGAGAGCCGCCGTGGAGATGTCGCCCGCGGCGCCGGCTTCAAGGTAGCCGCTCCATGGCGGTGTGGGATGGAGCACCGTCGGCGCCGGGAGGTCGAGTTAAGGAGAAGGTGCGATGCAATGAGTGTACAACCTCTTTGGTGGCGCCGAGTAGGCCTCGGCTTAGCCCGAGGAGTCGGTGAGGATGCTGCGGTTCCGGTGGAGCAGGTTAAGGCGGCGCTGTGGGGATGGAGCAGCCGCGATAGACGAGGCGATCGTCGGAGCAGCTCCTTGGAGGTGGAGGACGGGGCGGCTAAACCGGCGGGACGGCGAGATGGACGACGGATCCTCATCCGGGGAGGTGGACGAGGGACGTCGAGCTGTTGCGGTGGACGACATCATCGGGGAAGAGGCTCCGGCTGGGCAGCGGTGAGGTGGCGGATGGAGGAGGGTGGGGTTTCGCTGCTGGAGCGGAGAGGTTATGGCGGCCTGGGATTTCGAATGGCGAAAAGGGGGCGATGGGAGGGGGTGAAGCATGACTTAGGGACGCGCTTGTCCAAAATGTAGGGTGTGTTACAAAAGTACCCCCACCGATTTGAACTAGCGGCCCTTTCGGCTCAGGGTTAGAAGGGGGATTTCACGTGTCGGGATTTGGCAGCTGGAGGGAGTTTTCGCGCGCGTTGTAATTTCGGGATAGCAAGGCGCGGGTTGTGAAGGCGCCAGTTTTGGGAGCACGATATCTGAATTTTCGGGATATAACAAGATGCGGGTTGAATTTTAGGGACAAGCCTAACGTGTAGTAATATTGTACTTGTACGTACCAAATCAATTCGCACTTCCCTCAACCAAAAAGAAAACAAAAAATAAAACTATTCACACCACACAAAGAGAGAGTCTTGCCCCGTTTTACTATACAAATGCTATTCAAAGCTACTCCCTCCTTCCATCTATATAGGGCCTAATGCATTTTTCGATGCTAACTTTGACCAAATATTAGAGCAATGATATATGACATGCAACTTACACAAAGCACACCGTTAACTTCGTCTGTGAAAGGTTCTTTCAATGATATAATTTTCACATTGTGCATGTCATGTACTATTAATCTTGTCAATAGTCAAAGGCGGTCTTAAAAATCTCATTACGCCCTATATAGATGGAAGGAGGGAGTATGAATCCATGTTATGTCCGATTAATTTTTTTCGCTTTTATGTATAATGCATGTAACCTACTCATACCAACATTTTAGTGCATTCCAAATGTCTATACTACCGCTGCAATTCGAACTAAATTTGAATTCGTTTCTCTATTTCAATAAGAATCTACAATCATGATTGTTGCCAACTTCAACCATCATTCGTGTATTACCTTAATAACACACCATATGATTACTATAGAGATAGATATGAACTACGTGTACTACATGAACTCGAATTCTATTTTTTGAATACACTTGATGTTGATTCCAAATAATAGTACATTTGATGTACTAACTATATATTCATAATCTAAACCATGTTCCATACGTACACCGTGTTTATCACACAAAATATAGTGCCCCGCCCCCTACATTATGACAAGTATTTAGACCTGAGTTGCAAAAGCCACACATTAGCCCAAATTATAATCAATGTTGTACATTTTGATATCTTCTTCAAGTATCTATATCCACCTTTTTATAATGAATTATGATCTTTGTTCATCTTTTACACCTTCACGATCCTCTTCTATTTGTAGCTAGCTAGCTAACTTTCTATCGTGCATGCACACGCCCCCCTCACACACCCTTAGTGTCCCTCCATCGCAAGACGCTCATTATTTCTCTTTAGGTCGCCCACCAGCGTGTGTGTAGGCCCGGCTCCTTCTTTCTGGCACACACCGGTCGATATACCTCTCTAGCCAAGTGTGCCTACAACAAACACATATATACTTCCCCTCTTCTCTTCTCACCGTCCATGCCCCCATATGTCCAATACGATTCCACACAGGTGCACACTCCCGCCCCTCTTTTCATTAGTCACATGCTCGCACACTCCTCCCCCCTCGACATGGTAGGCCTCTCGCACCACCTCCTAGCCACACTCTCTCCCCCTGCCCGCCTCTCCGGACCTTATTTGCTTCTAACACATGCAGGCGTATATGAACTGATCTCCTACATATAGCCAGGTCGACTATAATTCGCTTTCACCAAGCACCGATACACTTACCTCGCTAGTTATGTCTCTCCTTTCTCGGACACACGACGGTTGATCTTCCTATGTAGTTACGCATGCTTACCACAACCATATCTTCTCCCTCATCATCCTTGAATACCTCCCGACCCGTCTCTCACACGCACGCAGATAGAGACATGACATCCCCGCCTCTCTTATTGATATTGCACTCATACCCTCCGCTTGTCTAGCAGGCCTCTCCCACCATTTGTGAGACGCCACTCCACCACCAACCCTCCGACGCTCTACCTTTGTCTTTTCCCAACCTTATTCCTCTGCTACACATATCCATGGATGTCGATCGATCTCCTCAATACATAGCTAGGTCTCTCTCCTTCCCAGCACATATACTAGTCAACCGGTCTCTACCCCCCCACACACACACACACCGATAGTCGAACGTTGTAGGTAGGTATCCATGCCATGGAGAAGAACTGCACCTCTGCCTCTCAAATTCCAAAGAGGCCAGCCTCCTGTATCTTTGACATGGGCAAACACAAATTTGATGGCACTCTTTATCGATCGCGCAGCCACACACTTCATCCCTGTTTTCAATTCTATCGATATCTCACGTCCATGACTCCGTTTCACACACATTGCATATGTTACGTTTTCGATTGAGATATCATCAACACATTGCCTCTGCTTTCGCACAAACCATCTCTCTCACACCCACCCACATACGCATTCTGCACCTAAAGAAGAAGTGCACGCAGGACGCACGTACTCACGTCTCGTTCCCGGCCACACCCACGCGGGTACACGGTGGAGTTCGTTTCTGTACGAAAAGGCAGCCCACGTGATAATTTGACGCGTGTAGCGGTTGTTTACTCGAAGGAGGGTCGGGTACCACGCCTAGAATATAAAACGATTGCCGTGGGGAAAATGGAAAATGGGTTTGTCTCTCGTGAGTCTCGTCACACAATCTCACACAAGGCCGCCGTGGCCTCTCTCTCTCAGCGTTGGTCAGTGATCCGGCCGCATCCCGTCCGCCGGCGGAAAGGGAGGATGTGCATCGTCTCTCCATTCGACGGCGTTGAGGCAGCTCGTCCCGATCTGCGGTACCGCCGTTCTCTCTGACCAAGCTCCGGCGCGTAGGGCCTTCGCCACTTGCTCGCTGCCGCAGGTATGGGCAGATCCCGCCGCGGCGCCTCCTAGTAACATCCCGACGACCCTCGGTACAGCTTCCTCCGCCTTGCTCCACTGCCCATCTTCCCACGTTGCTGCATGTGGATCTTCTTTAGTTGTTTGCTTAAATCGTATCTCGGCCGGTGTACTTTCCATCTTGCAATCTCGTCCCCAAACCATTTTTGATAAACCACCATGTGCTATCTTTCCCTTTTTACATGGAACATGTTTCTTTTTTGTCGGCGTATGTGTCTTCAACTCGTGTTATTGGGCAGTAATTGTTTCCTTTCGACCTCCTTTTGCAAACAGGGCTATCCATTTTCACCTCGTTGTTATTGCGACCTTTTGGTGAACTGCACAAATCACTTTTCTGAAGAGTGTTTTGTGCAGTTCCGCTGAAATGTCACACGGGCAACGTTTTTACATTTCTGTGCGACTGCGGAAAGGGAGATTGGTTTTGCTATCCTCCTCATCCAACTCCATGCCTAATCTTCTCCGACAAGAAGTTAGTCCTAAAGAGAGATCGTAGAGGTGATCGGCTTCTATTTATGTGTGTTATGTTTCATCATCTTGTTCATTGTAATCACACTGACTGGATATCTTTGCAAACAGGGATGGTCCGCCCGATTTTAGTGGAGCTGCACAAAATGATCGGATTGTGGTGTCCTTCATACACCTCTTTTTTGGCTATAGAGCTGGGTGAAACTAGCTGCCAAGCAATGAAGAATGTGCCAAGGAAATGGAGCCATGCCTACGAACAACATCGATCAATTATATTTTTCTTTATTTGTACACCTTCTCACAACTTTGTCTTCAGATGTGATGTGAATATTGGCGCTGATCTGCGAACCATTGAGATGCATTAGCCATGGTAGTTTCATTTGTATTTGATGGAATGTTGTAACGAGATAATCTCGAGGCAAGACACATGAATCCTAAGTTGAAACCTTTTTTCCTGTGGGAACCAGAGTTGAAACCTTCATAGCATCACAAAGACAATTTCATCAAAATTATGCGTACATATAAACAAATCCTGAAGGATTGATAGCAATGCGAAACAATTCAACTTCGTTTAGCCGACATGTTGGACATCCTTCATCCGCTCCACCTGCCATGCAGCAATATTGAGTGCACAACACAACTTCAGGAAAGATTCACCCGGTCGTTATACCGCAGTAGTAATGACTAGTGAGCAGTCAAATCACAGAGCCCCACCTTCGCCACAATGAAGTTGCTCGGACGAAGCAACCATCATTTCTCTGTTCCTTGAATCTACCGGTACTCCCATATTCCCACAAAGAAAGTTGCTCGGCGAATCAACCATCACTATATCCGCCACGTGTGATGACCACAGGAGCTATCCATTCAGATTGCATGTTAAAAAAATAAAGGTCGATAACTAATGCAGCAAACTTTCAAAAAAAACTAATGCGACACTTCGGGCCAACGCGGCCAGATCGCATTTTGCACGAGAAATTGCACACCATGTTTTGTTGACATGTGGTCCCGTTCCAACATATCAGTGAGATGACGGCGAGTAGTAGGAGTATTTACAAACCGACGTGTAGGCCGGGGCGCCCCTTCGTGAACCGTGGCAAACTGGCAACCGTCCACCGACGCTTCGCCTTTCCCTCTCGATTTGGAACTGTTGTCGCACGCTCTTCCTCTCCCTCCTCCATTTTCCTTCAGCCCTTCACGCTTTCTTCTGCCATTGTTCGATGTCTTCTCCATGGAGGGAACAGGACGGAAACGACCCCGTTATTCTTGCCCCGATCTGAAAGATGACGTGGTGGAGGAACTCATTGATCGGTGCGACGTCATCACCTCGGCTAGTATGGCAGGTTCGTTCAAGCCCATTCTTGACTCAACTAATAACATCATTACAAGGAACCCAAGAGTCAAGGAACGGTTTGATCTCCCCTATCTTCTTCGCCGTGACCCTGATGACCGGCGCCGTCACGACGGAGGCCTCGCCCTGTGCAAGTTGATGCCGCTTGATAATGATACGTATGATGTTAAGATGCCATCGCTGAGGGCAAGGCCTGGGCAGGCGCAAATGGAGATTGGGTTGTTTACATTGGGTCCAACTGCAGTGGGAACTTGTTAATGTGTACACTCGTGACCGGTTCCACTTCCAAAATCTCAGCAGATCGCCCAGAAGTTGAGCACACCGGTATTGTACTCACATTCAAATACAATCATGGTGACTGTCTTCTACGGAAGATAGAAATTTCTCGAGTTCCCACCCGCTCTTGGAATTACAACAACTATGAAGTTGTTGCTATCTTCGACAAGCTTGTTGTCGTCGTTGTTGGTTTGACTCGATGGACATTGCTGATGCAATTGAATACGAGGGCCTTGTGTTTGCTGCCACCACCCGTGGCACTGTTTTTGCATGGAATCGTTATGATTTCGGTACGTTTGTCTTCCACCGTAATTATAATTGTTTCATCCACATGCATGCGGGTTAGCAAGTTTCCCTTTACTAATTAACCTTCTTCTTGCGTTTCCAAGGTCCTATGAAAATTCCACCACCTATACTTGAAAAATTTTATAACCAAGGGGGAGATGACGATGGTGATGATCACGAGCATGAGGACGAGCAGCGCCCATATACTCGTTGGCGCCTGGCAACTAATTCCGATGGATCACCTCTTCTCGTGTGTATACAGCCCACTGATGATGTTACTGCTAAGGAAGAAGGTGTAGTCTCCCATGGTCGCACTCTCCGGACCTATTCCAACACCCATTGCATGGTATTCGGGATGGACACTAGTGTGCTAGCGCCAACACCATCTCCCTGGTACAGAATTGAGGGCCAATTCTTTTGGGCAATTCTCCCAGAATTGACCCCCTCCCCAGCTTCTCCCAGAATTGCCACTCCATTTTTTCTTACAATTCCTGGCTAGTTAGGGTCTAATTAGGTAGGAATTGTAAGAAAAAATGGAGTGGCAATCTGGGAAGAAGGAGGAGGGGCCAATCTGAAAAACCTGCTGACCTGATAGTCTTGGAGAAAACTCGCCTTCCTTGGACAAAACTATCCGATGATGGTGAAAGGCGATCCAACTGCTGTTGACACAACGTTACTAGCACCATTTATGAGAAGCAACTGTGTCTATACCTCGGACATTAGCGTGGTTCCCTACCCTGGTACTGATATAGTAGGCCGCTTCAGCCTGGATGATCAGTCCTGCGTTGGTCTCGAGATCGACAATAGATGCCCCGTCCCAGAGAATCACTTGTGGTTCAAAGCAAGCGTTTCAAACGCAGAGGACTGATTGAGTTGAAGTTCATTTCATTGCTTGTTATTTTTTGTGTGGTGAAAACTTTAGTATTTATATTGTATCCTCGTTGTCGATGTGGGTTGATGACCTGTTGTATGTAATAAAATGATATGCCTGTGATGAACTTACTAAATTTATGAATGGCTTTCAAGTTGCTTCTATGAGTGAGTGGTGTGATGAGGCAAAAATATATTTTCCGAATACATAATTGTACGTGCATTGCAATAGGTTATCGGATGAGGCCAATCATCAACAATAGTAGTACACTATTTGTACTAGCTTCACATGCTTCAAAGGTCGTGCGGGTGTTTTTATGTAGCCATATTGTCTAACGTAATCACCTCGAATCCTCGATACTAGTAGTACTATATAGTAAGTAGTAGTAGGAGTAGTAGGGTGGCATGGGCCGAAACAAGCATTCACGTCCAGAGTACGGCACACGCCACCAGATGACTTCCATCGACACCATATTTCTTGGAGTCCGTGCTAGAGCAATCTCTTCAACCTCATCGTTTCTCTAACTCAGCCTTCACACAGCAAGCGAGGTGGGGTTTGCCGATAGTCGGTTTCCTCAACTGGGGTCCCACTTGTAAGGCCAACTCCAACACTCTATCAATATATGGATGTAATCTTCTTCCCAATACAAAAACTTGCATCCATTCTACTCCCTCCATTCTACTACCTCCGTCCTGGTTTATAGGCCCCCTTTGTAGTTTGTGTCAAATTTTGACTAAAGATTTAACTAACAAAATGTTAATGCATGTCAAGAAAAATTATCTCATTGGATTCGTATTTGAACATAGTTTTCAAAAATATAATGTTTGGTGACATGCGTAAACATTTTGTTAGTTTAATCTATGGTCAAAATTTGGCACAAAATATAATGGGGACCAATAAACCCGGACGGAGGTAGTATTTGTCAAAATATATATGTATCTAGACATGTTTTAGTATATAGGCACATCCATTTTTGGACAAATGGAAGTCAAGTATTTTGGAATGGAGGGAGTACACAATAAAAATTTTAAGTTAGCACAACTAGTCTAATCCGAGAGCACAACCGAAGATTTGGTCGGGTTCTTCCTCCTTTTGCCGACACGTGGGACATCCAGCATCCAGGTCGTGTCATGAAAGAAAATAGAGATAAGTTGAAGCCACGAGATGTGCATCTTGGGTTAAACTGTAAATAGAATCTTACAACTCTTGAGTAACTCCAAAAGCGGCCACCGAAGATCTTTCTTGGATTTGTTTTTCATCACCAGCACGTCGAGGTGAAAGATGTGCAGGTTTAGTGGGTCCTCTTGCGTTTTCACTGACATGTGGGGCCGCATGTGAGCAAACAGACGATGGGCTCCGCGCGTCCGCTGGCTGGCTGAGAAGAGAGATAGAGGAGTGCTGAGCACGGATTGCAGGAAATTTGTTCTACGTAACCAGCACCTTGATATTCGCGTGTGGTTGTTTCTAGAATAAAAAAAAGGAGGTACCTCTACTTATGTTACTCCCACTACGCCTAGCCTAAGGTTAGTAGGTGACCTTGCGCTTGGCTCTTCGCCTCTTCCGGAAGTCGATGGTTCTACAGTAGTGCTTCTGGCAATCTGACACCAAATGAACTGTTGCACGTCCACCGCTTGTAAGCAAAAGTTTCTCCTCGTGCTGTGAGCCACCACGCACGCGTTGGTGAGGGAGAAGGCGTAATCAAGCTTCTCGTCGTTTTGCGAGTTGACGGGACACATCAAATTTATTTACTAGTAGTACGTACTCTCTCCAAAAAAGGGCTGACCATGTCATTGCTACCATCCCGTGCTCCGTCGTTGAGTATGTGCACTATTCACGTGCCATTCACGTGCCATCGAGGAGAAAAAATATTGCGTAGGTGCCATCGAAGTGCATGACTCACTTACGGAAAAGGGTTTCCCCTTCCCCCCGATGACTCACTTACGCACTGCTTATCGATTATCTCCATTTTCTTGCATGACACGTGCACCTTGATGCTAGATGTCTCGCGTGTTGGGAAAAGGATGAACAAAGCTCACGTAAAAGAAAAGAGTTGAAGAGCATAGATTCCCGACGACCGAGGAGGAGCAAGGAACCTCGCGGTGGAGCGTCTGCAAGGAACCTTGCGCATTTCCCCTGTTTTTTGCCGCCTGCCCGCCTATAAACAACTAAAAGAACATGAACTTTCTGCTAACCACTAGAAACGGTACATCATGATGCTAAGTTGAAGATGTTTTATACTCCCTCCGTTCCCAAATATAAGTCTTTTTAGATATTTCAATAAGGGACTACATACGAAACAAAATGAGTGAATCTACACTCTAAAATATGTACACAAGCGAACGCACTAACTCCATCTGATCCAACTCATCGCACAGCATGGAGCACACAACGCACGTACACAAGACGTGCATGCACACACGCTCGGCCGCAGAATGCACGTGAATAACACATGCATGCGCACACACTCGGCTGCATGGAGGCGTGCGCCATCCACGGCGACGTCCGGTTCGTCGTGCTACGGCGAAGCTCGCATGCAACGGCGCATACGCATCTCTTGCAGCACCTCTTTGCTGTCGTTGCTCAACGAGACGAAGACGACCGCAACCTCGGCCTTAGAGCTAGCACCGATGGAAAAACACGCAGGCTGCACACACACGAGCACATACGGAGTGCCCACAACGTGGTGGTGGTGCGTCCCCAGTCGCCTCTACTCCTTCTGGGCACGTTTTCTATCAAGGCGGCTGCATGCTAATGATGATGTGGGTGAGATCTTCTAGGACTCAGATGATGACGAGGAAAATTATGAGACACAAGGTGACGTACACCGTCAAGGTCCACGGTCAAGGGGGTGCTAGCAAGTGCTTAGATGTGCTTAGAGCAAGTACAAAAGAGCTGAGTCAGCGAGCTATAAGGAATAAACAGTACAGTATATTTCTGCTTAGTTGGAGGAAAGAGAAGAGGAGAGAGAAGGTAAGCGGGCTCTTCGTGAAGAGCCAGCTCTAGCACGTGCTCCTAGGCACTTTGTAGTACATGTTGACTATAAGATGGGCTGTAGGTTTATAGCCAGCAGCTGGCTATACTATTAATGCTCTTTAGATGAGGTGCTAAGTGCATTAAATGGCTTAGTAACTCAAGTGTTCAATGCATAGGTGCTTAGTTTATTGGTGCCACATCATATTTTATGCCTACGTGGCAGGCTTAGCAGCTATACATGGTGGAGCACTGGGAGAGGCCAAGGCTGGTCATAGTAGGGAGTAACTTGTATTGTAACATATTACTATGTTACTTTAAACATCTCTATAAACCGGAAAGGAGGGAGTAGTAACATACACTAGTGTCATATGCAGAGTATGGGAGCACATGATATTTCCCCGTCCGGACCGATCCCAAGTTGGCTTCTCACCTTCTTGGCCCAACAAAAACCCCTCCCCCCTCCTGCCGCGCTTCCCGGGCGCCAGCTGAGCCCGCCGCTCCACATTGATGGCAAGTCAGGGCGAGCGACCTCTCATTGCTTCCGCCGTTGAAGCGGCGCCCCGATCGAGGGCACCGCCCGCTGCCGCCCGACATTTCAGACTACAGTGGATAGTAACTTTTAGAGCAAGTACTACTATAATTAGATGACATAAGCAGGCTATAAGGATTTAAATATAGTATTTGTGCTTAGATGAAGGAGAGAGAAGAGAAGCGGATTGTAAACGTGTAGCCGGTTGTACTCCAACATACTCCACTTTGTGAGACAAAAGGTGGGGCCATTATTAATGATATTGTATTTATACTAAAGGGACTAACGGACGCCTTAATTACTCCGTTTTTTGAGACAAACCTTGGTGGGGCTATTATTGACTTTTTTGAGTTATTATTGACTTGGACATGGGGTTTGGGGGCCAAAGTCCTACTATTATACTCTGACCTGACATGCTCTACCCTAGCCGTCGTTGTATCATATGGTTTCGCACCGTTCCAGATCTTAGCGCCGCCATGCAATTCTTCTCCAGCCCTCCTTCCGGCGTGCACCACGAGAAGGGACAACAGTCCTCTGAACCCCGCCTTTCGTGATCCTGTACGGGAGAGGGGCGATCGGGTTTTTGGGGAGCACACTCCTGTGACTTCTGCCAGCGACGACTTCCTCAACGACAGCCTTCTTCCCCGACCTCAGTAACCTCTTCATCAACGACATGAGTGACAACATCAACCACATCGGTTCTGCTCCCGTTGTATAGTATGTTATTCTGTCCTCCTAGTTTAGTCCGCATCATTACTTTGATGTTTGCAATTGTCGTCATGATCTATTTGCTGCTGATTCGGATTAAATCTCATACTAAATTGCTCATATATTCAGCAATCCAATCCAAAAACCTGATCACAGGCAATTTACTCCAAGCTGTTTTGCTGCGCTTTTGAAGCTGCCTACTTTTAAGGGGGTGCAATATAAAAGGTGGCGCACAAGAGCAGTATATTGGTTTCAGATCATGTGCTGCTATGACGCCACTAAGGGTAAGCCTGAGGGCGATCTTAATCCTACACAGCAGGAAGCTTTTCAGAACATGGATACCCTCTTCAAAGCCACCCTACTGAGTGTTCTTGACGATTCCATTGTGGATTCGTATATGTTGTTTGACAGCGGCAAAGACATGTGGGCTGCGCCGAGGCCACGCTTGGGCCCTCGGCCGGCAACGAGTTATGCGTCATGGAGCAATTCGGTGACTACAAGATGACTGATGAGCGCCTGTTGTTCAGCGACTCATGAGATACAGATCACTCTCTAAGGAACTTGAGTACTTTAAGTGTGTGTTGCCGAACAAATTTGTTCTTTGGGACCATCATTGCCAAGCTTCCACCTTCGTGGAACGATTTTGCTACTTCTCTGAAAAACAAGAGACATGAGTTTTTGTTTTGGATCTCATTAGCACTCTTGATTTTGAGGAGAAGGCGAGAGCAAAAGACACACGTGCTCGGGTCGCCGAGGGAGCTTCTAGTGCCCACATGGTACACGAGAAGAACTTCCAGCCCAACCAGCCCCAAAACAACAAGAACAAATCTCAGGGAAAGGGAAGTTTGATGCAAAGAACAAGCCGTCACATTCTACCAACTTCAAGAAGAATTCTCATAACGGAAGGGATACAAACCTCAATTTTGGTAGCACCGCACAAAATTTATATGGCTGCATCTACCTGCTGTCACTAACCTCATGGTGCTCGGTATTCCTACATTCGTAATTAGGTACAATGACCACCACAAGATGAAATTAGCTTATTCAGACGCTGACTTGCTGAATGCAGTGCGGAACGATCCTGTCATGTCCGGAGGAGCAAACAAGCAAAGCGGCCAAGGTGGAAATCAACCAAGGACTTATGAAATTATATGTAATCTTCCCGTGCAGGTCAAGATCCCTTCGTCTAGATGATCGTGTTTTGTCATGCCGAGCTATTGATATGTGCTACTGTTTTGCAACACCGTTTAAGTATAGCTACTGTTTTCCTATCTTTTCAGATTCAGGACAATGAATAGGATATCAGGGGAACTGCACAATATGGACCCATGTTGAGTCATCTCTATTGCCTCATGTGTTTGCTGCAAATGTGTCAGCATCAATTGCAAGATGAGGCAGCTAGATAGCTCTGGAGTTGCCAACATGCTCAAAGTGCTCGCAACATTGAGAAGAAACAAGCATGCCCAGGAAATTAATGCGTGCGCAGGGAGGCCCATTGCTCAGAGAAGCATCGACCGATTTTATTTATTTCCACACCTTCTCATAGTTTTGTATATTGGTTATAGTATGGTGAATCATTGAGATGCATAGACATGCTGAACTTTTGTTCTTCTGAATGTTAGTTTAATGTGAGTGTTCAGATCGATCGCATCCTCTAATTTTGTGGATGCACACAGAGAAAATAAATCTCCTTAATTTACTCCATAACCACCCTATTAAATAGGCCTAGTAACAAACCAGGCGCATGCAGTGGCCGGCGGGCACATGCATCCTGCATGCATGGCCAGTCATGTAGCAACGCAAAAGAAGAGAGCGGTTCTTGGGAAAAAGCGAGTAGTTAGTGCAGCGTGCCTTATAAACACAAACAACTCGCTCTCCCGCTTCCGTCTCCCCACCCAATTCCCCCCACTCCCCAATCTTCCTCACTCGTCCAAAAAAACCCGCTCACCTTCTTCCTCACTCGTACAGAAAACGCCTGCTCCTCTTCTTCCACTCCTACAGAAATCCCCAGCCCTCCTTCTTCCCCACTCGCACTGCCACTAGGCTCATCTCTGGCTACTCTTCTCAAACTCGTGAGCTCGGCGCGACGCCCACAAGGAAAATGGAGTTGGCTGGCCCCAGCGCCAAGAAGATGAGGCTCCCGCCAGCGGCGACGCCGGTTGTAGATCCCGCACCCGGTATCGCGGGGAGAAGCGGCGAGCCCCCCCCCCCACCCGGATTTGAGGAACCGGTAGAATCTCCGGTGGACCGCATCAGCGATCTCCCAGACGTCATCCTTGAGGAGATCATCTCGCTTCTCCCCACCAAGGATTGCTGCCGCACACAAGTCCTCTCAAATCGGTGGCGCCCTCTATGGCGCACCGCGCCCCTCAATCTCGACTATCGTCAGATATCTGTCCTTCCTGAATTTGATCTCATCAGAGCCATCGTCTCTTCTCACCAGCAGGGCCCCGTTCAATGCCTCTGCATCCCTGCAAGCTACATGTTGTCCATACCCGACAAGGTGGACGCTTGGCTGACATCCCTTGAATTCGGAAAACTCCAGCAGTTTGAGTTCTACCATTACCATGAAAGTTTCATACCACGAACATACCAAGAATTCGTGCCTACACCACCGTTGTCCATCTCGCGGTTTTCCTCCTCTCTCCACACCGCCACCTTCGCCCGGTGCCATCTACCAGACGATCTGGTACAAATGCTTCGACTCCCACTGCTAAAAAAACTTTCGCTTATGGTGGTTTATCTGTCGGAGGCCTCACTGCACAACATCATCCACTCTAGTTGCCCTGCCCTGGAGCGCTTGCTGATTGTTTTGGGAATAGAAATCGGTATCAGTTGTCTCCAAATAAAGTCGCCTCACCTTAAAAGCATTGGAATTTGTTTTGAAGGATAGCAGCTCATCATCGAAGATGCCCCTTCACTTGAAAGGTTGCTCCTTCATAATTGTTATACACCGTCGAAATAATTGTCGCTCTCGCCCAAACCGAGACCTTGGGTGTAATTCGTGACCCGTTTAATAATCACAAGGAGTTGGTGTTTGGCTCCTCACCTTTTCAGGTACCGTATATCATCATCTACACATTTGTAATCGTATGCTGCATTTTTCATTTATGCGCATAAGTTTTATATCATATTGGAGTACACTTTGGGTACTAATATTATGTTATATGCTCAATGAAGAGTTCGCCCATTGATAGCCTATCAATGCTGCTGGATTCTGTCAAGATCATATATATCAGAATGTATAGTTTGGTCTGGACATAATTATTGGCTTGCTGCGATGCTTTTGATCTCTGGAGAATTTATACATGGAGGTGGTGATTTAATGCACATTGAAAGCCCGTATATATTGTACTAGAATTAACTGTTCAGCTGTCGTTCTTTCGACATACTCTTTTTTCAGACCTTAACTGTTTTCAATCTTCATGTCTACTTAGGCAGAACCACATGGACAAAAACATATAACCAATCGTTAGCGTAATAAGCACAAGGATTTTCTCAGTTCTCATGACATTCGTTTGAGGACAATAACGATGGGACGATATGCATCCAACCAGTGCAAATGAAGCTTTGTCACATTCTTCCCGTTGAATGCGAGGTTACTATTGTCCATGAGGCTTAATTTTTACAGCAAGAGATTTCTCACGGACGAACATGTTGAACAGCAAAAAAAGAAGTTTCAGGTGGACAAATGGGCTTCTAAACGTGCTCGGCTTCTATTTACAACAAGTTGTAGACATCCTAAAATAATTTTTTTTGCACAGGATGTTGATTTTATGGATCAGACCGATCCATTTGTTTGTGACTGCAAAAAAGAGTGGTTGGGTTAGATGTTACTGTCATGTTCAATCTAGGTTTTGTCTAAAAATTTGATGAACAATTAATCCTTGGGCTTTTTGTACCATTTGTATGCTTGACTTGCATGTTGTTTCCCTCGTACTCCCCTCGACCTGCCACTACACTGCCGCATCTTTCATGGCTGCTGTTCGTTCCTGTCGGAGGCCTTGCCGTCGTTCTCCGCCTTGGTTAGCTTGCTATGCTCGCCGCCGTCTGGTGTTGTCAACATGGTCAACAACCAAGAGGAATCAGGAGATGACTGTGCATGGAGAGGCTGACAGTAGGGACCCACCAGGGTCATTGCATTTATAGCGTGTGCCTCGTTATTACAAGCCAAAACAATACTTCCTCCTAATTGTTTGACAACTAGGTTCCACGCCATTGTAAATGTAGTCAATAAACGAGAAATTTACACAACGAGCGGATAACACCAAGGACCCAAAGAGCTCGCCCGATTGTTTTTCAGTTTGAGAGGCGGAGCTCAATCTGCTTGCATTGTCTTGGGGGTGTGGCCCGTCTAGCCCACGCTACGCTTTTATTAAGCACATGACGAGCCAGTTGATATTTTTTTCTTTCTGAAATTGGCTAGCCAGTTCTTTTTTGGAGAATACCAAAACCGAGGCCTACTTGCTTTTCTCAGCCTGCTTGGCTGCAAATCTTTCAAGACGAGGAGGGATAAGAAATGGGCTTCCCCAGAAAACGGGCTATAAGTTGTAAGAAATGGGCTGTAAATTTTTAAACCAAAGCCAACCGCAATTGCATTAAAATATCATTTTTTTCAGGATTTCTCTACTCTCTACTCTTATAAAAACCAAAGCCAACTGGCAATTACATTAAAATATCATCTTTTCACCCACAAGACAGACTACTCATACAAATGCATCTTCATGTTCCGTGCAATGAACGGGCATCTTGCTAGTTAAGATTCTATATTTCATTCATTTTTTATGGAGAATTGTTTTTGAATTTATTTTGATATAATTTTTGAAAACTATTTTAACGTGACTCAAATTTCGTGATTAAAAGAGTTCGGACCCACCGAAATATGCAAAATTTCGTTGAATTTTTTAGCAAAGGCCTGAATATATGGTCTGTAATGCTAATAAAAAGAATATGAGCTTCAAATATCCTTAAGAATTAGCAAATGGGTTGTAAATTATTGAAAATAATGGCTAATGGGTTGTATGCTGTTTTCCACAGATTTGGAGGCTAACTTCTGGGCCTACTAGGTTGACGATGATGCTGTCCTAAATTTTTTTTGACGCGTACGCAAGGCTTTGTCAACTTGTCAACACACAGCGATGGATGTTGGATGTCCATCCAACGGGCGCCGTGCTTCTTTAATCTCGATCTTCCTGCTCCAATTACCAAACCAGCGCCAAGTGGACTGCTGCTCCCTCCTCCCGTGGCTGGCTGTGCTGCCGCCAGGCCATCCCTCTAACCACCCACACATCTTGTTATTTTCCGGCGACGTCAGCCTCACCCCGCAGCCGACCAGTCAGCGCTCGTTCTCCCCCAGCGTGGGCATCCGCTGCGTTGGCTTCGCCGGCTCCGGGTGGTTCTCTTCCTAGGCCCCGCCCTGGTCCACCGCGTTTGTGCTCTCGGTGCGGCAAGGTCAACATGGTCAACAAACAACAGCCATCGGAAGAGGCTGATAGTAGGGGCCCACACACGAAAATGCCTCCTTATTACGCGCAAAATAATGATTCCTCCACCTGATAGCTGGGACCCACCGGAAGGGTCTCTGTATTTCGCGAAAAAATGTTCCCCATTGTCACTCGGACCCACCGAATGCGCCCTTATTACGCACAAAAAATGAATACTCCCCCGCTAGCTGGGACTCACCTTGGTGGAGGCTGACTTGTGGGCCTACTAAGTTTACGGGACGGAGGGCTTTGTCAACTTAGTCAATATGAACGACTCTAGCTCCAGTGACCGTACGATGTCCATCCAACGGCCATAGTGCTTCTTGAACCTCTGGTCTTCGTGCTCCAGCCGCCCAAAGCAGCGTCGGTCGTGCCGCGTGCTCCTGCATCCCGTGGTCGGCTGTGATGCCGCAGAGGCCTCACTGCCCCCTACTACTCCCACCGCTGGCCAGGCCATCCCTCTACTCACCCACACCCCCTGTTATTCTGCGGCGACGGCAGCCTCACCCTCGTACTCCTCTTTGCGTGGGCATCCACTGCTGCGTCTTCCCCGGCTCCGTGTCGTCCCCTTCCTAGGCCTCGCCGTCGTCCACCGCCGTGGTGCTCTCGGCGCGGCGTGGTCAATGTGGTCAACGACCGACTTCCATCGAAGAGTATCAGTCGTGGAGAGGTCGATACCGGGTCCACGGCGCCGCAAGGAAGTGCCTCCTTATTATGCGCAAAATAATTATTCCTCCACCGACAACGGGACCCACCGGACGGGCCACCGTGTTTCGTGAAAAACATTTCCCCGATCGCTGGGACCCACCAGCTACATCTTCGCATGCAAGGAAGTGCGTCCGGCAAAAAACGATTCGCCCGACTGCTGGGACCCACCAGCTACATCTTCGCATGCAAGGAAGTGCGTCCGGGCAAAAAAAAAACAAAACGATTCGCCCCCCTGACTGCTGGGACCCACCAGCTACATCTTCGTAGGCAAGGAAGTGCCTCATAGTCGGGACCCACCTGGTCGAAGCGTATGTAGCATTGTCATTTTGGTCGCGAACGTGTACGTACATACTGGTCGTAGTAGAGGCGCGAACGTACACGTACGTACAACGGCGAGGGTGCAAGAAACAAAATACGGCCACGTACGTACATACGGAAGGGTCTCAAACGCCTACTCGCGCATACGTACATGGCTGGGTCGGAACGGAGAAACAGTGTCGTCGTCGTGTTCATGGGGAGGCAATGAAATGCGTCGTGTATTCATCGGGAGGCAACGAAACGTGTGGGAGCCAACCGGCTGGGTCGGAACGGAATGCGTGGCCGTGTTCATCGGGAGGGCTTGGATGGAACAGGCGATGGAAACGAGGCCTGGCGTACCGTACAACGGAGGAAACGACCTTGTGTTTGACCAGCCACGTTCGAAACGGGGTCCTGTTGATCGGGAGGGGCCTGGCGTACCGCAAAACGGAGGAAACGGACCTCCTACGGTCGAAACGGGGGTCCTGTTGATCGGGAGGGGTGTGGCGTACCGTAAAACGGAGGAAACGGACCTCCTACGGTCGAAACGGGGGTCCTGTTGATCGGGAGGGGTGTGGCGTACCGCAAAAGGGACGAAACGGACTTGTGTTGGAGCGCTACGGTCGAAACGGGGAGGGTGTGGCGTCGCAAAACGGGACTCCACGGGATACCGCTCATCTCCACCGTCGACCTCCTCCAGCCTCCACGGGCTCCTCGCTCATCCAGCCTCCTTCGCGCGCTTACTCCACCGCCATCGCTCAACCACCCCTCCACACGGGCACCCTCCATCGCTCATCGCTCATCCAGCCCTCCACACCACGGGTCCTGTTCAACCACCCTCCACGGCCACCCTCCACCGCTCATCGCCATCTAGCCCTCCACACTACGGGTTCCTGCTCATCCAACCCCCCGCCCGCAACTGCTCATCCCGAGGCAGCATCGATCGGCTTCGCTAGCAGCAGTAGCAAAGGAATCGCCCATCGGGTTCAAGAAACAGCCATCGATCGATCGCCGGGTTCGATGAACGCGAGCTCGCAAAGGCAATCGCCGGGTTCGATTAGAGCCAACGCCTCGCTTCGGCTTGATTAGAGCTAACGCCGCACACACGCCACAGTCGACGAGAGAAACACGCATCGCCGCCCCCGACCTCCCACCGTGAACCGGAACTCCTCGAAATTTTCCTCCCCTCGCTTCTACCATGGTTTTTTCTGTCATGGACGGCCCAAAGAATGTCAAGAGCTGCGTCTCCGCCCGCCCAGACGAAAAGCCCATTTTCTGTCATGATTTTTTGTCATAGAAGTAGGAGCCCACCACATCTATGATGATACCGGGTTTTGTCACAATTATCGTCATAGAAGTGTCATATGTATGACAGAAAAAAAATTCGTTCGGCCCAAAATGTCACGAATGTGTCTCTTTTTTTGTAGTGCAGGCGACTTGTTTCTCCCCATCGGAGGCCGACGTGGCTTGGCTCAACGCCGCTCGGGCGGAGGCAGTAGAGCGGGCCCAGCCAGAAGCTAGCTCCAGGCGCCTGACCACCAGATGGGGATCAGCATTCCGGAGATCCTCTTGCAGCCGGCTCAGTTCGCTGGCAGCCTGGTCCAGGATGGCCGAGGGATCAGAAGGGACTGGAGCCGGTGGAGCAGGTGTAGAAGACGTTAGCGTGATCACGGCTTGGGAAGGAGGAGCCCCCTGGGCCTTGGGCACCTCAGCGACAACGTCAAGCGCAGACACCTCCAGAGTCAGCGGGGCCACGGGGGCTGACTCACCGCCAGAGTGCCCCTGCTGGGCTCGCGAGGATGACCGGGCAGGGGAGGTGCGAGCTTCGCTGCCTCCTTTCCCCGAAGATGGAGCCGCAGCCCCGGCAGGCGAACCCGCCTCAAGCAGGGCCGGAGAAGCCCCCTTCGGCCTTTTAGCCGCAGGTGTCGACCTGGTCAAGAGAATACAGACGTCAAGCCTTGGTGGCAGAAGCAAAGCAAAACACGGTCGAACACTTACTGGTCGCCGTCCACGGACTCAAGCAGCCTCCGGCCGAACTTGAAGCCTGAAAGCCTGCAGCTAGGGTCAGCCTTGGGAGGCCCGGAAGCAGTAGGCGCGTCGGGAAGGCCGGAGCTGGCCTCAGACCGCCCCGGGGCCAGAGCGGGCCCTGGGGGAACCAGCCCCGACCTGCCCTTCCTCGGAACCAGGGGAGAATCCTCCCCTCCTCGCCTGGCACCGGCCTCGTCATCGTCCGGCATGGAGTGAAGGGCATGGGACCTGCGCCGAGGGAAGGAATCCCCCGACTCCTCGCCAGTCGCCTCGAAGTCAGACTCTTCTTCCTCCACCTCCTCTTCTTCCTCCTCACTCCCGCTGGAGTTGCTGGAGGAAACGTACACGTTCGCCAACATCGTCAGATCCTCGGGAGCCCCGGCGGGCACCAGCCCCTCACCATTGAAGGTAGGCATGGCGCTCACCACTTGCTCCCAGTCGTCGCGAAGGAACAGGGGGACGGGAGCGCCCTCCGGCTTCGCCATGTCTCCCCCAACCAAGGAATGGAGATCCGTGACCAGTTCTTCGTCAGAGAGGGCCTCGGAGCTCAGGCGAAGGGCGTCACCTGCCTCCCCATGCCTCCACAACGGGAGCGAATGCTCCCGGAGCGGAGCCACCCGATGTTCCAGGAACTCCCTCAGGAGCGTGGCCCCGGTCAGCTTCGCCGCCCCCAAGCTGCATGGCCTCAGGTCCGCGTCTATCCTCTTCAGCACCATCTTTGCACGAGGGTCGACGAGCTCCGCGCGAGACCACACATCGCCGGTCTTGGGCTGCCCCGACGGCAGCGCCAGTTGGGGGTGGGTGCGCCCCACATCCACCAGGACCCACTTGCTCCTGAAGCCTTCGGTCCTCTTCCCGGGCTTGGAGATGGAGTTGGAGCTGGAGTATGTGACAAAGCTCGCGCATGCAGTAATAGGGCCACGAGAGACCCGGAGGTAAAAGTAATGGCGCAGCAAAGCCACCGAGGGCTTTATCCCAACATGAGCCTCACAATAGTAGGCGAAAATCGCCAGGAGAAGAACAGAGTTGGGGTGGAGATGCAGAGCTTGCAAGTTTTATTGGCGGAGAACAGCAAAGAACAACCCAGAAAAAGGAGGGACCAGACCGGCAATGATGGCACTCACAAAGAGCGGGTAGAAGGTGCTCCCATGGCCTTCAGGCTGATCGGAGCCGGCCTTGAGCACAGTCGCTCCTTTGTCGCCCTGCGCCACCGTCCTCTGGTGCACAAGGACGAGATTCTTCTCCGACACAGTCGGAGGATCCAGAGCCGGAAGGTACCAGGCCTCAGACGGGGTCTTGCGAGGTGCCATGGCTTGCAGGATGGGAAGGATTGAGATAGATATGGAGGATTTCGGAAGCAAGGAGGAGAAGGGCGAGAAAGGGGATCTGGAGCAAGGCGAGCAAGAACGAGCACCAAGTCTGGCCCGGGCCTCCTTTTTGTCAGAAGGACGGTTGCCGAGGCATCGTGGGGAAGCGGAGACGCCCACGACCAATCAATCGCCACGCGGCGCCCAAGGCCATGAACTGTTGGGGCTCAGCGGCGCCAGACTTGCCCCTTCGCTTCTCTGCTAAGCCAAGTCCGGGCGCGCCTTGGGCCCGGGGCTACTGTCGGTGTTCAGGGAATGGGGTCCCAGACTTGCACGCCACGGCTGCAAGGCGTGGCTCAAGTGGGGCCCAGCTTCATCACTCAAGCTCAAGACCTCGCGAGGGGCCAAGACTGGGAGGCGGACGACGTGAACCTTCCTCAGAGCAGCCTCACAGCAAGCTCACGAGGAGGCGGAGAGATCAAGGCAGGGTACCTCACGAGGGTGCCCTGTGACGCAAGCCATGACGATCGGGCGCCAGGCGGGCGCCAGCCTGCGCAGTGTCCTCATTTCCCCTTTGGTGCAAAGGAGGCAAGCACAGGCGAAGGCATTCGGGAAAGGTTACCGCTTCGTTGCAACAAGACCAAGACCGTCGGAGCGGCAGGAAGGAGGTCATCGTGGAGCCCAGGACGGCGTCACCGTCAGAGCCTTTGGCAGCCGAAGACCAACTTTAGTCAGGATAAGTGTACTAGATGTTCCCCTTCAAAATGGCCAATTGTTGGCACCCTTCCCGCTCATTATTTGGGAAGAGGCCCAGGGCCTCCCTCTATAAATAGGACTAGCCACCACAGACAGGCAGAACCAAGGGAAGAAGGATGGACGAACAAACGAACGACACAGGTCGAACCTACCAGAGAGAGAGAGAGAGAGAAGCGACTGGACTCACCCAAGCAGTCCATCGCACCAGCTCAAGAACAGCCCCTCGCGAGGCTGTTCTTCCTTTGTACTGTTCTTCATCAGCCCTAGAGGCAATCCACCACACCACACACTGGAGTAGGGTATTACACCACAACGGTGGCCCGAACTAGTATAAATCTTGTGTCTCTTGTGTTGTTCATCGTTCCTAGTTTAGATCCCTTGCAAGCCATTAATGCGTGAGCTGGTAGGGGAAAGATCTCCGTGCGCACCCCAGTGTTCGAACCTCAAGGGTCTGCCGAAACCCAAAATCCGGTAGACCTGACTCAACTCTAAGCAGTAGCAGGCATGACAACAAGCATGAATGAGTAGGCACATCAGGGCTCAAACAACTCCTACTCATGCTAGTGGGTTTCATCTATTTACCGTGGCAATGACAGTCATGCAGAGGAAAGGGTTCAACTACCACAGCATGGAACAGTTGAATCGTTGTTGTCCTAATGCAGTAAAAGAGAGCAGGAGCGAGAGAGTGGGATTGTATCGGAATGAACAAGGGGGTTTTATTTGCCTGGCACTTCTGAAGATAGTATAGTTCTTCATCGGTGTCATCGAACTCATCGACGGAATGTAGTCTACTGAGAGGGGACAAACACTGGCAAACAAAGAGAACACATTCAGTGCAATGCACAATCAAATGATGGCATGACATGTTAAGGTACTGAATTGACCTAATGCAATAGTAAGTCATATTAATTGAAGTGGAATTCAAGTCTATAGCAAATTCCAACTCCAAAGCTATTTACCAAACATTCCATAATCATGAATTGTCCTAGTTGCTGATGTTAAGTTTCTCAAACATGCATGATCATGGCATAAACAGATTCCTCATATTTTTCTGATCATTTTTCATATATAACTTATTTCCATTGGAGTTATAGATTAATTACTATGAATTTTAGAAGTTTTAGCTACTTTCTAAAATTTCCTGAATTATTTAAAATCCAGAAAATCAATTACTGCGTCAGCATTGTGCAAGCATGACGTCAGCGAGTCAACTGAGGCTGACCAGGTCAAACCTGGCTAGTGGGTCCCACTGGTCAGTGACATAGTGCTGGTCAGGGTCACTCACCCATGGGCCCGGTCAACGGCCACGTCAGCACGGTCAAAACTGACGCGTGGGGCCACCGTGATTAAGTTAAATCTAAGCAGGAATAAACTGGGGTTAATTAGCGCGTGGGGCCCATATGTCAGTGAGCTAGGGAGGTTAGTTAGCCCCGTCATTAGAGCTAATGAAGGTGCCACGTCAGCGGTCCCCGGGGTTAGTTGCCGGTGACCTCGCAGTGCGGCGGCGGCTCGCCGGCCGAGCGATTCCGGCCACGAGAGCTCGCGCTCTTGGGCTCTACGGAACCAGCGCGACGAGGCGCTTCAGATCATGGCCATGCCTGGCCGTGGGGTGGTCCATGGCGACGGCAAGGAGCTCGACCGCGGCAGCCGGAGCTCGGGCGTGAGCGCGGGAGGCGCTTCGGGGTGCAGGCGGGGAAGCTAACGCGCTAGGGAGGGCGTGCGGACCAAAAGTTCGCCGGAGTCGTGTCGGCGGCGAGCACAGGCAGCGGCACACGCGAGTTCGTGTGGCACGGCGGCTACTGCGTGTGAGAGGGAAAACAGAGGGAGGTAGAAGATTCAGTGGCTCACAGCGGTTGCAATGACCGTCAAAATGGGCTCGGGGAAGGCCGGATGACGATGGGGCATCTCCGGCGATCTGGGGGGCAGAAGGTTGAAGACGACGGCGTCGGCGGCGTTCGGGGGCGTCTGGCATTGCTTGACTCAGCGAAGAGAGTGTGGGCGACGGGGCGATGCTCCTGGGCATGTCCAGGGGCGAGGGGGTGGCAGCGGCCGCGGTGGACGGTGTCGACGGCGATGAGCTCTGCTCGGTGCTGCTTGGGAGAGAGGGCAGGCGAGGGAGAGATATGGGAGAGAGGGGAAGAGGCAGAAGGGTTCGTGGCAGCTCCGCGACGTGACTAGATTGCTGGGGAGGCAGGCAGGCTGCTGTTGGCATGGCGCGCTCGCGCGGGGGCGTGCTCTGCTTCTCCTCTGCCTTCTGGCAAGAGGAGGGGGATGACTGGCAGCGGTGGTGGGCTGGGCCAGCTCCTGGGTTGCACAGTGCTGGGCCTCTGGGCTGTATGTAAGCGCCAGAAAACTCTCTCTCTCTCTCTCTCTCTCTCTCTCTCTCTCTCTCTCTCTTTTATTTCTGTTTTTCTATTTTCTGTAATTGTGTTTGGCTTTATTAAAAATGCCATAGCGTTTCCAAAAATCATGCAATTGACTGTGGCCACTGTTTGGAATATTTCCTATAGTAAACATTTCAGTTTGTGATTACTTGGGCATTTAATATATTTTATAGGATTTAAATGCCCAAATGCAAATACTATATGGTTTAATTCAAAAATCCAAAAATGACCTAGAAAGGTGTGCACCATTTTTGTCAGAGGTTCTAGACCAATTCAAAAATGATGAACTTTTCTAAAGAGCATTTGATTTAATTTTGGTGCTAGGGTTTGTCATCCCCATTTCAACTTTAATTGAAAAATTAACATGATGCATGGATGCTTTAAGGCAACTAATGGCAAGCAAATTCTAGGGATGTGACAACTCACCCCTACTAAACAAGAATCTCGTCCCGGGATTCAAGACGTGAGGTAAGAAGATTGAGGGGACGCAAAGCTATCACGATCTTCATGATCCAACTGCCCTCATCGTTGATATTTATTCATTGCTCCAAATTGATCTTGACATCTTTGCTTTCGAGATCTTCATCTTACACGACGACGACAGAAAGAAACTCTATCGAAAAGGATTATTGAAGCTCTTCATACCAGGCTAATGGCAATTCACAAACGATCGTTTGAAGGAATTCGAAGAAATGGCATACTCAGTTTGGAAAGGAAATTACGGTTATAGGGCAATTCGGCAAACGGAAGGCACATTCCAATTGATACCGAGGATGTAACCTAGTGTCTTAGCATGCCTTCAAGAACTTGAGCATTTCCAAATTCATCAGGGTTTTACCAACATCCGTGCCGAGGATCCTGGCAACACCTCATACTACCATGATGAATAGTGATGGATGACGCAGATACAAAGGAAGATAACACCTTCTCAGACTTCCCCTTAGCGGGGCTAAGGAAACAGAATCTGGATGATCGACCGACAGACATTTAGCAGTCCGCTTCTAATGTTCTCCTTGATGTGCTAGCGTAATCCATTCATAGATATGGTTTGATATCTAGAACATCAAGTAAAAGGTCGGACTTCGGAACACAAAAATCCATAAGGAACAACTATTGGAACAAATTCTGCGAGATCCTTATGGGGAGGTGGCCAACTTTCTCAATCAAGATACTACAACAATAAGTCTTCCAGTTGGGTGTGTTGGCCACAACATCCACTTTACCGGGTTACAAACAGACCAATATTATAGTTCTTGAGAAATGTTCCAACCATCATATCTGCCTGAGATTCAGATCTGGTTGGTGTCAGGATAATCCAGACTCATCGGGTCTGGAAAGAAAAAATGAAAGTTTACAACACAAATCGACGAGATGACATTGCGAGACTCTCGGGGGAATGAACTACGGTAGTAAGCTCCAAAACATGAGCCGGTTCTGCTACAAGCATGTGAACACGCTGTCCTAGACAAGCATGGTCACCTGGTAGTCTTACAACGAAACACTACCGAGTTCAGGGGGAACCATCAACGAGGATATCGAAGTCCTTGCGTAAGTCTAGCTCTTAAGAAGAAACTTCTTCTCCTTGAACAAATCATCAGTGGCTTGGTGTGCTAGGGACACATATGGACTGGAGGTAGCGAGCCTATCAAACCATAGAATACTTCGCACATGCATGACTAACTTGGGATGACTCCAAAGGAAGCAAAAACAAGCTTTCTCAAATCCACGGCGGCAACTTGCATCAAATGCACATGAATTAGTAGAAGTCACATCTTTCAACCGGACATATGCTTCATGAACGGGACATGAGGGCAATGCTTATAAAGTTTCCAGCACTAGTGTAATGTTAAACATGAATCATGGGGGAGACAAAATGCTGCTGATGGGCTCAACAGCAACTCATCGGAATTTCCATATCACTGGACTTCCACCATCATGTGAACACGGGGATATCATTGGTCAGACCAAAAGATGTAATGGTGTATGCTCGAGGGATCAACCACGAGTAAGACAACATTACGAACATTGTTAGTTCTGATTTGATTTGACGATAGCCCACACTCAAATCAAAGGATTGATAAGACAATAGCGCCGACAATTGATCACATGGATCAATCGATGAAGATATTACGTTTCTTCAACACAGACACAAGATATCCCTTAGGGATGAGCGTGGTAGTACAAGCTTTTATCTTCCAACTCTCCAAGTTGTTGTTAAGCTTAACCAACTAGCTCAGGGGTATCCAACACAGATTCTTGGAGAAAAGGGTGGCTACAAGAAACCAACTTGATCACGAACTCAACATAGCGATCAGGTGACAGCCTGGTGATACCTCCGAGAAGATATTCGGAAAATCAAGAACCACCGATATGTCCCTAAGCTCGAGAACAATCTTGCTTTTCAAGGCAAGACGACATGATCATAAGAGCAAGGGATTGATACAATCCTAACTCATTGATCGAAGGGTGCACCGAGAAAATGGACCAGGTAGCACAATCAATCTTAGAATAGTGGTCCAACAACCAACACGCTAAGAATGATATTATTGTCCATTAACTACCAAGCAAAAGGATTGCTATGAGTATTGATTTCACACATCATAGTTCACTTGTCGGCATTCCGGTTACAACAACACGGGACCGAGGAATGAATAATTATGGCGAGAAGTATCACTGCGTCAAGAATTCATAAGAGGTGGTGCAATTCTCATGACATTCTTGACATAAAGATGGTAACACTCCAAGGTAGAGCAGAGCAGAAACTGGATTGGCATTTTGATCTGCGGAGTATAATTGCTTTGACCCAATCCTAGATATGGATGAGGTTCTGGAGTTTGTTTCTCCTATTCATTCTGAAATAGAACGGCTAGACGGACCACAAGAATAGTACGCATCGAAGAACACGAATGCACGACATAAACTTGACTATCAACTGGTAGACAAGGATCGGAATACAACTACAGAGGGTCAACTCAAAGGAACATATATCTTTCTGAGTTGTGGATGCATAGGTTAGTATGTCGAACAAGTTCAACATATTTCTTCCGGATAACCTATGCTGAAGAGGAAGGACTGGCAGATTCACAACTATGAATGGAGGACTCATCAAGAGCACTCTGGTTGCGATCTTTAGGTTCAAAGAGGAACTTCTGCCATAACTAGTTCATGGTATTTGGAAGAAGGAAATACCACAGACCTCGAGGACTATCGCAAAGTTACTAATATCCTAAAGGAACTAGCAAACAATATCAACATGAGGTAAGTAGTGTGAATCTTGGGTTCAGAAACCCAAGAGTAGAATGCCTACTAACTAATAACATCACGGGATGCTTTCGAGAATGATGGCCAGAATCATCACACCGGGAACACAAAACATGGCTAGATTACTAGGTGACTCCCTAAAACACCTAGGATCATAATATTAGCTCCAACATATATGTCGAGGCAACAAAGTACCTCAACTTACCGGTTAGTGTGATTAATCTGGCCCAAGTGGACATCAGGAACGGAAGGAAAGGATTTGCAATGCATCAGACTATTTAGAAACCTGGGATGACTCGGACAGCATAACGGCTGTAAATGCTCAAAAAGATTTGAGACATCCTGCAAATTGATGGCATAACCTCTTAACATCACAATATCAAGGTTCTGAGACCAGCTATGAACATACGGAAGTAGTAGAAACTGAACTGGGGCTTGAATCCATCATTCCTATAAGTCTACGGATTAGTAACACGTGATCCTGATAGAAAGAAGAGAAAGCCTAGTTCTTAATCCCCGTAGAAGAGAAGAGGATAACTCAGATCAGAAGGGCATAAGATAAAGGAGTAAAAATAGCCTTACATTCCCTTCCACAATCAATTCCCTTATATAACTAAAGCATTTCTAGACTCAACTTCGACCAGTTTGGCTTGGTAGTCCTACAGGCAGTCAGGCTCTGATACCAAAGCTGTCAGGACCCCGATTCTAAGTCACACCGATCTAGCCTATAACACCTCATATCACTTTGCGGCCTCACGCACGGTATTCCCACGGGTGTCGCCTTACCATGGCCCAGACCGCTTATGCCTTTTGGCTCACGATATGATAGTGTCGCTAGCATCCATATGACAGAGAACCCGGGCCGACATGACTAGTCGTGAACCCAAAGTGGCACTAACTTACGGGACAGCATACATGAATCAACATCGAGCATGTCGGTCCGCCAGAGTGCGAATCCGGGCTGTAGCACTGGCTAACAGACACCGGAACCCAGGCTATAGTAGGCTAGGCAGACTCGGATGTCACCAAGTGACATTTCCTCAAGGGACGAACACACAGAACAAAGTGAATCACATGCCGCCACCAGTGTTCCGAGCAGAGTCTTGGGCTAGCAGGACTCGGTGAACCAGGCTGTAGTGGACTACTATGGCTCATGGAAGCACAAGACTACATTTCCCCATAAGAAAGGATACCAAGGATAGACAACTAGGTTGTCGGATCCCACACATACCAAGCATTTCAATCATACACACAATATGCTCGATATGTGCAAATACAACATGGCATCACAACAAGACTCTACGACTCAGAGTATTTATTCATTAGGCTCCGAGGAGCCAAGTATTACAAACATGGGTCTCATGACCCGACATACAGACCATACAAGCAACAAGCACATGCAAAAGCTTAACTTGTCTGAATACAGACAACTACAAATGAATAAGGCTGAGAAGCCTGACTATCTACAAGACCCTCCGAAGGGTACAAGATCGTATCTGAGGTAACAAGCTAAACGTCGAAGTCCACGCGGAACTACTAGCGAGACGGAAGTCTCTCTGCAAAAGCAAAAATTAAGCAAACATGAGTACAAATGTACCCAGCAAGACTTACATCAGAACTATCTACATATGCATCAGTATCAACAAAGGGGGTGGTGGAGTTTGACTGCAGCAAGCCAGCTTTGACTCGGTGGCTATCCTACACTACGACTGCAAGTAACTCTTTTGAGGTGGCGCACACGAGTCCACATATTCACCATATCAATACACTACTATGGATCCGCTCTCGTCTTCCTACGGGAACGCCATCCGTAGCACTCACGCTTATCTTGCGAGTTTTATAGTATCCACTTTCACTTGTCTATGAACTGTACAGGCAACCCAAAAGTCCTTTTCCGTGGACACGGCTATTCGAATAGATGATGATAACCCTGCAGGGGTGTACTTCTTCACACACGCTCTCGCCACTTACCACCATGTACACGTCGTGTATCTCGGCAACCTTCAAGCGGAAGCCTGGCGAGGAGTCGGCCACGACCGACTAACCACACAAGTCTCTAGTCCAGGTTTATCGCCTATTCGGGTTCCATCCGCAAGGAGATCCGGCCGGGGTGTCGCTGACGGCCCCAAACGATGTGTGCAGGGTTCCCAAGCCCACCTCGACGGGTGGATCTACGCTTGGTACACCGTGCCATGGTGCCTAGTCTGTCCCAAGCCCACCTGTACCAGGTGCCACTTGGTAGACTACTAACACTACCTACAAACACCAGAAAATAGTTGCAACTCCTAGACAGAGATCAGGTTGATTAATAAGTCGAGAGGGGCACTTAAGCATTCCAATGCGTGGTAGTAACTGTTCATGGATCACAAACACAGAACTCAGTTCCTGAGGACGGCTGCAATGAGACAACCCACCATGTACTCCTACATGGCCTCTCACCGCTACCTTTACCAAATCATGTTCACACACTTACCTCTCACACAGTAGGACATGTTCACCACATTCCAATTCATCCCTGATGAATCAGACCTGACTCAACTCTAAGCAGTAGCAGGCATGACAACAAGCATGAATGAGTAGGCACATCAGGGCTCAAACAAGTCCTACTCATGCTAGTGGGTTTCATCTATTTACTGTGGCAATGACAGGTCATGCAGAGGAAAGGGGTTCAACTACCGCAGCATGTAACAGTTGAATCGTTGTTGTCCTAATGCAGTAAAAGAGAGAAGGAGCAAGAGAGTGGGATTGTATCGGAATGAACAAGGGGGTTTTGCTTGCCTGGCACTTCTGAAGATAGTATAGTTCTTCATCGGTGTCATCGAACTCATCGATGGAACGTAGTCTACTGAGAGGGGACAAACACTGGCAAACAAAGAGAACACATTCAGTGCAATGCACAATCAAATGATGGCATGACATGTTAAGGTACTGAATTGACCTAATGCAATAGTAAGTCATATTAATTGAAGTGGAATTCAAGTCTATAGCAAATTCCAACTCCAAAGCTATTTACCAAACATTCCATAATCATGAATTGTCCTAGTTGCTGATGTTAAGTTTCTCAAACATGCATGATCATGGCATAAACAGATTCCTCATATTTTTCTGATCATTTTTCATATATATAACTTATTTAAATTGGAGTTATAGATTAATTACTATGAATTTTAGAAGTTTTAGCTATTTTCTGAAATTTCCTGAATTATTTAAAATCCAGAAAATCAATTACTGCATCAGCATTGTGCAAGCATGACATCAGCGAGTCAACTGAGGCTGACCAGGTCAAACCTGACGAGTGGGACCCATCGTCGCTGACACGATGTTGGTCGTGGTCATCGACCCGTGGGCCCGTCCAACGCCACGCCAAGACGGTCAAAACTGACGCGTGGAGCCACCGTGATTAAGTTAAATCTAAGCAGGAATAAACTGGGGTTAATTAGCGCATGGGGCCCATATGTCAGTGAGCTAGGGAGGTTAGTTAGCCCCGTCATTAGAGCTAATGACGGTGCCACGCCGTGATCGCCGGGTTAGTCGCCGGTGACCACATCACCTGCTGGCGGCTCGCCGGCCGAGCGATTCCGGCCACGAGAGCTCGCGCTCTTGGGCTCTACGGAACCAGCGCGACGAGGCGCTTCAGATCATGGTCGTGCCTGGCCGTGGGGTGGTCCGTGGCGACGGCAAGGAGCTCGGCCGCGGCAGCCGGAGCTCGGGCGTGAGCGCGGGAGGCGCTTCGGGGTGCAGGCAGGGAAGCTAACACGCTGGGGAGGGTGTGCGCAGAGCGGCGAGTGCGATGGACACGATGGGCGGACCAAAAGGTCGCCGGAGTCGTGTCGGCGGCGAGCGCAGGCAACGGCGCGCGCGGGTGCGTGTGGCACAGCGGCTACTGCGTGCGAGAGGGAAAACAGAGGGAGGGAGAAGATTTAGTGGCTCACAGCGGTTGCGACGACCGTCAAAATTGGCTCGGGGAAGGCCGGACGATGACGGGGCATCTCCGGCGATCTGGGGGGGGGGGGCAGAAGGTTGAAGACGACGGCGTCGGCGGCGTTCGGGGGCGTCTGGCGTTGCTTGACTCAGCGGAGAGGGTGTGGGCGACGGGGCGATGCTCCTGGGCATGTCCAGGGGCGAGGGGGTGGCAGTGGCCGCGGTGGACGGTGTCGGCGGTGACGAGCTCCGCTCGGTGCTGCTTGGGAGAGAGGGCGGGCGAGGGAGAGATACGGGAGAGAGGGGAAGAGGCAGAGGGGTCCGTGGCAGCTCCGCGACGCGACTAGAGAGCTGGGGAGGCAGGCAGGCTGCTGTCGGCGTGGCGCGCTCGCGCGGGGGCGTGCTCTGCTTCTCCTCTGCCTTCTGGCAAGAGGAGGGGGATGACTGGCAGCGGCGGTGGGCTGGGCCAGCTCCTGGGCTGCATAGTGCTGGGCCTCTGGGCTGTAGGTAAGCACCAGAAAACTCTCTCTCTCTCTCTTTTATTTCTCTTTTTCTATTTTCTGTAATTGTGTTTGGCTTTATTAAAAATGCCATAGCATTTCCAAAAATCATGCAACTAACTGTGGCCACTGTTTGGAATATTTCCAACAGTAAACATTTCAATTTGTGATTACTTGGGCATTTAATATATTTTATAGGATTTAAATGCCCAAATGCAAATACTATATGGTTTAATTCAAAAATCCAAAAATGACCTAGAAAGGTGTGCACCATTTTGTCAGAGGTTCTAGACCAATTCAAAAATGATGAACTTCTCTAAAGAGCATTCTGGGTTCTTGAAAATGTTTTTAAGTTGAACCTATTTGATTTAATTTTGGTGCTAGGGTTTGTCATCCCAATTTCAACTTTAATTGAAAAATTAACATGATGCATGGATGCTTTAAGGCAACTAATGGCAAGCAAATTCTAGGGCTGTGACAGAAGAAGAAAAGAAAAAGGAAGAGAGGTAAAAAGATATCTCTCCTAAATAATGTTGCTCCTATTATTGTTGTGCCTCATGAAAATGAATCAAAAATAATTGTGGAAGATGATGCACTTGATGATGATCTCGTTATGCCTATTGCTTGTTGTGATGATTATGATTGGGAAGATAATGATACTTCTTATGATCTTGAAAATCTTTTTGGCACTTGCTTGGAAGAATGTGATAATTGCTATACTATTGGTGTTATCCATTCTATTAATGATGAGAGTGATTATGGTTATGATATGAAAAGGCCCAAGCTTGGGGAAGCTATGTTTGATGAGGATGAAATAATTGAGAATATATTTGCCAAAATTAATGTTTGTCCCAAGCTTGGGGATGCTATGTTTAATAACGATGATATTTTTAGCCTCCCAAGCTTTGATATGCAAAGTTGTTATGATGCCTTCTACCTATGATGATTATATTGATGAAAGTAGGTTTGGAAGAGTGTCAACTTTAGGAAGTAATGATCCCACTATTTTGGAGGATGTTGAATCATATAATATTTATGAAAGTGGATTTGGAGAGGTCATGACTTTATTTAGTGATGTATCCACTATCTTGGAAGAGGTTTCGATCGATTATGATGAGAACAAAGTTGCTACTTATGATGATTATTGTGATAAAACTTATGCTATAAAGAGTAGTGATGATTATATTTATAAAACTTGTCATGATTATGAGTACCCTTTCTCTGAACATTACTCTTTTAATGTGGAAACAATTTATAGTATTCAAGTCTCTTATGATACTCCCACTATTCCGAATGAGAAGAATTTTCCTTATGTGGAGAGTAGTAAAATTTCTATGCTTGTAGATCATGAAAAGAATTCTGTAGGTGCTGGTTATATTGTTGAATTCATTCATGATGCTACTGAAAATTATTATGAGAGAGGATCATATGCTTCTACATATTGCAATAATATCACGTTTCCTCTCTATGTGCTTAAAATCTTGAAGTTATGCTTGTTTTACCTTCCTATGCAAGTTGATTCTTGTTCCCATAAGTTGTTTTCTCATAAAATCCCTATGCATAGGAAGTGGGTTAGACTTAAATGTGCTATTCATATTCTTCATGATGCTCTCTTTATGTTTCAATTCTTATCTTTTATGTGAGCATCATTGAAATCATCATGCCTAGCTAGGGGCGTTAAACGATAGCGCTTGTTGGGAGGCAACCCAATTTTATTTTAGTTTCTTGCTTTTTGGTTTCGTTTAGGAATAAATAATCCATATAGTTTCTGTTTAGATGTGGTTTTGTAATTATTGTTTGTGCCAAGTAGAACCTTTGGGAAGACTTGGGTGAAGTCTTTATGATGATGCTGTAAAAAACAGAAACTTTAGCGCTCATGAGATTAGCTAAAACTTTTTACTGGAGAGTGACATTTAGTTGATTCTTTTTGCAGATGATTACTAGACAAATTCCTCAGGTCCACCAATTTATTTTAGAATTGTTGGAGTTCCAGAAGTTTGCTTAGTTACAGATTACTACAGACTGTTCTGTTTTTGATAGATTCTGTTTTCTTTGTGTTGTTTGCTTATTTTGATGACTCTATGGCTAGTAAAATAGTTTATAAACCATAGAGAAGTTGGAATACAGTAGGTTTAACACCAATATAAATAAAGAATGAGTTCATTACAGTACCTTGAAGTGGTGTTTTGTTTTCTTTTGCTAACGGAGCTCACGAGATTTTCTGTTAAGTTTTGTGTTGTGAAGTTTTCAAGTTTTGGGTAATGATTCGATGGACTATGGAATAAGGAGTGGCAAGAGCCTAAGCTTGGGGATGCCCAAGGCACCCCAAGGTAATATTCAAGGATAACCAAGAGCCTAAGCTTGGGGATGCCCTGGATGGCATCCCTCTTTCGCTCTCGCTCATCGGTAACTTTACTTGGAGCTATATTTTTATTCACCACATGATATGTGTTTTGCTTGGAGCGTCGTTTTATTTTCTTTAGCTTTGCTTGCTGTTTGAATAAAATACCAAGATCTTAAATTATTAAATGAGAGAGAGTCTTCACATAGCTACATAATTATTCAACTACTCATTGATCTTCACTTATATCTTTTGGAGTAGTTTGTTGTTTGCTCTAGTGCTTCACTTATATCTTTTAGAGCACGGTGGTGGATTTGTTTTATAGAAACTTTTTATCTCTCATGCTTCACTTAGATTATTTTGAGAGTCTTAAATAGCATGGTAATTTTCTTAAACAATCCTAATATGCTTGGTATTCAAGATTAGTAAAAATTCTTATGAGTGTGTTGAATACTAAGAAAAGTTTGATGCTTGATAATTGTTTTGAGATATAAAGATGGTGATATTAGAGTCATGCTAGTTGAGTGGTTATGAATTTGAGAGATACTCGTGTTAAAGTTGGTGATTCCCGTAGCATGCACGTATGGTGAACCGTTATGTGATGAAGTCGGAGCATAATTTATTTATTGATTGTTTTCCTTATGAGTGGCGGTCGGGGACGAGCGATGGTCTTTTCCCACCAATCTATCCCCTTAGGAGCATGCGAGTAATACTTTGCTTTGATAACTTGTAGATTTTTGCAATAAGTATGTGAGTTCTTTATGACTAATGTTGAGTCCATGGATTATATGCACTCTCATCCTTCCACCATTGCTAGCCTCTCTAATACCGCGCACCTTTCGCCGGTATCATACACCCACCATATACCTTCCTCAAAACAGCCACCATACCTACCTATCATGGCATTTCCATAGCCATTCCGAGATATATTGCCATGCAACTTTCCACCGTTCCATTTATTATGACACGCTCCATCATTGTCATATTGCTTTGCATGATCATGTAGTTGACATTGTATTTGTGGCAAAGCTACCATTCATAATTCTTTCATACATGTCACTCATGAGTCATTGCACATCCCGGTACACCTCCAGAGGCATTCATATAGAGTCATATTTTGTTTTAAGTATCGAGTTGTAATTGTTGAGTTGTAAGAAAATAAAAGTGTGATGATCATCATTTTTAGAGAATTGTCCCAGTGAGGAAAGGATGATGGAGACTATGATTCCCCCACAAGTCGGGATGAGACTCCGGACGAAAAATAAAAAAAAGAAATAAAAAGAGGCCATAAAAAAGAGAAAAGGCCCAAACAAAAAAACAAAAAACAAAAAATGATGAGAGAAAAAGAGAGAAGGGACAATGCTACTATCCTTTTACCACACTTGTGCTTCAAAGTAGCACCATGATCTTCATGATAGAGAGTCTCCTATGTTGTCACTTTCATTTACTAGTGGGAATCTTTCATTATAGAACTTGGCTCGTCTATTCCAATGATGGGCTTCCTCAAAATACCCTAGGTCTTCGTGAGCAAGCAAGTTGGATGCACACCCACTTAGTTTCTTTTGTTGAGATTTCATACATTTATAGCTCTAGTGCATCCGTTGCATGGCAATCCCTACTCACTCACATTGATATCTATTGATGGGCATCTCCATAGCCTGTTGATACGCCTAGTTGATGTGAGACTATCTTCTCCCTTTTTGTCTTCTCCACAACCACCATTCTATTCCACATATAGTGCTATGTCCATGGCTCACGCTCATGTATTGCGTGAAGATTGAAAAGGTTTGAGAATGTCAAAAGTATGAAACAATTGCTTGGCTTGTCATCGGGGTTGTGCATGATTTAAATACTTTGTGTGGTGAAGATAGAGCATAGCCAGACTATATGATTTTCTAGGGATAACTTTCTTCGGCCATTTATTTTGAGAAGACATAATTGCTTTATTAGTATGCTTGAAGTATTATTATTTTTATGTCAATATGAACTTTTATCTTGAATCTTTCGGATCTGAATATTCATACCACAATTAAGAAGAATTACATTGAAATTATGCCAAGTAGCATTCCACATCAAAAATTCTGTTTTTATCATTTACCTACTCGAGGACGAGTAGGAATTAAGCTTGGGGATGCTGATACGTCTCCAACGTATCTATAATTTTTGATTGTTGCATGCTATTATATTATCTATTTTGGATGTTTTTTGGGCCTTACTAAACACTTTTATATTATTTTTGGGACTAACCTATTGACCCAGAGCCCAGTGCCAGTTCCTGTTTTTTTCCCTTGTTTTAGTGTTTCGAAGAAAAGGAATATCAAACGGAGTCGAAACGGAAAGAAACCTTCTGGAGAAGTTATTTTTGGAAGGAAAGCAAGCGAGGAGACTTGGAGTCCACGTCAAAGAAACAACAAGGAAGGCACGAGGTAGGGGGCGCGCCCACACCCCCAGGGCGTGCCCTCCACCCTCATGGGCCCCTCGTGGCTCCCTTGACGTATTTCTTCCTCCTATATATACCCATATACCCTAAAATGATCAGGGAACAGAATAAATCGGGAGTTCCGCCGCCGCAAGCCTCTGTAGCAACCAAAAACCAATCGGGACCCTGTTCCGGCACCCTGCCGGAGGGGGGGAACCCTCATCGGTGGGCATCTTCATCATCCCAGCACTCTCCATGACGAGGAGGGAGTAGTTCACCCTCGGGGCTGAGGGTATGTACCAGTAGCTATGTGTTTGATCTCTCTCTCTCTCTCTCTCTCTCTCTCTCTCTCTCTCTCTCTCTCTCTCGTGTTATTGATTTGGCACGATCTTGATGTATCGCGAGCTTTGCTATTATAGTTGGATCTTATGTTGCTTCTCCCCCTCTACTCTCTTGTAATGGATTGAGTTTCCCCTTTGAAGTAATCTTAGCGGATTGAGTCTTTAAAGATTTGAGAACACTTGATGTATGTCTTGCCGTGTGTATCTGTGGTGACAATGGGATATCACGTGATCCACTTGATGTATGTTTTAGTGATCAACTTGCGGGTTCCGCCCATGAACCTATGCATAGGGGTTGGCACATGTTTTCGTCGTGATTCTCCGTTAGAAACTTTGGGGCACTCTTTGAGGTTCTATGTGTTGGTTGAATAGATGAATCTGAGATTTTGTGATGCATATCGTATAATCATACCCATGGATACTTGAGGTGACATTGGAGTATTTAGGTGACATTTGGGTTTTGGTTGATGTGTGTCTTAAGGTGTTATTTTACTACGAACTCTAGGGCTGTTTGTGAACTTATAGGAATGGCCCAATGGATTGATCGGAAAGAATAACTTTGAGGTGGTTTCGTACCCTACCATAATCTCTTCATTTGTTCTCCGCTATTAGTGACTTTGGAGTGACTCTTTGTTGCATGTTGAGGGACAGTTATATGATCCAAATGTTATTATAGTTGAGAGAACTTGCACTAGTGAAAGTATGAACCCTAGGCCGTGTTTCCTAGCATTGCAATACCTTTTATGCTCACTTTTATCATTAGTTACCTTGCTGTTTTTATATTTTCATATTACAAAAACCTATATCTACCATCCATATTGCACTTGTATCACCATCTCTTCGCCGAACTAGTGCACCTATACAATTTACCATTGTATTGGGTGTGTTGGGGACACAAGAGACTCTTTGCTATTTGGTTGCAGGGTTGTTTGAGAGAGACCATCTTCATCCTACGCCTCCCACAGATTGATAAACCTTAGGTCATCCACTTGAGAGAAATTTGCTATTGTCCTACAAACCTCTGCACTTGGAGGCCCAACAATGTCTACAAGAAGAAGGTTGCGTAGTAGACATCAATGGTTCATTTTCATCCATCACCACAGTGTTATCCTCATAGTCTGGGTAGATGGGCAGGTGCTCCTTGTCCAGAAGATATGTGCCAGTGCCCATCTTGGAGTTAATCAGCTCCCGAATCTGTGGGGCATACCCACAACTCCTCTTTTGATCTGCGGCTGTCCTCTTTATGGTTTCCACAATTAGGCTCATGACCTTGAATTTCTGTGGAACATCAAAAATGTGCAGCAAGTTGATGGAGTGTCCTCTGATCATTCTGTGATCACCTGACTTGGGCAGAAGAGTGTGCCTGAGGATCCAGTTGATTGTGGGCAGGCCTGACAGCAAGTGTTTCACTGTACCAAATTGGTGAGTCTCAAGATCTGCATCAGGAATCTCCTTGTACATGCTAGCCATGGAGTTGTGATCCTTCTTATTCTTGGCATAGACATCCAAGTCATCCTCACTCTCCTCAGGAGCATTGATCAATTTTGCCCATTCTTCAACAGTTGACTGGTACCTAGTACCTTCAGACATCCAGACAATCCTTCCATCTGGGTAGAAGTGAGCTATGGAGTAGAACTGCATGATGAGCTCATCATTCCACTTTGTGAGCTTCTGAGCCACAAACTCATCAACTCCACAAGCCTTGAAACTATCATAGACTCCAGGATAGTGCTCTTCATTCTCCTTGATGTACTTCCAGTTGACCCATCTCATGTCACACACTATTGGTTTATTTTCAAGCAACACTGTCTCATAGAAGTCATGTTGTTCCTTGGTATGTAACCTGGAATCTACAGCAGTTCTTCTTCTGGTGGCATATGGATCTGACTCTCTCCATAGCCTCAATCATGAATCCTTCCTTATCTTCATGTTCTCAGCTACTGGATGAGCATCATTGTGATCTGGAATTTTTGGCTTCAACTTCCTCAAGACATGTGACTCGTCATCTTCTTCTTCCATTGCAGCTTCAGGCACTGGTGCCTTGTTCTTCTCTGCTGCTGGGATGTTCCTGGTGCTCCTCTTGGGTGCAGTTTTGGGTTTTGGAGCAGCTGGCTTGGGAGCTTCTTTGGGCTTAGATGGAGCAGCCCCTGATCTTATGGCATCTCCCATGAGCTTTTGTGCCTTATGTGCTGGTGCAGCAACCTCTTCCTCTTCCTCTTCAGAGTCCCTCATCATAGAGGACTTGCCTAGAACTCTGGCAGTGGTCTTCCTGACCCTCTCTTTCCTCTTCTTGCCATCTCCAGCTTCCTTGGGTTCAAGAGTGGACACCATTTTATCACCTGTGGCAACTTTCCTTGGCTTAGACATTGGTTGTCTTCCTGCTGGCCTCTTGGTCTTCAGACCTGGCTTAGTTGCAGTAGTTGTGCCATATTCCTTTTTGAGCACCTTCTTCTTTGAGGTGGCTTCTTCCTCCTCAGCCACATAGTCCTCATCCTCTGATTCTGAGGTTCTTTTCTTGCTGGCCCTTGTGGCAGCCTTTGGCAAGTTGCTGGGTGTGCTCCTGCTTCCATCATCTGAGCTGCTGGAGGGACTAGTGCCCTCACTCATGTGAACCTGCTCCTGGACTTGTTCTGACTGTCACTCTGATCTAACATGATGCAAACACTGACAGCTAACCCTATGAATAGATTATAGATGAGGTAGAGTGGATGAGCATCACAAAGTGCAGAGGTTTTTGCAAAAGAATGAATCAAAAACTTAGTTTTAGTTTTCCACAGAAAGCATTTCGGATCTACCGATTTGAAATCTCGGTGATACCGAAGCAGCTGTTGGAACCTAAACTAGTGAACTCGGTCAGACTGAGTCACAGTTTGGTGACACCGAGACTTCTAAGGTTTCACAAAGACTTGAACTCGGTCACACCGATTTGCAATTCTCGGTCAGACCGAGAATCACATGTGCAATGGCCTGAGCCAAATCGGTGGAACCGATTTCAACAACTCGGTCGGTCCGAGATGGTTTCGGCGGAAACCTAACCCTAAATTTTCAATCCACAACTAAGCTACAGAGTGTTTTCAATGGATAGAGTGATTTCAATCGTGGCAAGATTCATGGCAAAACAATGTGCTGGGGAATCGGAGTGAGATCAGCACAAGGATCAAGTCCATACCCTAGTGCGGCGATGGACTTGCTACGGCGGCAACGGCGGAGATGATCCCGTTGACGGCGGCGGAGACCAGCGACTGGAGGCGGCTGGCAACGAGGAGGACGATCCGGAGACCCACGGAGGCAGGGCAGGCTGAGCGCGGGCGAAGAGGTTCGGAAAGTTTTCCAAATTTTGGCCCGAGGGGATATATAGCCCGACACTGTCGGTGTGACCAAGTGGAACAACTCGGTGGCACCGAGATTCATAACTGCAAGCAGTTACTGCAACTCGGTGTGACCGAAAAGTTTAAATCGGTTGCACCGAGATTGAAAACCTAGATCGACTTAGTGATCTCGGTATGACCGAAATGGATGAATCGGTCAGACCGAAACGCACAAAGAAGTTTTGGAAGTTTAAGTCTATGACGAATTGGGGACTCCGAGTGCTCCTCACACAGAGTGGTTCGAATCTGACTTGATCAAACTTTGTGATGCAGCATGAATAGAGTTTGAGACGAGAAGAGCATAGATAGCTAGAGAAGGTTCTTAGGCATTCTTGTCCATCCAGTTGGCAAGAGAAAAAGAAATCAATCAATCAAAACAACAAGTGGGTGTCCTCGAATGAGTAAATTATGCAACCGACATGCTCACACAATAAAATGGCAAATGAAATATGTGGCAGAGCACGCACAAACAATTCTAGCATCTATCAAGCAATTGGCGATGACTAGGTCATCTATATATGAGTATATTGACTTAGGAGTCAAATGAGAACATTTGATCATAGGTCATACTCATCGTTTAAGCACAAGTGGGGTTACCACTTTTACATAAAGGGTTGTTGTGTTCACACCATTAGAGTTGCTTTAGCTCAATCCTTAGAGTAAAGCTCCCCCTAGATGTGAGATCCCCCCTAAGAGGGTTGAACTAACCTTGGGTTTTGTCGATGATGACTTCATGTAGGTGTTGAAGATGTGGATGCTCAATGTTGATGTAGATCATTTGGAGCAATCCTTTGGAGTGAGTTGTACTTTCAATACCTACACTGGTTAGTCCCACAAGGAACAAACAAGGATATCCATAGACATAGAGTGATGCATACACAAGATGATGTCCATGAAAGCATTAGGTTACCTTGTCCCTTGCCTTACCAACAAGAGGGTTTGTGACTCCTTGAACTAGTGCAAGATATGGAAGTTGATTGCACTTGTTCTTGCCAAAATGATAAGAGTGAAGTATGTTCGCGGAGTCACCCTCAAGAACTCTCTAGTTCTTCTTCTTCGGGATCCACACCATCTTGATGGGAATCCTCGGAGTTGTAGTTGTACTTGATGAAGTGGAACTTGGTGTAGTCTTGGGAACCCACTTGACCAAGGCCTTAGGATCTTCTTCAAATGCATCAATTTCCTCGTGAAGCTTGTCCTTGCCTTTTTCCTTGTGGTCTTGTGGTGGAAGATCATCTTGAGTTTGTGTCCCTTTGAAAGAAGTAGGATCATACTTCTCTTGTTGAGGAAAACTTTGTCTTGGGGTATTGATCTTCTTCCCACTCAACTCTATTGGCATTGAACTTTCGTTCAAAACCAATACCTTGGTTCTTCCGGTGCCTTCCTTGCTTGCCTACAGTTTCCTCAAATTGCTTACTCCCGGCAAGGCTCTTGTAAACACCTTTCTCTATAATTCCCTTCAATAAGCTATTTTCTTGCTCAAGTGTAACTTGGCTAAGAGAATCATTAGTGGAATCAAGAGAACTACTAGAAGCAACAATATTGGGTTTAGCATGATTATTGTTGCTACTAGAGGAAGAATCCTTCTTGTTCTTGTTACTAGACTTGACTTGAGGCATGTAAGTGGATAAGATTAAACGCTTGGCAATGTAAGAAGAACTTTTCTTGCGAAGATCATCATTGATTGCCTTTAAGAACTCATGCTCTTGCTCAAGATTGAGCTTCTCAAAACGTAATTTCTCATGAGTCCTTAAAAGTTCTAGATGATCTCCTAAGATAGTTTCATGAGCTAACTTAAGAGTGTTTAGTTCTTTAGTTAGAGACTCAATCTTCTCCTTATCATTGTCATTCGTTTCATCTTGATTAGCATGATTAATTGACGTTTCATCATAGTATTCATCACTAGAGTTGTCAACAAGTAAACCATCATCACCTAACAAGTCATCTTCATCACTATTGAAATCAACATACTCGGGGTGTGATACCTTTGGACCTTTGGCCATGAAGCATCTTCCAATTCCTTCATTTGGTGAATCAAATATGCCGTAGGAGTTGGTTGACACAAGTGCTAGAACGGCAACACCTTCATCTTGAGTATATTCGGAGTCGGAGTGATAGCTTCTCTCGGAGTGATTGTCGGAGTCGAATCCAGATATCCATTCACCAACATGAGCTTGATGTCTTCGTTTTGTGTAGCTCCTTGATGACTTGTCCTTCCTTTCCGAATCCTTGCTTCTCCGAGAGGGTCTTCGTTCATAACGATCATCTCTACTCCTTCTCTCTCTTGATGGTGATTCTTCTCTTCTACTCATTCTTTTGGGAGAATCTTCTCTTCTTTTATAGGGGGCCGTACACTCATTGGAGTAGTGTCCGGGTCTTCCACAATTGTAGCAATTACGCTCTCGACTAGAAGATCTTTTGTCATTGTAGGACCTTGACTTGGAACTTCTCTCTTTGCTTCTACTCTTGTAGAACTTGTTGAAGTTCTTCACCATTAGGCTCAATTCTTCATTGAAGGTTTGTTTCTCACTTGATGATGTGGGAGCTTCACATGAGGCTTTGTAAGCACCACTTGACTTGTTATGGAGCTCCTCCTTATCCTTGAGTGACATTTCATGAGCAACAATTCTTCCAATGTCTTCCGTTGGCTTGAGATCTTTGTAATTGGGCATCATTTGGATCAATGTGCATACGGTATCATATTTTCCATCCAAGGCTCTAAGGATCTTCTTGATGATGAAATTGTCGGTCATCTCTTCGCTTCCTAAGTCGGCAATCTCATTTGTGATAAGAGCAAGCCTAGAGTACATTTCAGCGACACCTTCACCATCCTTCATTTTGAACTTCTCAAGTTGACTTTGAAGCACATCCAACTTGGATTCCTTGACGGAGTCGGTACCTTCGTGCATATCAATCAAAGTATCCCAAATTTCCTTTGCATTCTCAAGACGGCTGATTTTGTTGAATTCTTCGGGGCACAATTTTTTGAAGAGGATATCACAAGCTTGAGCATTGTATTGCAGCATCTTCAACTCTTCCACTGTAGCTTCACGGTTCGGTTCTCTCCCTTCGAAGACTTCACCTTGCAAGCCAATACACACAATAGCCCAAACGGCGGGGTTATGTCCAAGAATATGCATTTTCATCTTATGCTTCCAACTAGCAAAATTTGTACCATCAAAATGAGGACCTTTACGGTGGTAATTTCCCTCGCTAGACGCCATACTCTCCTAGGTTGTGAAACCAAGGCTATGACTACCAAAAGCTATGGAAATCAAAGCAAATGGAGATCAAAACTCTGATACCACTTGTAGGATCGGAAGTATGTCTAGAGGGGGGGTGATTAGACTACTTGACCAAATAAAAATCTAGCCTTTTCCCAATTTTAGTTCTTGGCAGATTTTAGCAACTTAAAATACGTCAAGCAATCTTAACACAATTTAAGCAAGCATGCAAAGAGTATATGAGCAGCGGAAAGTAAAGCATGCAACTTGCAAGAATGTAAAGGGAAGGGTTTGGAGGATACAAACGCGATTGGAGACACGGATGTTTTTGTCGTGGTTCCGATAGGTGGTGCTATCGTACATCCATGTTGATGGAGACTTCAACCCATGAAGGATAACGGTTGCGCGAGTCCACAGAGGGCTCCACCCACGAAGGGTCCACGAAGAAGCAACCTTGTCTATCCCACCATGGCCATCGGCCACGAAGGACTTGCCTCACTAGCGGTAGATCTTCATGAAGTAGGCGATCTCCTTGCCCTTAAAAACTCCTTGGTTCAACTCCACAATCTTGTCGGAGGCTCCCAAGTGACACCTAGCCAATCTAGGAGACACCACTCTCCAAGAAGTAACAAATGGTGTGTTGATGATGAACTCCTTGCTCTTGTGCTTCAAATGATAGTCTCCCCAACACTCAACTCTCTCTCACAGGATTTGGATTTGGTGGAAAGAAGATTTTAATGGAAAGCAACTTGGGAAGGCTAGAGATCAAGATTCATATGGTAGGAATGGAATATCTTGGTCTCAACACAAGTGTAGGTGGTTCTCTCTCAGAAAATGTAAGTTGGAAGTGTAGGTTCGTTCTGATGGCTCTCTCCATGAATGATGAGGAGGTGGAGGGGTATTTATAGCCTCCACACAAAATCTAACCGTTACAGACAACTTTCCAAACTCGGTGGGACCGAATTGGTAAACTCGGTAGGACCGATTCAGCAAATCTAGTGACCGTTAGGATTTTCGATGGGACCGACATGCAACTCGGTAGGACCGATATGGTTAGGGTTAGGGCATAATGTAATCTCGGTGAGACCGATTAGAAAAACTCGGTGAGACTGATTTTGGTAATAAGCTAACCAAAGAGTTGGTCAGGTAAACTCGGTGGGACCGATTCGCTCATTTCGATGAGACCAAAATGTTACAAAAGGGAAACAGAGAGTTTACATTGCAATCTCGATGGGACCGATCACTCATCTCGGTGGTACCAAAATGCTACAAAGGGAAACAGAGAGATTACAACCCCATCTCGGTGAGACCGAGATCCCTATCGGTGAGACCGATTTGCCTAGGGTTTGAGGCAGTGGCTATGACATCCGAACTCGGTGGCGCCGGATAGAAAGAATCGGTGGTGCCGAGTTTGACTTTTGGTATAGGTAATATGTGGATGTGAGAAAGTATTTGGGGGCTTTGGAGCTAATCACTAAGCACTTTGAGCAAGAGTATCATTAAGCAACACCTCATTCCTCCTTGATAGTATTGGCTTTTCTTATAGACTCAATGTGATCTTGGATCACTAAAATAGAAAATGTAGAGTCTTGAACTTTTGAGCTTGAGCCAATCCTTTTGTCCTTACTATTTTGAGGGGTCCACTTTTCTCATCCATGCCATGCCAATCATTGAGCTTTCCTGAAAAATTAGTCTTGAAATAGCATTAGCTCAATGAACTATATGTTGTTAGGAATTAGCAAAACTACCTAGGGATAGTTGCACTTTCAGCTTTTGAGTTCCGGATTTTTTTTTACTTCATATCAGTGTTCGTAGTTCGTATTTGTTTTGGATTGTGTATTCGTTTCTAGAATATTTGTATTTATTTCCGCTTCAACTAAGTAGCATGGACACAAATGCAGCAGTACTCAGTGTTTTCTGTCTCAGCTCCGTTTTCGTACCTACATATTATGACCACCACCAAATCAAACAAGCTACACTGATAAAAGAGAGAACAAGACTAACCAACTCCAAGTAAGAGCACAATAGGATATAAAGGACGAAGATGACACACTAGTTCCTAAGGAAGGGGCGAATGCTGCAAGGTAGTGAAGGATCAAAGATGCGCTATATGTCGACCAGGGAGGGGGGAGGGGTTGAATAGACAACTACCAACTTATCTTATCTTCATTGATTTTAGAGGCAAGTGTGGAATAGTAAGTTCTCTAGAAATGCAACTAAGTGATACATCGTAAATGATGTTTTACAACAAACTAGCAAGATACAAAAAGCAAACAAGCAAGCAAGTAATAACAAGTAAAGCGGGTTAGAATAATCCAAAAGTGATGGAGAAGAAAATATAATCCGAATTTCACACTCTTGGTTGAGTGCTAATATCTGTTAGGGAGGTGGGGAACAACAAATGTCTCGAGTGTACGAGAACCTTGGTTAACGACTGCCCAAGTTCCTTGTCACTAGGGCTAGCTCTTGGAATGCCATTAACACACCAAAGCTGTCATTAGGACCTAGATGTCCTTTTAGGTAGGCGGCACTCACATAGTTATCTCATAAACTCCAAGTACCTCCTTCCCAAAACCAATGCAATTGATGCAGTCCAGCCTCACCCTCGCATGTCCTAGTCGTTCTCATGCTGACCCTATGAAGCTATAGAAGAAGCGACTATAGAGTCGCTGATGAGTCATGTCGTGAAGTTGCACTCGCTTCAACCCCCGACCAGTGCGGAAGAGTGATCCATACAGAAAATGGCAGAGGAGGTGGCACTATGGCAAGCAGGAGGCAGCCAAATGGCAAGAGGACTGCGTCAGCAACCGGGCAAGAGGCATTCTGCTTCTGGTTCAAGGCGCCTTGGAGACTTCTTAGAGGGTCAGAGCCCAAAGGCTCTGAGACACCTCAAAGTACCCAAGACTAAACAGGAGCAAACCCGCTTAGCTCGGAGGCCACTTGGAGGGTCCGATGCACCTCCTAACCTCACCGAAGAGGACTCATACATCTTAATGGGCCCTCTCTTCCATGGGATGTGCGTGTTTTGGCTTTGGTTTTGGTTCATCAATCCCCACATCTCAATCAATGGTGTATCCCCTCTTTATAGCATGGCATACCTACGACTCAAGAATGAGAAACCATTGATAGAAAACTAGCGTGTCGTCTTCTTTATCATTTTAGCTTAGGGGGTTGCCGACCAACCATATGTTTCATTTCACATATTTGTTTATCTTTTGTAAGCATTTGAAACATATTTAGTCTTCTAAACATAGTTCCATTAACACACCAAACCCGTCATTAGGAGTTAGTTGTCCTTTTAGGAGGCAGTGCTCCTATGGTTGTATGAAGACCTTTGACTCCCTCCTTGCCAAAACCAATGCAGTTGATGCAGTCCAGCCTTGTCCTCGCAAGTCCTAGTCATTCTCATGCTAACTCCATGAAGCTACAGGAGAAGCGATGGTTGAGTCGCCGACGATTCATGTTGTGAAGTTGCACTCGTTTCACCCCCGACCAGTGTGGAAGGAAGATCCGCACAGAAAAGGCAAATGCAGTGATATGGCAAGCAGGAGGCAGCCAAATGGTGAGAGGACAGCATCAGCCAGCTGGCAGGAGTGAATGAGAGGGAGAGGAAATCACGAGGAGAAAAGCGTGTGGTGGCAACAAGGTCGAAACCCGCGAGACCATGCACGGGTCTTTGGTTTTTTGCTTGCGTTGTGAGGAAACAAACATATGAGATTAACACGGTAAACAGATCAGATGGCCTGGTTGCTGAAACTAACGAGGAGTGCCAGAATAAGCACACTGATACGTCTCCAACGTATCTATAATTTATGAATTATTCATGCTATTATATTATCTGTTTTGGATGTTTATGGGCTTTATTAAACACTTTTATATTATTTTTGGGACTAACCTATTGACCCAGAGCCCAGTGCCAGTTCCTGTTTTTTCCCTTGTTTTAGTGTTTCGAAGAAAAGGAGTATCAAACGGAGTCGAAACGGAATGAAACCTTCTGGAGAAGTTATTTTTGGAAGGAAAGCTACTTGATAGACTTGGGGTGCACGTCAGGAAAGAAACGAGGGAGCCACGAGGTAGGGGGTGCGCCCACCCCCCTAGGGCGCGCCCTCCACCCTCGTGGGCCCCTCGTGGCTCCCCTGACGTATTTCTTCCACCTATATATATCCATATACCCTAAAAACTTCGGAAAACAGAATAGATTGGGAGTTCCGCTGCCGCAAGCCTCTGTAGCCACCAAAAACCAATCGAGACCCTGTTCCGGCACCCTGCCGGAGGGGGGAACCCTCGCCGGTGGCCATCTTCATCATCCCGACACTCTCCATGATGAGGAGGGAGTAGTTCACCCTCGGGGCTGAGGGTATGTACCAGTAGCTATGTGTTTGATCTCTCTCTCTCTCTCTCTCTCTCTCTCTCTCTCTCGTGTTCTTGATTTGGCACGATCTTGATGTATCGAGAGCTTTGCTATTATAGTTGGATCTTATGTTTCTTCTCCCCCTCTAATCTCTTGTAATGGATTGAGTTTTCCCCTTGAAGTAATCTTATCAGATTGAGTCTTTAATGATTTGAGAACACTTAATGTATGTCTTGCCGTGCATATCTGTGGCGACAATGGGATATCACGTGATTCACTTGATGTATGTTTTGGTGATCAACTTGCGGGTTCCGCCCATGAACCTATGCATAGGGGTTGGCACACGTTTTCATCGTGATTCTCCGGTAGAAACTTTGGGGCACTCTTTGAGGTTCTATGTGGTGGTTGAATAGATGAATCTAAGATTGTGTGATGCATATCGTATAATCATACCCACGGATACTTGAGGTGACATTGGAGTATTTAGGTGACATTAGGGTTTTGGTTGATTTGTGTCTTAAGGAGTTATTCTAGTACGAACTCTAGGGCTGTTTGTGGCACTTATAGGAATAGCCCAACGGATTGATTGGAAAGAATAACTTTGAGGTGGTTTGGTACCCTACCATAATCTCTTCATTTGTTCTCCACTATTAGTGACTTTGGAGTGACTCTTTGTTGCATGTTGAGTGATAGTTATATGATCCAACTATGTTATTATTGTTGAGAGGACTTGCACTAGTGAAAGTATGAACCCTAGGCCTTGTTTCCTAGCATTGCAATACCTTTTACGCTCACTTTTATCATTAGTTACCTTGCTGTTTTTATATTTTCAGATTACAAAAACCTATATCTACCATCCGTATTGCACTTGTATCACCATCTCTTCGCCGAACTAGTGCACCTATACAATTTACCATTGTATTGGGTGTGTTCGGGACACAAGAGACTCTTTGTTATTTGGTTGCAGGGTTGTTTGAGAAAGACCATCTTCATCCTACGCCTCCCACGGATTGATAAACCTTAGGTCATCCACTTGAGGGAAATTTGCTACTGTCCTACAAACCTCTGCACTTGGTGGCCCAACAACGTCTACAAGAAGAAGGTTGCGTAGTAGACATCAAACTCTTTTCTGGCGCCGTTGCCGGGGAGGTTAGGTAAGCAGCACTCACACCCCGTCAACTAAGCTCTTTTCTGGCGCCGTTGCCGGGGAGGTGAGTGCCTGAAGGTATATCTTTAGATCTTGCAATTGAATCTTTTTGTTTCTTGTTTTAGCACTAGTTAGTTTATAAAAGAAAACTACAAAAAAATGGATTTGAGGGTGCCTCATATGCTTCATCTTTTTAATGTCTTCCGTGAAAATAAGGATTCCTTTAATTGTGCTCAATTGCTAGAGGAAGAATGCATTAAAATGTTTGGCACTAAATTTTTGTATGATAAGCATGATTGCAATGTTGTTAGTATGAATTCCTTGAATATCCATGATACTAATGACATGCAAAGCCACAAGCTTGGGGAAGCTATGTTTTAAGAAGATGATGTTTTTGAGAATCTATTTGCTGAAATTAATGTTTGTCCCAAGCTTGGGGATGTTATGTGAAAGATCGTGGATGTCTCCTAGAGGGGGGGGTGAATAGGCGCTTTAAAATAATTACGGTTTAGGCTAGAACAAATGCGGAATAAACCTAGCGGTTAATTTGACAAGCACAAAACCTACAACAACTAGGCTCACCTATGTGCACCAACAACTTATGCTAAGCAAGGTAAACAACTAAGTGATAGCAAGATATATGACAAGAAACAATATGGCTATCACAAAGTAAAGTGCATAAGTAAAGGGCTCGGGTAAGAGATAACCGAGGCACGCGGAGATGATGATGTATCCCAAAGTTCACACCCTTGCGGATGCTAATCTCCGTTTGGAGCGGTGTGGAGGCACAATGCTCCCCAAGAAGCCACTAGGGCCACCGTAATCTCCTCACGCCCTCGCACAATGCAAGATGCCGTGATTCCACTAAGGGACCCTTGAGGGCGGTCACCGAACCCGTACAAGTGGCAACCCTTGGGGGCGGTCACCGAACCCGTACACTTTGGCAACCCTTGGGGGCAGTCACTGGTACCCGACAAATCGCTCGGAGCGATCTCCACAACCTAATTGGAGACCCCGACGCTCGCCCGGAGCTTTGCACCACAATGATTGAGCTCCGAACACCACCAACCGTCCAGGGCGCCGAAGCACCCAAGAGGAACAAGCTCAAGGGCACCAAGCGCCCAAGAGTAATAAGATTCTCAACTTGTAACTTCCACGTATCACCGTGGAGAACTCAAACCGATGCACCAAATGCAATGGCAAGGGCACACGGAGTGCCCAAGTCCTTCTCTCCCAAATCCCACCAAAGCAACTAGTGCTAGGGAGGAAAATGACAGGAAGAACGAAAGAAGAACACGAAGAACTCCAAGATCTAGATCCAAGGGGTTCCCCTCACATAGAGGAGAAAGTGATTGGTGGAAACATAGTACTAGATCTCCTCTCTCTTTTCCCTCAAGAACTAGCAAGAATCCATGGAGGGATTGAGAGTTAGCAAGCTCGAAGAAGGTCAACAATGGGGGAAGAACACGAGCTGAAAGGATGAGGTCCATTGGGGAAGAACACCCCCTTTTATAGGTGGGGGAAAATCCAACCGTTATCCCCTCACTCAGCTCAAGACGATGCGGTACTACCAAGACGGAGCAGCTGTACTACCGCGTTGGCTGTGATACTATCTGCTGCAGGTTGCGGTACTACCGCATGTGCAGCACTGGCCAGATGAAGGCCTGTTGCACAGGGCAACAAGCGGTAGAACCGGCGGAGCGGTACTACCGTGCGCCCCTACGGTACTACTGTAAGGCAGGCAACACTAGGCGCGAGAAAGCATGGAAGTAAAAATTACTTCCGCACCTACTTCACCGAGAGAGGACTGCGCAAAAATCCGCACGGTACTACAAGACACGAAGAGCGGTACTATCAAGATAGGGCGCGGATGTAAAAAATTACATCCGCCCCTACTTCCGCTCATGCTGCTAAGCCTGGCTAGAGCCCACGGTACTACCGCTCCCACAGAGCGGTACAACCGTGAGCACCTGCAGTACTGCCGCAAGGGCCTGGGGTACTACCGCTCTGGAGAGCAGTACTACCGCATGCCCCATAACAGCAACACTAGGAGTCCTTCATTTTGCAGAGAAGACAACAAAGGGAAACAGTAAAACCAGAACTGCCATAACTTCTGCAAATGACCTCCGAAGTGAGCAAACTCAAGCTTGTTGGGTACAAGAGAACGAGTAGCATCAAAGCATCGAAAAGCACATTAGAAGCTTGAGCATTGAGATAAGACTTTTTCTCATCCTCTAAAGATAATCTTTCGGGATCCTTTAGAGGAGAAAAACCCATATCTACAATTCGCTCTAAATTTGGGTACATGACCCTAAAGAGATTAAGCATGTGAATTACCCAAACATCAAAATTTGTGCCATCGAAACTAAGAGTGTCAGAGAATCCTAAACCCCTAGTCGACATCTTTACTCTCTAGGCGGTTAAGCCCAACAAAGTGAGACGAGGCTCTGATACCAATTGAAATATCGTGGATGTCGCCTAGAGGGGGGGTGAATAGGCGCTTTAAAATAATTATGGTTGAGGCTTGAACAAATGCGGAATAAACCTAGCGGTTAATTTGTTAAGCACAAAACCTACAGCAACTAGGCAAACCTATGTGCACCAACAACTTATGTTAAGCAAGAAAAACTACTTAGGTGATAGCGAGATATATGACAAGAAACAATATGGCTATCACAAAGTAAAGTGCATAAGTAAAGGGCTCGGGTAAGAGATAACCGAGGCACGCGGAGATGACGATGTATCCCGAAGTTCACACCCTAGCGGATGCTAATCTCCGTTTGGAGTGGGGTGGAGGCACAATGCTCCCCAAGAAGCCACTAGGGCCACCGTAATCTCCTCACGCCCTCGCACAATGCAAGATAACGTGATTCCACTAAGGGACCCTTGAGGGCGGTCACCGAACCCGTACAAATGGCAACCCTTGGGGGCGGCCACCGAACCCGTACACTTTGACAACCCTTGGGGGCGGTCACTGGTACCCGTCAAATTGCTCGGGGCGATCTCTACAACCTAATTGGAGACCCCCGACGTTTGCCCGGAGCTTTACACCACAATGATTGAGCTCCGAACACCACCAACCGTCTAGGGCGCCCAAGCACCCATGAGGAACAAGCTCAAGGGCACCAAGCACCCAAGAGTAATAAGCTTCTCAACTTGTAACTTCCACGTATCACCGTGGAGAACTCAAACCGATGCACCAAATGCAATGGCAAGGGCACACGGAGTGCCCAAGTCCTTCTCTCTCAAATCCCACGAAGCAACTAATGCTAGGGAAGAAAATGAGAGGAAGAACAAAAGGAGAACACCAAGAACTCCAAGATCTAGATCCAAGGGGTTCCCTCACATAGAGGAGAAAGTGATTGGTGGAAATGTGGATCTAGATCTCCTCTCTCTTTTCTCTCAAAAACTAGCAAGAATCCATGTAGGGATTGAGAGTTAGCAAGCTCGAAGAAGGTCAACAATGGGGAAGAACACGAGCTCAAAGGATGAGGTCCATTGGGGAAGAAGACCCCCTTTTATAGGTGGGGGAAAATCCAACCGTTATCCCCTCACTCAGCCCAAGCACGACGCGGTACTACATCAAGACGGAGCAGGGTACTACATGATTGGCTGCGGTACTACATCACGCAGGTTGCGGTACTACCGCATGTGCAACACCGCCGATGAAGGCCTGTTGTATAGGGCAATGGCGGTAGAACCGCCGGGCGGTACTACCGTGCCTCTCGGTACTACCGTAAGGCAGGCAACACTAGGCGCGAGAAAGCACGGAAGTAAAAATTACTTCCGCACCTACTTCGGCCGAGGGACGACCTGCGCAAAAATCCGCACGCATTACTCACGACACGAAGAGCGGTACTACCGCATAGGGCGCGGATGTAAAAAATCACATCCGCCCCGACTTCCACTCATCCTGCTAAGCCTGGCTAGAGCCCACTGTACTACCGCTCCCACAGAGCGGTACTACCATGAGCACCATGATACTACCATAGGGACTGCGGTACTACCAAGAAGGGCTGCAGTACTACCGCTCCGGAGAGCAGACTACCGCATGCCCCAGAACAGCAACACTAGGAGTCCTTCATTTTGTAGAGAAGACAACAGAGGGATACAGTAAAATCAGAACTGCCATAACTTCTGCAAATGAGCTCCGAATTGAGCAAACTCAAGCTTGTTGGGTACAAGACAACGAGTAGCATCAAAGCATCGAAAAGCACATTAGAAGCTTGAGCATTGAGATAAGAGTTTTTCTCATCCTCTAAATATAATCTTTGGGGATCCTTTGGAGGAGAAAAACACATATCTGCAATTCGCTCTAAATTTGGGTCCATGACCCTAAAGAGATAAAGCATGCGAATTACCCAAACATCAAAATTTGTGTCATCGAAACTAAGAGTGTCAGAGAATCCTAAACCCCTAGTCGACATCTTTACTCTCTAGGCGGTTAAGCCCAACAAATAGAGACGAGGCTCTGATACCAATTGAAAGATCGTGGATGTCGCCTAGAGGGGGGGTGAATAGGCGATTTAAAATGATTAGGTTGAGGCTTGAACAAATGCGGAATAAACCTAGCGGTTAATTTGTCAAGCACAAAAACTACAACAACTAGGCTCACCTATGAACACCAACAACTTATGCTAAGCAAGAAAAACTACTTAGGTGATAGCAAGATATATGACAAGAAACAATATGGCTATCACAAAGTAAAGTGCATAAGTAAAGGGCTCGGGTAAGAGATAACCGAGGCACGCGGAGATGACGATGTATCTCGAAGTTCACACCCTTGCGAATGCTAATCTCCGTTTGGAATGGTGTGGAGGCACAATGCTCCCCAAGAAGCCACTAGGGCCACCGTAATCTCCTCACGCCCTCGCACAATGCAAGATGCCGTGATTCCACTATGGGACCCTTGAGGGCGGTCACCGAACCCGTACAAATGGCAACCCTTGGGGGCGGTCACCTAACCCGTACAATTTGGCAACTGTAACGCCCTCGATGCGGCTATATCTCCCACGTGTCGAGGCACGACTTAGAGGCATAACCGCATTGAAAGCAATGTCGCAAGTGAGGTAATCTTCACACAACCCATGTAATACATAAGGAAAAAGATACATAGTTGGCTTACATTCGCCACTTCACACAAGACATAAATAAACATCCATCATTCAGAGTACACTCAAGGTCCGACTACGGAACCAAAATAAAAGAAGATACCCCAAATGCTACACGGATCCCGATCGTCCCAACTGGCTCCACTCTGATCATCGGGAAAAGACACATAGTAACGACCATGTTCCTCATCGAACTCCCACTTGAGCTCGGTTGCATCACCTGCACCGCATCGTCGGCACCTGCAACTGTTTTGGTAGAATCTGTGAGTCACGGGACTCAGCAATCTCACACCATGAGATCAAGACTATTTAAGCTTATAGGAAGGACAGAGTTGTAAGGTGGAGCTGCTGCAAGCGGCTAGCATATATGGTGGCTACATCGCAAAAGAGAGCGAGGAGAGAGGCAAAGCACGGTCGTGAAGCTAGTAGCGATCAAGAAGTGATCCTGAACTACTTACGTCAAACATAACTCCAACACCGTGTTCACTTCCCGGACTCCGCCGAGAAGAGACCATCACGGTTACACACGCGGTTGATGTGTATTTTAATTGAGGTCAACTTCAGGTTTTCTACAACCGGACATTAACAAATTCCCATCTGCCTCATAACCATGGGCACGGCTTTGAAAGATATTACCTGCAGGGTGTCCCAACTTAGCCCATTATAAGCTCTCACGGTCAACGAAGGATATTCCTTCTACCGGAAGACCCGATCAATCTCGAATCCGGACTACAAGACATTTCGACAAAGAATAAAACAAGACCAGCAAAACCACCCGATTGTGCCGACAAATCCCGATAGGAGCTGCACATATCTCGTTCTCGTGGCACACCGGATAGGTCAGCCTCACGAGTAAAACCAGCCCTCGAGTTGCCCCGTGGTGGCCCCGCAGTCTGCCCGGTTCGGGCCAGCACTCGAAGGAGCACCGTCCGGGGTTAAAATAAAGATGACCCTCGGGCTCGCGAAAACCCGGGGGAAAAAGGCTTAGGTGGCAAATGGTAAAACCAATGTTGGGCCTTGCTGGACGAGTCTTATTCAAAGCGAACTGTCAAGGGGTCCCATAAATCACCCAACCGTAAGGAACGCGAAATCAAGGAACATAACACGGTATGACGGAAACTAGGTGGCAAGAGTGGAACAAAACACTGGGCATAAGGCCGAGCCTTCCACCCTTTACCAAGTATATAGATGCATTAATTATAGCAGATAAATATTGTGATATCCCCAACAAGTAAACATGTTCCAATAAGGAACAACATCTCCATGTTCCAACAAGGAACAAACTTCACTTCACCGCAACTAGCAACGCTATAAGAGGGCTGAGCAAAGCGGTAACATAGCCAATCAACGGTTTGCTAGGAAAGGATGGTCAGGGGCTGACATGGCAATATGGGTGGCATGATAAGCAAGTGATAGGCATCATAGCATAGGCATAGCAAAAGAGCGAGCAACTAACATAGCAAAGATAGAAGTGATTTCGAGGGTATGGTCATCTTGCCTGCAATGTTCTCAGAGTTGTCGAAAGCTTGATCCTCGTAAGCGTTCTCAACAGGTTCCTCGTTCACGTACTCGTCTCCCGGCTCTACCCAAAACAAGAACACAAACAAAGGAACCACAATAAATAACGGTGCAATGCACAAGCTACATGATGCAAAACATGACATGATATGCGAGATGTGATATGCAATGCGTATGTGCGCTCCGGAAGGAAAATGATGAACCAGGCATCAACTTGGCAAACCAAGTATGCCACTGGAAAGATGAGATGATTTCGGTCGAAATCGATATAAAGATCACCGGAATCGGATGCACGGTTTGCAAATGACAAGCAAAACAAGAATGGCACAAATCTGCCATTAACAGCATGATGCCACTTAGCAAGCAACAAGAAATTAAGCTACTGCACCCAAACGTATCAACAAAGTATATGGCAGTGATCTACTCAAGATGCTTGACAAAAGATGAACACTGAGCTACGGCTAAATCACATCATAACAGGTCCAAACAAGCATGGCAAAAGTGCACAAAATATCAGGCGGACATGACAAAACAGCATCGGTAGCAATGTTCAGAGCAAGAAAACTACATGCTACAGGAACTTATAATAGCAAAACATGGCATGGCATGAATCTAATCAAAGCATAGAACAAAAGTCCCTTACTGACCATAAGCCAAAAAGGATCAGAAAATATAGTAACACCCATGTCAATATCGCAAGTTTCGTTAACAGATTCAGCAACATGGCATGTCAAAGACTGATAACAAGTAGGTATGTTCAAGAGCTCGATGCACTCACTACAGAGCCTTTCATGATAAACTAAGCATACATACATCAAGAAGACATGGCATATAAGATATACATGGCAAGAACAACATCATAGCATACATGGATCAACCACAACAACCTTGGCAAAATTGAATAACATGTATACAATCTGCCAGGAAACATTTGATAGCAAAAGTAGAGCTCGATTGACTCAAGCTATGGCACTCCATAATTGCAAACAAAGGCATGGATGGATAAAGCAAGACATGTAGAACAAAACATCCTTACTGAAGTATCTCAAAATATGCATGGATCTCTCGGTAGCATCAAGTTAACATGGCATCAAAATATCAGCAAAACAGAGCTGAAAACAGCAACATCAGGACACCTACTTTGCATGCTTGTGCTAGTCACCACATAGATCACAAAAATACATGGCATACACCCCTAGAAAGATGGCATGGCATATTACAAAAGACATGTAGGACTCAAATTCATAGGGTGCACACATCAATCATGGCAAAAATAACAAAAGTGCATGTTCTGTTAAGAAACAGAAACTAACATCACATAGCCCTCTTCTAACAGCATTTCGGGCATCAAGATGAGCTCAAATGAAAATGATGCAATGAGATGAAATGATCTACTCTTCGAGGCGAACATTTTGATATATTATACGCGCAAAATGGAGCTACAGATGCAAAGTTACGATGCGTTGAAAATGCCACGAAATAACCACAGAATCAAAATACTTAGAGGAAATTCCGAGGGGGAGAGAGTCAACCGCGGCGGATCTGAGGACCGCCCGATCCAGATCGGGCGAGGCGGCGGCGCTGGCGGCTGCTCGCGGAGGCCGGAGGAGGAGCTGCTGGGCGGCGAGGGAGGTCGGCCGCGAGGCGGGAGGCCCTGGCCGGGGCCGGCGGCGGGGTGCCGGTGGCGGACCGGCGGGTGGCGGGAGGTGGCGACGGCCGCCGACGAGGGCGGCGGGCGGGGCGGCCGGTGCGGGCCCGATGGCGCCCGGCGAAGGCGGCGGCGCTGCGCGCTGCTGGAGGCGGCCGAAGCGCGCGGGCCGGAGGCGGCGAGGCGGGCTCATGGCCCTCCGTGGGCTCCGCGGGCATGCGCGGCGGTGGGCGGCGGCGTACACGTGGCGCTGCCACTGCTGCGGGGCGGCGTGGTGGGGGCGGACGTGTCCGGACGGCGCGGGGGTTTCGTCCGGGCGCGAGGTAGGGGAAGACTAGGGTTAGACCCGGATTTGGAATGGGGAGTTGCTTAAATAGGCATAGAGGGAGCTAGGAGAGTCCAAATGAGGTGTAGTTTTCGCCCACACGATCGTGATCGGACGAAGGAGAGCATGGAAGTGACTTAGATGGATTATTGGACTATTTTGAAGGGGTGTTGGGCTGCAACTCAAAAGAGGCCTTTGCGAGAGTGCGGTTAACCGTTGGAGTACCAAACGAGCTCCAAATGACCCGAAACTTGACCGGTGGTCTATGGTTGGTATACCAAGGCCACTTGACAAACCTCGGTCCATTCCGAGAAGGTTTGGTACCCGCACACGGAAAAACGTAAAAGGGGCCGCCGGGGGAGATAGGAGTGCCGGAATGCAAAACGGACAACGGGAAAAATGCTCGGAATCATGAGACGAACACGTATGCAAATGCGATGCACATGATGACATGATATAAAATGCATGACATGGACAAAATGCAAAATGAAGAAAAACCCAACCACGGAGGGAATATCATATCACAATGCCGAAAATGGCAAGAGTTGGAGTTACAAATATGGAAAGTTACTTCCGGGGTGTTACAACACTCCACCACTACAAGAGGATCTCGTCCCGAGATCTAGGACTGAAAGAACTCGGATATTCGAACGGAGGTGATCCTCGCGCTCCTGTGTGGCTTCTCGGTTGGAATGGTGTGACCACTTCACTTTCAGGAATTTGATTGACTTGTTGCGAGTCTTGCGCTCGGTTTCTTCAAGAATAGCAGGGGTGCTCATGATAAGAGAGATCTTCTTGAAGATCAATTTCTTCGAAGTTGATAGTGCGTTCAGGAGTCTTGAAGCACTTGCGAAGCTGTGACACGTGAAACACATCATGCACGTTCGCGAAGTTGGACGGAAGCTCAAGTTGATAGGCGAGATCGCCTCTTTTGCCAATGATCTTGAAAGGACCCACGTATCTAGGGGCAAGCTTCCTTTGATACCGGGCGACGAGTACCTTTCATTGAGAGACGCGAGGTAGACATGGTCTCCGATTTCAAAAGCCACATCACGGTGCTTATCATCATAATAGCTCTTCCGCGCGATTGCGCGGCTTTGAGATTCTCACGAATGACTTTGCACATTTCTTCTGCTTCTGTGATCAAGTCATTGCCAAGAAGTTGGCGTTCACCTGTCTCAGACCAATTGAGAGGAGTACGGCACTTTCTGCCATAGAGAATTTCGAATGGGGCCTTGCCGAACTCGCTTGGAAGCTGTTGTTGTAGGAGAACTTCGGCATATGGAAGACAATCGTCCCACTTCATACCGAAGGAAATGACACAAGCCCCGAGCATATCTTCAAGGATTTGATTGACTCGCTCAACTTGGCCACTTGTTTGAGGATGGAAAGCTGTCTGAAACGAATGTTGGTGCCCATGGCCTTCGAAAAGAATCCCAAAACTTGGAGGTAAAGATGCTGCCACGGTCAGAAGAGATCACTTGTGGAATGCCGTGCAAGGAGACAATCTCGAGGTGTATAGCTCGCCAACCGAGCTGCTGTGATGGATTCTTTGATAGGAAGAAAATGAGCCACTTTAGTAAGCTTGTCAATGACAACGAAGATAGCATCCTTTCCACGCTTGGACTTTGGAAATCCAGTCACGAAGTCCATTTCAATATGATCAAACTTCCATTCCGGAATAGCAAGAGGTTGGAGGAGACCAGCTGGTTGTTGGTGTTCTGCTTTCACTCTTCTGCAGACATCACACTCATTCACGAATTGAGAAATTTCTCGCTTCATTCGAGTCCACCAATATGACTGCTTGAGGTCATGGTACATCTTCGTACTTCCGGGATGAATGGATAGAAGCGAATTGTGAGCCTCGTTCATAATGACTTTTCTCAGATCACCCTTAGGAACCACAATCCGTCCTCAAAGAAAAGAGTATCTTTGTCATCAATGTGGAAGCACTTGTACTTGAAATGCCCTTGTTGATACCACGCTTCACCTTTTTCACCATGGCATCCGAAGTTGAGCCTCACGAATCTGATCTTCCAAATTAGGAGAGACCATGAGGTTGGCAAGAAAGCCTTGAGGAACAACTTGAAGATTCAGCTTGGAAAGCTTCACGAGATCCGGCTGGAAGGGCTTGAGGATTAAGCTGTTGCGATAAGCCTTCCCGCTCAAAGCATCTGCAATGACATTGGCCTTGCCGGAGTATATTCAATACTTGGGTTGTACTCTTGAATCATTTCACCCATCGAGTCTGCCTGAGGTTGAGGTTGGGTTGAGTGAAGATATACTTGAGACTCTTGTGATCGGTGAAAATGTCCACTTTCCTTCCCAACAAGAGATGTCTCCATGTTATCAATGCATGGACAACGCCGCCAACTCAAGATCGTGAGTGGGGTAGTTCTTTTCGTTGGGCTTCAACTGGCGAGAGGTATAGGCCACAACTCTCTTCTCTTGCATTAACACGGCACCGAGACCTTGAAGAGAAGCATCACGAAAAACTTCAAATGGCTTGGATTCATCAGAGGAGTCAAGACAGAGCTGTGATGAGTTTCTCTTTGAGGGTATTGAAAGCAACGTCACACTCAGGAGACCAGACATACTTCACGTGCTTCTGGAGGAGGTTGGAAAGAGGCTTTGCAATCTTGGAGAAGTTCTCAACGAATCTTCGGCAATAGCTTGCAAGACCAAGAAAACTGCGGAGCTGCTTGACATTCTGAGGAGGTTCCCAATTCACAATTGCGGACACCTTCTCGGGATTAACAAAGATGCCCTTGGCGGAGATGATATGACCAAGGTAAAGCACTTCATCAAGCCAAAATTCACATTTGGAGAACTTCGCATAGAATTGATGCTCTCTGAGCTTGTCTAGCACCAATCGCAAATGTTTGGCATGATCCTTCTTATTCTTGGAGAAGACCAAAATATCATCAAGATAGACCAAAACGAATTCATTGTTGTAGGGGTTGAAGATGAAGTTCATCATCCGAGAGAATGTTGGAGGAGCATTGACAAGGCCGAAAGACATGACAGTATATTCATAAGAACCAAAGCTTGTTCTGAATGCTGTCTTGGGAATATCTTGTTCACGAATGCGAATCTGATGATAACCCATACGAAGGTCAAGCTTGGAGAACACTTTAGCACCTTTGAGTTGCTCGAAAAGCTCATTGATGTTGGGAAGTGGATACTTGTTCTTGATTGTCTTCTTATTCAATGGACGGTAATCGACGCAAAGTCGGTCCGTGCCATCCTTCTTCCGGACAAAAGAACACCACAACCCCAAGGAGATGAACTCGGTCCGATCAAACCCAGACGCTCTTGTTCATCGAGCTGCTTCTTCAATTCCTTCAGCTCATCAGGTCCAAGCTTGTATGGACGCTTGCAAATGGGTTCGATGCGGGCTCAAGATCGATAACGAACTCAAGCGGCCGATGAGGAGGCATACCGGAAGCTCTTCGGAAAGACATCTTGGTACTCACAAACGATCGGAATCGAGAGATAGCATCCAATTCGCCCTTCTCATTGAGAGAAAACAACCAATGGTTTCATCACGAGCGGCATAGATGATCACATCATTAGAAGAGTGACTCAATTGAATTTCCCTGGCAGCACAATCAAGCTGAGCTTTGTGCTGAGAAAGCCAGTCCATTCCGAGAATGAGATCAATATCTGAGTCACCAAGGACAATTGGTTTAGCCAGAAATCTATAATCGCCCATCTTGATACCGACATTTGGAACCAACAAGCTAGAACTCATGTGCTTGCCCGGGGAAACAATTGCTAGAGGTTTATCCAAAAATTCCGAAGTGAAGTCATGCTTGGCAAAAAATGGTCTTGACATGAAACAATGCGATGCACCAGTATCAAATAAGACTTTTGCAGGAATATCATTAACTGAGAGATTACCCATTATCACATCAGAAGATTCCTCCGCTTGAGCTGCATTCATCATATTGACCTTGGCATGCTTTGTATTATGCTTGACCACTGCATTGCTGGAAGATTTCACAGAGGAGGAGGCGGAAGGCGCCTCGGTTGAAGCACTTGTTCGCATAGTGACCTTCTGCGACACTTGTTGCAAGTCACCTCGAGAGCGGACGGTGGTAAGGAGCACTTGACCTTGGAGCTTGAGAATTAGACTTGTTCGATAGCTTGGGTTGGGTGGGTGGGAAGATCCACGGCCACCTGAGTTCTTCTCGCGATAAGGCTGATGGAGCGGAGGAGGAGGAAGGTAGAACTTCTGCTGCTTAGCTGCCACTTGAGAGGAAGAAGAAGACTGAACTGCATCCCCGATTCTCTTCTTAGAAGCCTCACATTTGAGCTGGGCAGCTTCTTGCTTCAGTGCCATGTTGTATAATTCATCATACTTTTACGGCTCAAAAGCACAAGAGCTAATTGCAGATCTTCTCTCGCACCACCTCTGAATTGATAGATCATACTCTTTTCATCGTGGACGTCTTGCTTAGCAAAGCGAGCGAGTTTCTCGAACTGGATATTGTATTGATACACGACATGTTGCCTTGCTTGAGATTGCGGAACTCCTCACGCTTGCTCTCAACAACACTTTTCGAATGTGGTGAGCTCTGAAATCTCGGCGGAACTCATCCTGTAATGACACGACCTCCTCTGGAATCTTTGTATTGCTGGTACCACTCAGCAGCTTGGTCCTTGAGTTGAAACGATGCAAACTTGACAAAGTCCTCGGTCCGACATTGCTACAATCAAAATGCTTGCAGATGTCCACAAGCCAATAGTCAGCGCTGTGGCCTCGACCTGTAAACCGAAAGACTTCGCTGATTAGCGAGGAACCGATCGAGAGTAGCAAAGTGCGGCTGGTTGTTGCCTTGACCTTGATTTCCTTGACTGCCTTGCCCTTGAGTACGTTCTTGCAAGAGCTGCAAAATCATCGAGCATTGGCATTGGTGGTTGCCATGATAGCTTGCCGAGCCTCCGGAGGCGGAGGTGGAGGTGGAGGGTTCGATTGATTCCCATCATCACGATCCGGATTCAGACGCGTTGGCGGAGCCATCCTGAAGAGGGTGACATCCGTTAGTCCTTTGATAGACAAATAGTCAAGTAGAATCAACGGATAGAAATTGCAACATATAGTCTTCACAATAAACATTCGAACACGGATGAATGAATGAATTCCAAAGTTAAAATCACACGTCCTTTAAAGTGAGAAGCCACTTGATTAAGGGTTGATGAAAAAAAAATAACAAGGTACGACTGGAACAAATAAGTGGTAAGGATTACCCAATCACGAACCAAATATCTGCGGGAAGAAATGCTAGGAGCTACTTGAATCCCACCTATAAACTCCCAAACTTTCGGTTATGCAATCTGGTGTTGGGGATACAGGGACACAAAATATATCACCCAAACTAACAATACCTAGATCCAAATTGTATCCATCCGTCAACACATAACCAAGAAACCTTCGAAATCGTGTACCTCGACCTTGAAAAACATCATTATACAAGTCGTGGCAATACTCCCGAGCTCGCCCGATCTTCAAGGTTATCGGGTTATCTCACCAACAACTGCACAAAAGAGATTTCGATGTCGGCAAAACTCAGGTATTCCGAATCTGCAGCGATAAAATTGTGACGACAACACCTCGGAGCTCAACTCCCGGGACACCGCCACAACCCCTAAATGTCGAGGCACCAAGAACAATGTTCTCGTCACAAAACCATCGGAACGATCCCAAGATACCCGCGTGATCCTAAATTTTTTTTAGCGAAATTTGAGGAGAGAAGAGTCAAAACTTCTACGTCAGGAGACCTCACAGAGCGACGAAGGGACTGGGGAGTAAAAAGAATCCTACTCTCCGATATATATAATCCTAAGACTCAAAACATTTTCCGTTCTAGACTCAACAACGCCAGCAAACAATCAAGTAGGGGGGCTCCTAAGTCGGGGAAGGCTCTGATTACCAACTTGTAACGCCCTCGACGCGGCTATATCTCCCACGTGTCGAGGCACGACTTAGAGGCATAACCGCATTGAAAGCAATGTCGCAAGTGAGGTAATCTTCACACAACCCATGTAATACATAAGGGAAAAAGATACATAGTTGGCTTACGATTGCCACTTCACACAATTACATAAATAAACATCCATCATTCAGAGTACACTCAAGGTCCGACTACGGAACCAAAATAAAAGAAGATACCCCAAATGCTACACGATCCCCGATCGTCCCAACTGGCTCCACTACTGATCATCAGGAAAAGACACATAGTAAGGTGGAGCTGCTGCAAGCGGCTAGCATATATGGTGGCTACATCGCAAAAGAGAGCGAGGAGAGAGGCAAAGCACGGTCGTGAAGCTAGTAGCGATCAAGAAGTGATCCTGAACTACTTACGTCAAACATAACTCCAACACCGTGTTCACTTCCGGACTCCGAGAAGAGACCATCACGGTTACACACGCCGTTGATGTGTATTTTAATTGAGGTCAACTTCGGGTTTTCTACAACGGACATTAACAAATTCCCATCTGCCTCATAACCGCGGGCACGGCTTTGAAAGATATTACCTGCGGGGTGTCCCAACTTAGCCCATTATAAGCTCTCACGGTCAACGAAGGATATTCCTTCTACCGGAAGACCCGATCAATCTCGGAATCCCGGACTACAAGACATTTCGACAGCAATAAAACAAGACCAGCAAAACCACCCGATCAGTGCCGACAAATCCCGATAGGAGCTGCACATATCTCGTTCTCGGGGCACACCGGATAGGTCAGCCTCTGAGTAAAACCAGCCCTCGAGTTGCCCGTGGTGGCCCCGAGTGCCGGTTCGGGCCAGCACTCGAAGGAGCACTGATCCGGGGGGGGTTAAAATAAAGATGACCCTCGGGCTCGCGAAAACACGGGGGAAAATGGCTTAGGTGGCAAATGGTAAAACCAATGTTGGGCCTTGCTGGACGAGTCTTATTCAAAGCGAACTGTCAAGGGGTCCCATAAATCACCCAACCGTAAGGAACGCTAAATCAAGGAACATAACACGGTATGGCGGAAACTAGGGTGGCAAGAGTGGAACAAAACACCAGGCATAAGGCCGAGCCTTCCACCCTTTACCAAGTATATAGATGCATTAATTATAGCAGATAAATATTGTGATATCCCCAACAAGTAAACATGTTCCAATAAGGAACAACATCTCCATGTTCCAACAAGGAACAAACTTCACTTCACCGCAACTAGCAGCGCTATAAGAGGGCTGAGCAAAGCGGTAACATAGCCAATCAACGGTTTGCTAGGAAAGGATAGTCAGGGGCTGACATGGCAATATGGGTGGCATGATAAGCAAGTGATAGGCATCGTAGCATAGGCATAGCAAAAGAGCGAGCAACTAGCATATCAAAGATAGAAGTGATTTCGAGGGTATGGTCATCTTGCCTGCAATGTTCTCAGAGTTGTCGAAAGCTTGATCCTCGTAAGCGTTCTCAACAGGTTCCTCGTTCACGTACTCGTCTCCCGGCTCTACCCAAAACAAGAACACAAACAAAGGAACCACAATAAATCACGGTGCAATGCACAAGCTACATGATGCAAAACATGACATGATATGCGAGATGTGATATGCAATGCGTATGTGCGCTCCGGAAGGAAAATGATGAACCAGGGATCAACTTGGCAAACCAAGTATGCCACTGGAAAGATGAGATGATTTCGGTCGAAATCGATATAAAGATCACCGGAATCGGATGCACGGTTTGCAAATGACAAGCAAAACAAGAATGGCACAAATCTGCCATTAACAGCATGATGCCACTTAGCAAGAAACAAGAAATTAAGCTACTGCACCCAAACGTATCAACAAAGTATATGGCAGTGATCTACTCAAGATGCTTGACAAAAGATGAACACTGAGCTACGGCTAAATCACATCATAACAGGTCCAAACAAGCATGGCAAAAGTGCACAAAATATCAGGCTGGACATGACAAAAACAGCATCAGGTAGCAATGTTCAGAGCAAGAAAACTACATGCTACAGGAACTTATAATAGCAAAACATGGCATGGCATGAATCTAATCAAAGCATAGAACAAAAGTCCCTTACTGACCATAAGCCGAAAAGGATCAGAAAATATAGTAACACCCATGTCAATATCGCAAGTTTCGTTAACAGATTCAGCAACATGGCATGTCAAAAACTGATAACAAGTAGGTATGTTCAAGAGCTCGATGCACTCACTACAGAGCCTTTCATGATAAACTAAGCATACATACATCAAGAAGACATGGCATATAAGATATACATGGCAAGAACAACATCATAGCATACATGGATCAACCACAACAACCTTGGCAAAATTGAATAACATGTATACAATCTGCCAGGAAACATTTGATAGCAAAAGTAGAGCTCGATTGACTCAAGCTATGGCACTCCATAATTTCAAACAAAGGCATGGATGGATAAAGCAAGACATGTAGAACAAAACATCCTTACTGAAGTATCTCAAAATATGCATGGATCTCTCGGTAGCATCAAGTTAACATGGCATCAAAATATCAGCAAAACAGAGCTGAAAACAGCAACATCAGGACACCTACTTTGCATGCTTGTGCTAGTCACCACATAGATCACAAAAATACATGGCATACACCCCTGGAAAGATGGCATGGCATATTACAAAAGACATGTAGGACTCAAATTCATAGGTTGCACACATCAATCATGGCAAAAATAACAAAAGTGCATGTTCTGTTAAGAAACAGAAACTAACATCACATAGCCCTCTTCTAACAGCATTTCGGGCATCAAGATGAGCTCAAATGAAAATGATGCCATGAGATGAAATGATCTACTCTTCGAGGCGAACATTTTGATATATTATACGCGCAAAATGGAGCTACAGATGCAAAGTTACGATGCGTTGAAAATGCCACGAAATAACCACAGAATCAAAATACTTAGAGGAAATTCCGAGGGGGAGAGAGTCAACCGCGGCGGATCTGAGGACCGGCCCGATCCAGATCGGGCGAGGCGGCGGCGCGGGCCGGCTGCTCGCCGGAGGCCGGAGGAGGAGCTGCCGGGCGGCGAGGGAGGTCGGCGCTGGCGGCGGGAGGCCGGCCGGGGCCGGAGAGCGCTGAGCGCCGGTGGCGGACCGGCCGGTGGCGGGAGGTGGCGGCGCGCCGGGCGAGGGCGGCGGCGGGCGGCCGGTCGCGGGCCCGATGGCGGCGGCGAAGGGCGGCGGCGCGCTGCTGCGCTGGAGGCGGCCGCCGAGCGTGCGGGCCGGAGGCGGCGAGGCGGCTCGCTGGCCCTCCGTGGGCTCCATGGCGGCGCGGCGGGGGCGGCGTGCCGTGTGGCGCTGCCACTGCTGCGGGGCGGCGTGGTGGGGCGGACGTGTCCGGACGGCGCGAGGGTTCGTCCGGCCGCGAGTAGGGAAGACTAGGGTTAGACCCGGATTTGGAATGGGGAGTTGCTTAAATAGGCATAGAGGGAGCTAGGAGAGTCCAAATGAGGTGTAGTTTTCGCCCACACGATCGTGATCGAATAACGGACAGCATGTAAGTGACTTAGATGGATTATTGGACTATTTTGAAGGGGTGTTGGGCTGCAACTCAAAAGAGGCCTTTGCGAGAGTGCGGTTAACCGTTGGAGTACCAAACGAGCTCCAAATGACCCGAAACTTGACCGGTGGTCTACGGTTGGTATACCAAGGCCACTTGACAAACCTCGGTCCATTCCGAGAAGGTTTAGTACCCGCACACAGAAAAACGTAAAAGGGGCGCGGGGAGATAGGAGTGCTTAGAATGCAAAACGGACAACGGGAAAAATGCTCGGAATCATGAGGCGAACACGTATGCAAATCGATGCACATGATGACATGATATAAAATGCATGACATGGACAAAATGCAAAATGAAGAAAACCCAACCACGGAGGAATATCATATCACAATGCCGAAAATGGCAAGAGTTGGAGTTACAAATATGGAAAGTTACTTAGGGTGTTACAACAACCCTTGGGGCGGTCACGGTGCCAAATCAAATTGCTCGGGGCGATCTCCACAACCTAATTGGAGACCCCGACGCTTGCCCGGAGCTTTACACCACAATGATTGAGCTCCAAACACCACCAACCGTCTAGGGCGCCCAAGCACCCAAGAGGAACAAGCTCAAGGGAACCAAGCACCCAAGAGTAATAAGCTTCTCAACTTGTAACTTCCACGTATCACCATGGAGAACTCAAACCGATGCACCAAATGCAATGGCAAGGGCACACGGAGTGCCCAAGTCCTTCTCTCTCAAATCCCACCGAAGCAACTAATGCTAGGGAAGAAAATGAGAGGAAGAACAAGAAGGAGAACACCAAGAACTCCAAGATCTAGATCCAAGGGGTTCCCCTCACATAGAGAAGAAAGTGATTGGTGGAAATGTTGATCTAGATCTCCTCTATCTTTTCCCTAAAAAACTAGCAAGAATCCGTGGAGGGATTGAGAGTTAGCAAGCTCGAAGAAGGTCAACAATGGGGGAAGAACACGAGCTCAAAGGATGAGGTCCATTGGGGAAGAAGACCCCCTTTTATAGGTGGGGGAAAATCCAACCGTTATCCCTCACTCAGCCCGACGACAGCGGTACTACCGCAAGACGAGCAGCGGTACTACCGCTGATTGGCTGCGGTACTACTGCTGCAGGTTGCGGTACTACCGCATGTGCAGATCGCCGATGAAGGCTCATTGCAGAACAACGAGCGGTAGAACCGCCGAGCGGTACTACCATTCGCCTCTGGTACTACGTAAGGCATGCAACACTAGGCGTGAGAAAGCACGGAAGTAAAAATTACTTCGTACCTACTCGACCGAGGGACGACCTGCGCAAAAATCCGACGCGGTACTACCGCACACGAAGAGCGGTACTACAGCGTAGGCGCGGATGTAAAAATTACATCCGCCCTACTTCCGCTCATGCTGCTAAGCCTGGCTAGAGCCCACGGTACTACCGCTCCCACAGAGCGGTACTATCGTGAGCACCTGCAGTACTACCGCAGGGGACTGCGCTACTACCGCAAGGGTCTGCGGTACTACCGCTCCGGAGAGCAGTACTACCACATGCCCCAGAACAGCAACACTAGGAGTCCTTCATTTTGCAGAGAAGACAACAGAGGGATACAGTAAAACCAGAACTGCCATAACTTCTGCAAATGAGCTCCGAATTAAGCAAACTCAAGCTTGTTGGGTACAAGACAACAAGTAGCATCAAAGCATTGAAAAGCACATTAGAAGCTTGAGCATTGAGATAAGAGTTTTTCTCATCCTCTAAAGATAATCTTTGGGGATCCTTTGGAGGAGAAAACCCCATATCTACAATTCGCTCTAAATTTGGGTCCATGACCCTAAAGAGATTAAGCATGCGAATTACCCAAACATCAAAATTTGTGCCATCGAAACTATGTCAGAGAATCCTAAACCCCTAGTCGACATCTTTACTCTCTAGGCGGTTAAGCCCAACAAAGAGAGACGAGGCTCCGATACCAATTGAAAGATCGTGGATGTCGCCTAGAGGGGGGTGAATAAGCGCTTTAAAATAATTACGGTTGAGGCTTGAACAAATGCGGAATAAACCTAGCGGTTAATTTGTCAAGCACAAAACCTACAACAACTAGGCTCACCTATGTGCACCAACAACTTATGCTAAGCAAGAAAAACTACTTAGGTGATAGCAAGATATATGACAAGAAACAATATGGCTATCACAAAGTAAAGTGCATAAGTAAAGGGCTCGGGTAAGAGATAACCGAGGCACGCGGAGATGACGATGTATCACGAAGTTCACACCCTTGCGGATGCTAATCTCCGTTTGGAGTGGTGTGGAGGCACAATGCTCCCCAAGAAGCCACTATGGCCACCGTAATCTCCTCACGCCCTCGCACAATGCAAGATGTCGTGATTCCACTAAGGGACCCTTGAGGGCGGTCACCGAACCCGTACAAATGGCAACCCTTGGGGGCGGTCACCGAACCCGTACACCTTGGCAACCCTTGGGGGTGGTCACCGGTACCCGTCAAATTGCTCGGGGCGATCTCCACAACCTAATTGGAGACCCCGACGCTTGCCTGGAGCTTTACACCACAATGATTGAGCTCCGAACACCACCAACCGTCTAGGGCGCCCAAGCACCCAAGAGGAACAAGCTCAAGGGCACCAAGCACCCAAGAGTAATAAGCTTTTCAACTTGTAACTTCCACGTATCACCGTGGAGAACTCAAACCGATGCACCAAATGCAATGGCAAGGGCACACAGAGTGCCCGAGTCCTTCTCTCTCAAATCCCGCAGAAGCAACTAATGCTAGGGAAGAAAATGAGAGGAAGAACAAGAAGGAGAACACCAAGAACTCCAAGATCTAGATCCAAGGGGTTCCCCTCACATAGAGGAGAAAGTGATTGGTGGAAATGTGGATCTAGATCTCCTCTCTCTTTTCCCTCAAAAACTAGCAAGAATCCATCGAGGGATTGAGAGTTAGCAAGCTCGAAGAAGGTCAACAATGGGGGAAGAACACGAGCTCAAAGGATGAGGTCCATTGGGGAAGAAGACCCCCTTTTATAGGTGGGGGAAAATCCAACCGTTATCCCCTCACTCAGCCCGCACGACGCGGTACTACAAGACGGAGCAGCGGTACTACCCATGATTGGCTGCGGTACTACCGCTGCAGGTTGCGGTACTACCGCATGTGCAACATCGCCGAGATGAAGGCACATTGCATTGTGGCAACAATGATAGAACCGCGGAGCGGTACTACCATGCGCCCTTACGGTACTACCGTAAGGCAGGCAACACAAGGCGCAGAGAAAGCATGGAAGTAAAAAATTACATCCGTACCTACTTCCGCTGAGGGAGGACCTGCGCAAAAATCCGGCATGGTACTACCGCACACGAAGACCGGTACTACCGCGTAGGGCGCGGATGTAAAAAATTACATCCGCCCCGACTTCCGCTCATGCTGCTAAGCCTGGCTAGAGCCCACTGTACTACCGCTCCCACAGAGCGGTACTACCGTGAGCACCTACAGTACTACCGCAGGGGACTGCGGTACTACCGCAAGGGCCTGCAGTACTACCGCTCTGGAGAGCAGTACTACCGCATGCCCCAGAACAGCAACACTAGGAGTCCTTCATTTTGTAGAGAAGACAACAGAGGGATACAGTAAAACCAGAACTGCCATAACTTCTGCAAATGAGCTCCGAATTGAGCAAACTCAGGGTTGTTGGGTACAAGAGAACGAGTAGCATCAAAGCATCGAAAAGCACATTACATGCTTGAGCATTGAGATAAGAGTTTTTCTCATCCTCTAAAGATAATCTTTGGGGATCCTTTGGAGGAGAAAAACCCATATCTACAATTCGCTCTGAATTTGGGTCCATGACCCTAAAGAGATTAAGCATGCGAATTACCCAAACATCAAAATTTGTGCCATCGAAACTAAGAGTTTCAGAGAATCCTAAACCCCTAGTCGACATCTTTACTCTCTAGGCGGTTAAGCCCAACAAAGAGAGACGAGGCTCTGATACCAATTGAAAGATCATGGATGTCGCCTAGAGGGGGGGGGGTGAATAGGCGCCTTAAAATAATTACGCTTGAGGCTTGAACAAATGCGGAATAAACCTAGCGGTTAATTTGTCAAGCACAAAATCTACAACAACTAGGCTCACCTATGTGCACCAACAACTTATGCTAAGCAAGAAAAACTACTTAGGTGATAGCAAGATATATGACAAGAAACAATATGGCTATCACAAAGTAAAGTGCATAAGTAAAGGGCTCGGGTAAGAGATAACCGAGGCACGCGGAGATGACGATGTATCCTGAAGTTCACACCCTTGCGGATGCTAATCTCCGTTTGGAATGGTGTGGAGGCACAATGCTCCCCAAGAAGCCACTATGGCCACCGTAATCTCCTCACGCCCTCGCACAATGCAAGATGTCGTGATTCCACTAAGGGACCCTTGAGGGCGGTCACCGAACCCGTACAAATGGCAACCCTTGGGGCGGTCACCAAACCCGTACACTTTGGCAACCCTTGGGGCGGTCACGGTACCACAAATTGCTCAGGCGATCTCCACAACCTAATTGGAGACCCGGCGCTTGCCCGGAGCTTTACACCACAATGATTGAGCTCCAAACACCACCAACCGTCTAGGGCGCCCAAGCACCCAAGAGGAACAAGCTCAAGGGCACCAAGCACCCAAGAGTAATAAGCTTCTCAACTTGTAACTTCCACGTATCACCATGGAGAACTCAAACCGATGCACCAAATGCAATGGCAAGGGCACACGGAGTGCCCAAGTCCTTCTCTCTCAAATCCCACTGAAGCAACTAATGCTAGGGAAGAAAATGAGAGGAAGAACAAGAAGGAGAACACCAAGAACTCAAAGATCTAGATCCAAGGGGTTCCCCTCACATAGAGGAGAAAGTGATTGGTGGAAATGTGGATCTAGATCTCCTCTCTCTTTTCCCTCAAAAACTAGCAAGAATCCATGGAGGGATTGAGAGTTAGCAAGCTCGAAGAAGGTCAACAATGGGGGAAGAACACGAGCTCAAAGGATGAGGTCCATTGGGGAAGAAGACCCCCTTTTATAGGTGGGGGAAAATCCAACCGTTATCCCCTCACTCAGCCCGCACGACGCGGTACTACCGCACGGAGCCGCGGTACTACCGCGGTTGGCTGCGGTACTACCGCTGCAGGTTGCGGTACGACCGCATGTGCAACACTGGCTAGATGAAGGCACATTGCACAGAGGCAACGAAGCGTAGAACCGCCGGAGCGGTACTATCGTGCGTCCCTACGGTACTACCGTAAGGCAGGCAACACTAAGCGCAGAGAAAGCACGGAAGTAAAAAATTACTTCCGTACCTACTTCCGTTGAGGAAGGACCTGTGCAAAAATCCAGCACGGTACTACCGCACATGAAGAGCAGTACAACCGCGTAGGGCGCGGATGTAAAAAATTACATCCGCCCCGACTTCCGCTCATGCTGCTAAGCCTTGCTAGAGCCCACTGTACTACCGCTCCCACAGAGCGGTACTACCGTGAGCACCTGCAGTACTACCGCAGGGGCCTGCGGTACTACCGCTCCGGAGAGCAGTACTACCGCATGCCCCAGAACAGCAACACTAGGAGCCCTTCATTTTGCAAAGAAGACAACAGAGGGATACAGTAAAACCAGAACTGCCATAACTTCTGCAAATGAGCTCCGAATTGAGCAAACTCAAGCTTGTTGGGTACAAGACAACGAGTAGCATCAAAGCATAGAAAAGCACATTAGAAGCTTGAGCATTGAGATAAGAGTTTTTCTCATTCTCTAAAGATAATCTTTGGGGATCCTTTGGAGGAGAAAAACCCATATCTACAATTCGCTCTAAATTTGGGTCCATGACCCTAAAGAGATTAAGCATGCGAATTACCCAAACATCAAAATTTGTGCCATCGAAACTAAGAGTGTCAGAGAATCCTGAACCCTAGTCGACATCTTTACTATCTAGGCGGTTAAGCCCAACAAAGAGAGATGAGGCTCTGATACCAATTGAAAGATCGTGGATGTCGCCTAGAGGGGGGGGTGAATAGGTGCTTTAAAATAATTACGGTTGAGGCTTGAACAAATGCAGAATAAACCTAGCGGTTAATTTGTCAAGCACAAAACCTACAACAACTAGGCTCACCTATGTGCACCAACAACTTATGCTAAGCAAGAAAAACTACTTAGGTGATAGCGAGATATATGACAAGAAACAATATGGCTATCACAAAGTAAAGTGCATAAGTAAAGTGCTCGGGTAAGAGATAACCGAGGCACGAGGAGATGACGATGTATCCCGAAGTTCACACCCTTGCAGATGCTAATCTCCGTTTGGAGCGGTGTGGAGGCACAATGCTCCCCAAGAAGCCACTAGGGCCACCGTAATCTCCTCACGCCCTCGCACAATGCAAGATGCCGTGATTCCACTAAGGGACCCTTGAGGGTGGTCACCGAACCCATACAAATGGCAACCCTTGGGGGCGGTCACCGAACCCGTACACTTTGGCAACCCTTGGGGCGGTCACGGTGCAGATCAAATTGCTCGGGCGATCTCCACAACCTAATTGGAGACCCGACGCTTGCCGGAGCTTTAAACCACAATGATTGAGCTCCGAACACCACCAACCGTCTAGGGCGCCCAAGCACCCAAGAGGAACAAGCTCAAGGGCACCTAGCACCCAATAGTAATAAGCTTCTCAACTTGTAACTTCCACGTATCACCGTGGAGAACTCAAACCGATGCACCAAGTGCAATGGCAAGGGCACACGGAGTGCCCAAGTCCTTCTCTCTCAAATGCCACCAAAGAAACTAATGCTAGGGAAGAAAATGAGAGGAAGAACAAGAAGGAGAACACCAAGAACTCCAAGATCTAGATCCAAGGGGTTCCCCTCACATAGAGGAGAAAGTGATTGGTGGAAATGTGGATCTAGATCTCCTCTCTCTTTTCCCTCAAAAACTAGCAAGAATCCATGGAGGGATTGAGAGTTAGCAAGCTCGAAGAAGGTCAACAATGGGGGAAGAACACGAGCTCAAAGGATGAGGTCCATTGGGGAAGAAGACCCCCTTTTATAGGTGGGGGAAAATCCAACCGTTATCCCTCACTCAGCCCATGACGACGCGCAGTACTACCGCCGGAGCTGCGGTACTACATGATTGGCTGCGGTACTACCGCTGCAGGTTGCGGTACTACCGCATGTGCACCATCGCCAGATGAAGGCTCATTGCATTGAGAACAGCAGCGGTAGAACCGCCGGAGCGGTACTACCGTGCGCCCCTACGGTACTACCGTAAGGCAGGCAACACTAGGCGCAGAGAAAGCACAAAAGTAAAAAATTACTTCCGTACCTACTTCCGCTAAGGGAGGACCTGCGCAAAAATCCTGCACGGTACTACCGCACACGAAGAGCGGTACTACCGCGTAGGGCGCGGATGTAAAAAATTACATCCGCCCCTACTTCCGCTCATGCTGCTAAGCCTGGCTAGAGCCCACGGTACTACCTCTCCCACAGAGTGGTACTACCGTGAGCACCTGCAGTACTACCGCAGGGGACTACGGTACTACCGCAAGGGCCTACGGTACTACCGCTCCGGAGAGCAGTACTACCGCATAGCCTAGAACGGCAACACTAGGAGTCCTTCATTTTGCAGAGAAGACAACAGAGGGATACAATAAAACCAGAACTGCCATAACTTCTGCAAATGAGCTCCGAATTGAGCGAACTCAAGCTTGTTGGGTACAAGACAACGAGTAGCATCAAAGCATCGAAAAGCACATTAGAAGCTTGAGCATTGAGATAAGAGTTTTTATCATCCTCTAAAGATAATCTTTGGGAATCCTTTGGAGGAGAAAAACCCATATCTACAATTCGCTCTAAATTTGAGTCCATGACCCTAAAGAGATTAAGCATGTGAATTACCCAAACATCAAAATTTGTGCCATCGAAACTAAGAGTGTTAGATAATCCTAAACCCCTAGTCGACATCTTTACTCTCTAGGCGGTTAAGCCCAACAAAGAGAGACGAGGATCTGATACCAATTGAAAGATCGTGGATGTCGCCTAGAGGGGGGGGTGAATAGGCGCTTTAAAATAATTATGGTTGAGGCTTGAACAAATGCGGAATAAACCTAGCGGTTAATTTGTCAAGCACAAAACCTACAACAACTAGGCTCACCTATGTGCACCAACAACTTATGCTAAGCAAGAAAAACTACTTAGGTGATAGCAAGATATATGACAAGAAACAATATGGCTATCACAAAGTAAAGTGCATAAGTAAAGGGCTCGGGTAAGAGATAACCGAGGCACGTGGAGATGACGATGTATCCCGAAGTTCACAACGAGTAGCATCAAAACAGAGACTGGTTATAGTAAGAAGAGGCAGGGGAGGTATTCCTAACAGAAGGAGGATAGAAACCTCCAACAGAGAAGAACCGGCATACCCTCCAACATCGAAAACATCATAGAAGATGCAAGTGAACTCCGTTTTCGATGAACTCGAGCTTGTCATAAAAATGACCATAAGCTCCAAATCTCACAAGGAGAAGAACCAAACAAGAACCAATAAAGATGAGCAAGGATGCAATGGTTTGAGCTCTCTATGAACGATACGATCAAGCAACTCATCGAGAGCCCCCCTTGATAGTACGACAATCGATCATATAACCCGGTCTCCCACAACTACCATGAGACCGGTAAAATAGAAAACCTATCAAGGGCAAACCTTTTACTTGCACAAAGTCTGCTTGAGCTAGATGATGACGATCTTGACTCCCTCAAGTTGGACCACCTTTCTTGATTGCGTTGGCTCGATGAAGACTAGATGATTGCTCCCCCATAGTCCACTATGGGTGAGCCACTCTTTGGCTCATCTTCACAAGTCCATTGTCACCACAATGGACGGCAAGCTTCAAGCACTTGATCTCTTCGTGATGCATCACTTGAACTTTCACACTGCATCCTAATCCCACAAAGAACTCTCACGAAGACCATGGGTTAGTACACAAAGCATAATTGACAATGCTTACCATACCATGGGATCACTTGATCCCTCTCGGTACATCTTCTACGCTTCGTGTGTTGATCAACTTGATTCACTCTTTGACTTAGTCTTGATCAACCTCTCACAAGACCAATCTTTTAGGTAATTCCTTGAATAGCACCTTGGTCGACACAAACTCTCCTTGAAACCAACACATGTACTCCAAGAAAAGCCTATGGACAAAACCTTCAAATATAACTCAAGGCAACCATTAGTCCATAGAGATTGTCATCAATTACCAAAACCAAGCATGGGGGCACCGCATGTTCTTTCACTATGTTTAATAATGATGATATTTTTAGCCTCCCAAGTTTTGATATGCAAAGTAGTTATGATGATAGCATGCCTTCTACCTATGATGATTATATTGATGAAAGTGGGTTTGGAAGAGTGTCAACTTTAGGAAGTAATGATACCACTATTTTGGAGGATGTTGAATCTTACAATATTTATGAAAGTGGATTTGGAGAGGTCATGACTTTATTTAGTGATGAGTCCACTATCTTGGAAGAGGTTTCAATCAATTATGATGAGAACAAAGTTGCTACTTATGATGATTATTGTGATGAAACTTATGCTATAAATAGTAGTGATTATTATATTTATAAAACTTGTCATGATTATGATTACCCTTTTTCTAAAAATTATTCATTTAATGTGGAAACAATTTTAGTATTCTAGTCTCTTATGATACTCTCACTATTCCGAATGAGAAGAATTTTGCTTATGTGGAGAGTAATAAAATTTCTATGCTAGTAGATCATGAAAAGAATGCTTTAGGTGCTGGTTATATTGTTGAATTCATTCATGATGCTACTGAAAATTATTATGAGGGAGGAATATATGCTTGTAGGAATTGCAATAATGTCAAGTTTCCTCTCTATGTGCTTAAAATCTTGAAGTTATGCTTGTTTTACCTTCCTATGCAAGTTGATTATTGTTCCCATAAGTTGTTTGCTCACAAAATACCTATGCATAGTAAGTGGGTTAGACTTAAATGTGCTAGTCATATTCTTCATGATTCTCTCTTTATGTTTCAATTCTTATCTTTTATGTGAGCATCATTGAAATCATCATGCCTAGCTAGGGGCGTTAAACGATAGCGCTTGTTGGGAGGCAACCCAATTTTATTTTAGTTTCTTGCTTTTTGGTTCTGTTTAGGAATAAATAATCCATCTAGCTTCTGTTTAGATGTGTGTTTATGTTTTAATTAGTGTTTGTGCCAAGTAGAACCTTTGGGAAGACTTGGGTGAAGTCTCTATGATCATGCTGTAAAAAACAGAAACTTTAGAGCTCACGAGATTAGCTAAAACTTTTTACTGGAGAGTGCTATTTAGTTGATTATTTTTTAATATGATTACTAGATAAATTCCTCAGGTCCACAAATTTATTTTAGAATTTTTGGAGTTCCAGAAGTATACGTTTGATGCAGACTACTACATATTGTTCTGTTTTCGACAGATTCTGTTTTTCGTGTGTTGTTTGCTTATTTTGATGACTCTATGGCTAGTAAAATATTTTATAAACCATAGAGAAGTTGGAATACAGTAGGTTTAACACAAATATAAATAAAGAATGAGTTCATTACAGTACCTTGAAGTGGTGTTTTGTTTTCTTTCGCTAACGGAGCTTACGAGTTTTCTGTTGAGTTTTGTGTTGTGAAGTTTTCAAGTTTTGGGTAAAGATTCGATGGACTATGGAATAAGGAGTGGCAAGAGCCTAAGCTTAGGGATGAACAAGGCACCCCAAGGTAATATTCAAGGATAACCAAGAGCCTAAGCTCGGGGATGCCCCGGAAGGCATCCCCTCTTTCTTCTTCGTTCATCGGTAACTTTACTTGGAGCTATATTTTTATTCACCACATGATATGTGTTTTGCTTGGAGCGTCGTTTTATTTTCTTTAGCTTTGCTTGCTGTTTGAATAAAATACCAAGATCTGAAATTCTTAAATGATATAGAGTCTTCACATAGCTACATAATTGTTTAACTACTCATTAATCTTCACTTATATCTTTTGGGAGTAGTTTGTCATTTACTCGTCTTCGTCACTTATATCCTATGAGTACATGGTTGAATGATTTGAATGTCATAAATCTGAAATTATATATGTTTCATATGCCTTTTCCATGGGGAGTAATGCCTTCACATATAATAAGTAGAGGTGATAAATTTATTGAAGGTTAGCAAACATTGTATTGGTCACTTGAACAATTCATGAAAGAATATTGAAGGAAGAGAGTTTTCACATATAAATATACTATCTTGGACATCTTCTATGATTTTGAGCCCCATTAATTATTTTCAAACCTGAGCAAATTAGTTGAAGTTGGACAAGGAAGACAACATAGTGAGTTATGCTTGGGTATATTTGTATAGAAGTTATATTGTTATGGATCCTCTAACATGTGGTGCTTGCTATTTAGAATCCTTTGCTAGCCAAAATATCTGTACTAAGTGGGAATACTGCTTGTGCATCCAAACTCCTTGAACCAAGTTTCTTCCATGAGTGTCCACCATATCTACCTATATGCGGTATTTACCTGCCGTTCAAAGTAAATTTGCATGTGCTGAACTCTAAATCTTCAAATAATAATTTGTTTTGTATGCCCGAATAGCTCATGTAGCGACTACGGGTTAGCAGTATCTTCCATGCTAGGTGGGTTATTCTCACGATGAGTGGACTCCGCTCATCATTCACGAGAAAATGGCTGGTAACTGGGATGCCCAGTCCCATGATCAAAAGATCGAAATCAAATAAAAAATAATTGCAAACAAAACTCCCCCTGGTTTGATGTTAGTTGGAGGCGCCCGTTGTTTTGGGCAAGCCATGGATTGATGATTGTTGGTGGAGGGGGAGTAAAAATCTTTACCTTTCTATTTGGGAACCGCCTATAATGTATTTAGTATGGAAGATATTGGGAACTCTTGGTCGTTATGTTGACAATGAAAGCGTACCTCTCAAAATTATTTTCATCTATGTTTTTGCTTCGAGCTTTGGCACCTCTGCAAATCCCTGCTTCCCTCTGGGAAGGGCCTATCTTTTACTTTTATGCAAGAGTCAACAGTATTCCTTCTCATTCCAACCTACTCTTTAGTTGGCAAGCATCATGTGATGGAAAGATCTAAGCATATATGGCCATTCAAATATATTTGTTCATGAATTATTATTGTTGACATTACCCTTGAGGTAAAAGGTTGGGAGGCGAAACATTAAGCCCCTATCTTTCTCTGTGTTCGATGAATACTATTTGTTCTAAAAATATGCTTTGAGTGGTAGCAATCATGGAAGACTAAATGATAGTTGAGTATGTGAAGTTTGCTGAATCAAAGCTCTGACATAGACTCTTCCTGAAAATAAGATGAATTGCAATTGTTTGATGACAGAGAACATGGTTTGTTAGTTTTCAAGAAAGTTTGTGATCTATACTTTAACATGTGAATAGTTTGTTACTTGATCATGCCAAGTTCTATGAGTTGAGCTACTGTTATGACATATAATGATGCTAGAAAAGGTGATTGAAATTATCATTGATCAAACTTATGCACCTGCTAGCATTCACACTTCATAAATTATTTCTTTTATCATTTACCTACTCGAGGACGAGCAGGAATTAAGCTTGGGGATGCTGATACGTCTCCAACGTATCTATAATTTATGAAGTATTCATGCTATTATATTATCTATTTTGGATGTTTATGGGCTTTATTAAACACTTTTATATTATTTTCGGGACTAACCTATTGACCCAGAGCCCAGTGTCAGTTCCTGTTTTTTCCCTTTTTCAGTGTTTCGAAGAAAAGGAATATCAAACGGAGTCGAAACGGAATGAAACCTTCTGGAGAAGTTATTTTTGGAAGGAAAGCTACCCGATAGACTTGGGGTGCACGTCAGGAAAGAAACAAGGGAGCCACGAGGTAGGGGGGCGCGCCCACCCCCCTAGGGCGCGCCTTCCACCCTCATGGGCCCCTCGTGGCTCCCCTGACGTATTTCTTCCGCCTATATATATCCATATACCCTAAAAACTTCGGAAAATAGAATAGATCGGGAGTTCCGCTGCCGCAAGCCTCTGTAGCCACCAAAAACCAATCGGGACCCTGTTCCGGCACCCTGCCGGAGGGGGGAACCCTCACGGGTGGCCATCTTCATCATCTCGGCGCTCTCCATGACGAGGAGGGAGTAGTTCACCCTCGGGGCTGAAGGTATGTACCAGTAGCTATGTGTTTGATCTCTCTCTCTCTCTCTCTCTCTCTCTCTCTCTCGTTCTTGATTTGGCACGATTTTGATGTATCGCGAGCTTTTCTATTATAGTTGGATCTTATGTTTCTTCTCCCCCTCTACTCTCTTGTAATGGATTGAGTTTTCCCCTTGAAGTAATCTTATCGGATTGAGTCTTTAATGATTTGAGAACACTTAATGTATGTCTTGCCGTGCATATCTGTGGTGACAATGGGATATCACGTGATTCACTTGATGTATGTTTTGGTGATCAACTTGCGGGTTCCGCCCATGAACCTATGCATAGGGGTTGGCACACGTTTTCGTCGTGATTCTCCGGTAGAAACTTTGGGGCACTCTTTGAGGTTCTATGTGTTGGTTGAATAGATGAATCTGAGATTGTGTGATGCATATCGTATAATCATACCCACGGATACTTGAGGTGACATTGGAGTATTTAGGTGACATTAGGGTTTTGGTTGATTTGTGTCTTAAGGTGTTATTCTAGTATGAACTCTAGGGCTGTTTGTGGCACTTATAGGAATAGCCCAACGGATTAATTGGAAAGAATAACTTTGAGGTGGTTTCGTACCCTACCATAATCTCTTCGTTTGTTCTCCACTATTAGTGACTTTGGAGTGACTCTTTGTTGCATGTTGAGGGATAGTTATATGATCCAACTATGTTATTATTGTTGAGAGGACTTGCACTAGTGAAAGTATGAACCCTAGGCCTTGTTTCCTAGCATTGCAATACCGTTTACGCTCACTTTTATCATTAGTTACCTTGCTGTTTTTATATTTTCAGATTACAAAAACCTATATCTACCATCCGTATTGCACTTGTATCACCATCTCTTCGCCGAACTAGTGCACCTATACAATTTACCATTGTATTGGGTGTGTTGGGGACACAAGAGGCTCTTTGTTATTTGGTTGCAGGGTTGTTTGAGAGAGACCATCTTCATCCTACGCCTCCCATGGATTGATAAACCTTAGGTCATCCACTAGAGGGAAATTTGCTACTGTCCTACAAACCTCTGCACTTGGAGGCCCAACAACGTCTACAAGAAGGTTGCGTAGTAGACATCACACACCTACTAAGCTTTTAAATTGTTGCCATCCTTGGTTTCCTTGTCCCTTCACACATCAAGTTCCCCTATGTAAAATAGCACAGCAACCCAACCAAGGACAGAAAAATGAGATAACCATGTTAGGATCTTATGGCAGGGATCAAAAGAATGTCGAACACGATGACAATGCCAATTACAACCAGTTTTCTCATTTTTCGTTGAGGGTTCTATGTAATCGGTGAAAAACATAAAGTGTGTGAGAAAAAAACTTGCACACCAAGCAAACATTGAATCGTGTCCTAGACATATCGGTAACTAAGAGTCTAAGATACATATTGATATGATTGATAATCATCGAAGTTCCACCGAACAGTGTTATGAACCTTGACAACCTTTCTTAGTGTATGCGTTACTAATAGTAAAAGGGTGAAGCTTTGTTCATTGTGCAAACAAGAGAGCATGCCAAAAAGGCAAAAACTAAGAATGCTCCCAAAAACTACTTTTCATACAAAAATTGTTTTCCTCAACTTGAATGAAAATTTGACGTGCAATTTATTTATTTTTTGTCGGCAAAATTAATCCCTTTTCATTTTCAAGCCTCCACAACCATTTCCACAAAAGTATTGTTCATCATTGGCAAGTTAAGAGCAGCCACTTGATTGGGGGTACACATTGACTAGGTAGTCTTTTTGTGCCTTGGCCCCATTGCCACAAAAGTCTGCCATAAAAAGTTTGTTACTTTTTTGACATTTTTGAGGGCTATAAGAGAGAAGCATGTAGAAAGGGTGTTGTATTGCTACTTAAACTAGATTTGAGAAGAACTAACCTTCCACATATAGAGAAAAAATTCTCTTGCCAACACATAGATATTTAAGACCAACGATACCATTTTCACTATTTAGCTTTCAAGAAAGCAAAGCCGACAAACAAGGTCCACAAATTGGAGAGATCAGTTAACCATACCAACATACTCCATAGAATTGCACATACTGTTAAGCTAATAATACTGGAATGGTAGGTAGCTACTCATAGATAACAGCAAAACACAAAACAATTCGATGAATAAAATGGGAATAGCAGATTCTTCGGAGGGCGGCCAACAGAAGCAAGGTCCACCATAAAAAATATCCATGTTTGCATTTCAGGGAAGCTTGAGTTGGCTTTTGAGATGATGAGGATGGCGCTCGAGAGCAAAATGAATTTGCCACAAGCTCCTCAGTGTCCTCCTGAACTACCTTCCATTGCTGCATCAGGAACAACATGGGATAAATGACCATCAGAGGGTCCAAAATCAATTTATGGTCATGTTGTTTCTTATGCATCACAACACCAGAAAATAATAACTATACAAAATATAAGAATCCTACTAAATTGTTCATCACCACACCAGATCAACTAAGAGCTCGGTCACAAAAGTCTGCAACTGATTGTTAGATAATCTCAAAAAAGGTTGAAGGACAGCAAAACACGATGTAGTGAGAAGTAGCTATATCCCCACAGAGTTCACAATGACATCTACAGGTCACATACAATATCTTCAGTTGCTTAGCTAACTAAATTTTACTTCACAGTAATCCTTTTTTAGTCTATTTGGCTGCAGTAATATCCTCTATAACTTGCAAGTGAACAACCTATCATCCTTGTATTTGTTGGTCAATTAGAACACCCAAATATTTCAGAGGTTGAGAACCAGGCATGCGGGTAAATTTTGACAATACATGCTTCTTCATTTGAGTCTTGCCCATAGTATGACGGGTCTCAGTATTTAATGCTAGACTCAGCAACTACATCTGAACAAAATGCAATCATCAGAATAAACATCTCACATGCAAGGTGGACTCTGGATCAGCAAACAACAAATGGTGCATAGGCCTTTGGATCAACAAACTAAGGGTGCATGTGTCTTTATAAATTGATTTGCATCCGTCAAGCTAGATGAAGTTGTAACCAAATTTATATTTATTCATGAGGACATGAGTAGTAAGTGAACCCTACCTAGAGCAGTGGATAACCGAGATACACCACTAAAACATGTCTCCAATCTCCATACTCAAACATACTCACAATCATAACACTTGCTTCACGAGAAAAACATTAACAAAGTACTTTGCCTCTAAGAAGAAATCAAATGATATACAAAAAAGTATTAGCATAATTACCTGGATTTATGTTCAGATATTTGGACAATCCAGAAGGGTGGGTTGAGGTAAAATATCCTTTGAGGGAAAATGGTGCCAAATCAACCAACATCTTCTTTTTCAGGTCAACGGCGATCATCCATGTCTTTATGTTGCAAAATTTGGATTTACACAACAAGTAAACAATATCATCACAATCACAGGTCAAGCTCAGGACAGGGTGAGATGCTAGCAGGTCCTTCAATGTCAACTCTCTTACATAGGTGTCACCCAGATTCAGGTCAGGCAACAACTTAGAATGACTTGGGTAATCAACCGAGATTTCCTTGTCATAAGCCATGTATCCCTTGCTCCAATGGTCCCAAGAAGTCATCTTGTACCAAGTCATGGCCCTCCAACCCATTTCTTTGGGGTTCATCAAGCAGTGTGACTCATTCAGCGTATCCAAATCATCATCCAACCTTTTGTCGACATCTGATCTTTCATGTTTTTCTATCTCGACAAACTTGATCATACCATTTCTGTATGCAACATTCCGAAGCGGCCACGCAGACGATTTCGGGTTGTCCGTGTTGCCAGCCATCACCTTAGGCAATGTGATGAAGCGCGCCACAGGCATTTCGTCGAGCACATTGCAAAATAGAATCCCCCTCCAAAGATCAACCCATCCAAGTGTGCCTTCTCCAAACTGAATCACCTTGTAAGCTTGAATCGATGGCATCTGCACTCTGACATTGGACGACACCTCCACCTGCGGCACTTTACGACTCCAAGCCCAGGTCCTGGAGGAGAAGACATGGAGGGCGAAATCCCAAGGGGCCGGTAAGTAGCACAACACGGCCAGGACGAAATGGTCGCCGTCGTCGCGGGGCAGGAGGCCGAGATCCGAGGAGGTGAGGACACGAGGGTAGGGGCCCGGGAGTAGGCGCAACGACGGCACGGGGCCTGCCTTGTAGACGAAGTACTCGCGCCCTCTGAGGGCGGGCATGAAGAGGACAGAGAGGACGAGAAAGTCCTTCTCCGAGCAGACGATGCTGGGCCTGCCGCAGTTGGCCTCCGGGACTCCGGGGCAGTGAACGCACAGGTAGGAGACGTCCAGCGGGTCGCTGACGCAGACAGTGACCTGGACGGTGTGGCCGGCGCTCGAGAAGGCCTCCGCGGTGGTGGAGTTCCTCACGTCGGCGAGGTACGCCTGCGGCTCGAGGAGCACCCAGGCAGGGGCAGGGGCCGCGGGGTCGCGGGGCCGGTGCGGCGGGGGCTCGCATGTCATGGAGAAGATCTTGCTCATGGCGGCTTTACTGCCGAAATCGAGCATGATGCTCGGCGGCAGGGATGGGCGGCGGGATCTATCAGGGTTCAGATTGGATCTGGAGTGGGAGCCGCGGCTGCGGCCCGAGAGTTTCTTGTGAGTGCCGAGGGAGAGGGGAGGCCGGTTGGGGGCAGCTGGAAATAAACTGGCTTTGCATCTTTCTTCACACTTGCTCCTTGTCGTGTTCCTGGCCCTTTTGCGGTTTTCACGCACGCGGTCGGTCTGTCCGTGTCTGGCCATGAAATACAACGGCACAAGTTTTTTACTTTCGTAACAATGAGAGAAAACACAAACCTTCCTTTTTGGAAAAGAAAAACACAAACCTTCGTTGATGCAGCTTCACTCTTTACCACCTGCGCTGTCAATTCACCATAACCATACACGCATAAGAAAATCTCGCCAATATATATATAAAAAAGCTGTACTGCTAAGCTAGCCGGGCCTGCGACCACAGCGAGCTGCCACCCTCTTCCTCTGTTGTCGTCGGCGCCGGTGCTGCGCAGGCGACTGTAACCTCAGATTGATGGAGTCAGCACCTTTATCTTGGCCACTATACCCGTAGCCGGCTGCGACCAGCGCCAGGACGAGGATACGTGAAAATCATATTTTGTCTGCCAACATTCTTTGTCAAAAAATCACGATTGATTTCCAAACATCTATAAACATTTTCACAATAGCCTTATTCACCATTGCCAAGTCAAGAACAACTCCCTGAACTTAGAGGTATCCACTGCCTCCCGAATGAATAGGTGAAAATTTTCCTTTTGTACCATCTAGCTACGAAAGTCTCATTTTAAAAAGTTCATTCCCTTTTCGACATTTTCCACGAGCCATAAGAGAGACGAATGCACAAAATGATACTGTATCTGTGTTGCTGCTTGGACAGGGCTTTATAAGAAATTATTAATTTTCCACGTATATATATAACAGATTATTTTTCTGCCACTTCAACATATCTTCGACCAACAGTAAGTTTTTCCATTACCAGGATTTGGGAGAAAGCAAACCAAAAGGTCTATACAAAGACCAGTTAACCAAAACTGTGAACACCATTCAACTAACACAGAAAGCTAAGCTAATTATAAAACGATAGCCACTCAAAGGTAGCAGCAAAACACAGGATAGCCCAGTAAATTAAATGGGAGCAGCAGGGTTGTGCAGAAGAAGAGAACAGAGCTTGAGACACCAGAAAAATCTCCATGCTTGCGTTTCCAGGGAGGCTTGAGTTGGGTTCTGGATGGCAAGGATGGCCCCGGAGCACCACACATTCCATTGTCACCAGCTCCTTCTCAGGGTCCTTCTGAAGTATCTTCTTCCTCTGCTGCATCAGAGACAGTGTGAGATGAATGACCATCGAAGGCTCCAAAGCCACTCTATGTTTATAGGGTTTCTTCCACGTCACAACACTAGAAATAGCGCATACACCAAACATAAAAGCATCCTATAAAAAAATCATTCATCCCCAACCTCACCAACTGGTCTGGAAATCCCCACAATTGTCAGGTATATTGCCAATTGAAGTTTAGTCATAAAAGGCAACAAAAAGAGCTACTAGGCATAAAAAAAATGCCGTGGCCAGAAGTTTCTATATCCGTATATCCCTACAGATTTGGCAGTGACATCTCCTGGCCACATACATTTTGCCAGTTGCTCAGCCAGCTGAATTGTGTTTTGCTATGATCGAATGGGTTTGTCAACTGACATTATCCAAATATTTCAGAGGTGGCCGACCACACCTGCAGGTAAATTTTAATCCTGATACATGTTTCTTCGTATGAATCTTACCCAGACAGTATAATTGCTTTCAGGATTTAATGCTAAACTCAACAATCACATGTGAACAAGATAAAATAACCAGAATCAATATCGTGAATGCAAGGTGGTCTTTAGATGAACAAACTAAGGGTGAATATGTGTTAGTCAATTGCTTAGCATCTGTCAAGGTATCTCAAGATCTAACCAAATTAATATTTGTTCATCAGGATATGAGCTACTCAATTTGCATTCATGGTGAAAGCAACCCAGACCAGCAGAGAATGAGATGCACAAAACACATTTAAGTACTCATAATAGAAATACTTGCTTAACAAAAGAACATAATCAGAGTACTATGTCTCCAAGGAAAAATTGTATGATCTACAAACAAGCATTGGTATATTCACCTGGAGCTACGTTCAGATAACTGGACAGTTCAGAAGGGTGGGCTGGGCTGTAATATCCTTCGAGAGGAAATGGTGCCAATTCGACCAATATCTTCTTTTTCAGGTCAACAGTGATCAGCCATGACTTTTTGCTGCCAGATTTTGATTCACACAACATGTAAACAACATCATCACAATGATCTGCCAAGCTCGAGACAGGGTAAGATGCTAGCATGTCCTTTAGTGTCAACTCTCCGGCTTTATCATCCATCAGCTCAGGCAATAACACTGAATGCATTGGTTGGTCAACTGAGATTTCCTTATCATAAGCCACAGACCCCTTGCTCCAATGGTCACATGAGAACCTTCTATACCATGTCATGGCCTTCCAGCCCATTACTTTGGGCTTCTTCAAGCAGTCTGCCTCGTAGAGTGTGTCAATGTCATCGAACGGCCTTTCATCAGGATCATGCCTTTGATGTTTCTCTATCTCGACATACTTGATCAAACCATCGCTGCAGGAGACGTTCCGAATGGGCCACGGGGATGACTTGGGGCCCTCCCTGTGGCCAGGCATCAGCGGGGGCAGCGGGATGAACCGCAGCACGGGCATTTCTTCGAGCACATTGCAGACCACAATCCCCCTCCAGAGATCAACCCATCCCACCGTGCCTTCTCCGAGCAGAATCACCTTGGAAGCTATAATGTGGGACACCTCAGCCCTGGCACCAGGCGACACGTCCCCCTCCACCTCCTTCACGCTCCAAGCCCAGGTCATGGAGGAGAACACATGGAGGTCATAGACCCAGCGTCCGAGCGTGAAGCACAGGACGGGCAGGAGGAAATGCGCGCCGTCGTCGCGGGGCACGAGCGCGACGTCGGCCTTGGTGAGGACGCGCGGGAAGGGGCCTGGGAGCAGGTGGAGGGACGGCCGGCCGGGCCCGGCCCTGTAGACGAAGTACTCCTTGAGGCCCTCCTTGGCGTAGGCGCCGAAGATGAAGACGACCGAGAGGACGAGGAGGTCCTTCTCGGAGCAGACGACGGTGGGCCGGTCGGAGAAGTCGGCGTCGGTGAGGTCGGGGCAGTGGACGCAGACGTGGGAGAGGCCCAGCGGGTCGGCGGCGCAGATGGTGACCCGGACGGTGTGGCCCGTGCTGGAGGAGGCCTCCGCGGAGGTGGCGTTCTCGTGGTCAGCGATGTACCCGAGCGGCTCGAGGAGGAACCAGGCGGGCGGCGGGGCCGCGGCGTCGCGGGGAGGGAGCGGCGGGGGCTGGGAGGAGGCGGCGAAGATCTTGCGGATCCATTCCGTGTCCAAATCGAGCATCGTGCTCCGCGGCGGCGGCGGCGGGGCTGATCGATCGGGGTTTGGGGATCGCGGGCTGGCAGCAATCAGGGCTTTGGTCGGTTTTGGCTCTCCTCCGCCTGGCCGGGATCGAATTGTGGGTCTTCTGGTTCCCCGTATGACGCGGTCAGGTGGGTGGTGGGTTTGGAATCGCGGCTGGACTTCCGTAACGGCGGCGAGGTCCACGGTCGCCGGCGCATGCGGGGATTTGGGGAACTGCTGGATGATCTTTCTTTTTTTCTTAAAGGGAAAGGGAGAAACTGCTGGTTTTGTTCGGCTGAATTTGGGTTGGGCCCTTCTTCTTTTCCTTTGCATAATGACGTGGCCTGGTCCAGTTCGAGGCAGGGTTTTCGATTCTTCCGAAATCACTAATTAATCAAGGAGTGCTTTTTGCCCCTTCAAAAAAAAAGAGTACTTTTTGCAAAGATAATTTTCACCTCCCAGGTATGCGCCACTTGTCGCAACCTGTGAGTTTTCTTTTTCATAGATTCGTTTATTTAAAAAGTTTTATCTCTTAAACCATACGTTCAAATCTTGAATCGTTTTCACCGTCGCGTCGAGATCTTCAAAACTAGATCAACGAACTTTTTATCACGATAAAAACGGACCCAAAAAATTAAACTGGGAATATGGTTTTTTTTTCTTTCCGAAGAGGCATAATTATGACTCTCACGGAATCAAATCTTACCTCCACGAGAAGTAAATTTGTGCCTCTCACGGAAGAGGCATGAATGTGCCTCTTGTGGAAGAGACACGAATATGCCTCTCGCGGAAGCAAATCCGTGACCCCACGAGAAATAAATCTTGTCTCTCATGGAAAAAAAAATGTGTTTTTCCCTTTTCGAGAGGCACACTTGTGCCTCTCGTAAATGCAAATATGTGCCTTCAAATAAAATAAATATTCTGTATCAGCCTAGATGATTGACGGTCATCTACTCACCTTGCTTTTGGCGAGCAGAATATGAGAAAATCAAACAAAACTTGGTAGATGTTCCAACTCGATAGAAAGACCTGATTCTGGCTAAATTAGGGATTAAATAGCTAAACCTTTACCACCTCTCTCTGCCTCGACTCCCTCACAACACGCTCCCCTCTCTCTCCCTCTCGTGGAGACTGCGGCCGCCACACTCCTCCATCTCCATGGACGGCCTTCTCTCCCCATATCCTTCTCGTTTCTCCCTCTTGAATCAGTCAACCTGAAATTTGAAGGAGTCGAGCAGATATTGGCATAGCTACATTTGGTAGCAGCACCAATTTGGCGTGGACTGGGAAGCCTGGGTGATCGCAGCCATGGCAGATTTTTATTAGGCTCCCCACTAAGAAGAGGAAGCAGGGCGGAGACAGAACTGATTGGTAATTAAATAATGAAGGGGGAAGTGGAAGTGGAAGGGAAACGTGAACTGAATCGAACAGCCAGAAATTATTCATGGGGTGGTGGGAGGACTGGATTTCCACCGCCGCCCATAGCTGGAGGGATTTTTTTTCGTACAGAGGGAAATACCGATGGGAGAGAGCCCGGGAGGGGCTGGCCAGAGAGAGAGAGGCCGATTGGTTGTCGTTGGAAACTGAAGCTGAGGTGGCATCATGCTGACGTGGACGATGTGCATGTAGAGAGAATTGGAAGTAGTGGGGAGCAACTTCTTAAAAATGTAGAATGCGCCTCTCGCGAAAGAAAGAAAAATGTGTTTTTCTTTTCTTTTCGAGAGGCATGACTGTGCCTCTCGTGGAAGCAAATCCGCGCAAGTAAATCTATGCCTCTTGTGGAAGTAGAAAACACGTTTTTTTCCTTTCCGAGAGGCACGACTCTACCTCTGGCGAAAGCAAATCTGTACTCCGCGAGAAGTAAATTTGTGTCTCATGGAAGAAAAAAACACATTTTTCTCCTTGTCGAGAGGCATAATTGTGCCTCTCGCGGAAGCAAATCCGTGCCTCTCACGAAAAAAATGTGTGTTTTCCGCGCAACAAATTTTTTTTGGGTTCGAAACCTAAGGAAAAACTAGGGCAAACTGAAAATCCAAAAAAAGGAAAAATCATCTGAAAGTCAAAAAGGCGTACAGAAAAAAAAATCCAAAGGAAGCGCCTAAGGCGTGACACGTGGCGGCAGCTCAGAGCGCGTCAAGTGGCGCGCTCCCTGCCCACCCAAAATGCCCCTTGCGGTGGCTCCCGAAACAATACTACTTGATTAGTGGCTCTCATGTTCTTCTGCATGGGTTTCTATGGTTTTGTTTTTTATGTTTTATTGATTTGTGTCCGTTTCGATTTTCTTTTGTATGGATTTCTGTGGTTCAGTTTTCTGTATTTTATTGATTTGTGCCGTTTTCCTTTTTGTTTTTATCTTTTTATTTTCTGTTTAATATTGTCTTTTATATCCCTTTTTTCTTTCTTTATTTGTTAATCTATTTATTTTTCTGAATGCACGATTAATGTTTCTTAAATAGGACAAACATCCCTCTACATGATGATTTTCTTGTACATACAATAAATATTTTTCATACATGATAAATATTTTAATAATAGAGGGTCAACATTTTTTAATATGCACGATGAACCTTTTTTAACACACATTGAATATTTGTTTGGAGAATACATGATGAACTTGTTTAAATTCATGATGAGCATTGTTTGATACACTAGGATTTTTTATAATACACCATCTGCATGTTTTTATAAATTAGTAAAAACAATATTTCTAAATATATGTTTTGGAACATTTTTTAAACATATAAAAAGGACAGATAAAAAAAGAAAACCAACAACCTGTATGTTTTCGCAAATGATAACGCCCACACGTGTGGCAGTTTTGCAACTCGCCCACACGCATGGACCACCGTCCAGTCAAGTTTGCACGAATCTTGACACATTGAGACAGAATTTGCGTGCCATGTAGGACGGGGCTGGTGTGTGAGCGTTGGAAAGTTTGCCCACACGCCTCGCAGCACGCGGTTTGCCAGTTGCGCTGTGTGGGTGAACTGGTTTCTTCCCACACAACCACCACCTAGTCCACGCGCGTGTGGGCGAACTGCTTTTCGGTCACACGACATTTGTATGTTGTTGGATGGTAACTGCAATTACGCATACGTGGCAACTAGGTAAACACACATGACAACTATGATTTGTTGCTAGACGTCAACTGCAGTTGCGCGTACGTGGCAACCAGATAAACACACATGGCAACTGTGATTAACCATACATGATAACTATGGTTGGACCACAAGTGGCAACTAGGTAAACACGCATGACAACTATTGTTTGACCAGTGGCAAGTAGTTAATCACACACGGCAACTATGGTTTGATTACACGCGGCAACTACCATAAATTAGACATGGCAACTATAATTAACCAAAACAGATAGAGTTGCCATGCTTTTGTGACTACATTTGCCATCCCAGATAACTACATCTGTCATCCCGGATGGCAACTAAATCGTCATCCCACGGGTACCTAACGTAGCTGCGCCAGGACGTGTGGGCATTTTTGTTTCGTGCCACACGCGCGGGGTGGAGATGGGTGATACTTATTGGGCGTGTGGCACGAAGTAGCTGCACCCACATGTGTGAGAAATTTTAATTTTCGCCTACACACAATCGTGTGGGCTGCCTCCTGATCACGTCACATATGGTGTGTGGACAGATGTCTAGTATGCCACACGTGTGGTCGTTATCAGCGTCCCGTATGTTGCTATTTGCAATGAGCAGACTATGATGGTCAGACACAATAGTGGAACGGGCTCACACGGGGGTAGATGTGGGTGACGGCTGCGTTGTGTCACACAACAGGCGACATATAGACGGTTCTATGTTCTCGGCTTATTTTCTTTTCCTTTTCTTTCGGGGCTGTACCGTAAAATGCAACAACACAAGTTTTTTCCTTTCTTTTTAAACAAGTTTCCATTATTCATCGCTACATGAAGTTTGTACAGTATGACAGTCTGAGCATAACTTAGTTGGTTTGGTTTCTTGTGGAAGAATATGTCAAACTGTATTTAAATTCTCTCTTAAATTGTAGACTTGGCATGGATGTTCGATAAATTTAGGCTTTCCGGGGTTAGTCCCTTAGTGGTATGGCTTGTCCGTCAACTATGAGGTTCGGAGTATGATTAAGCTATAGGCTGTGTGTATGCGTTTATAGGGATGAGTGTGCATGTGTCTTTACTATGTTTTTCAAGAAATAAAAAGAACTGTGTACAGTAGTATAAGAGAATTATTTGATCACCAGTATTTACACGACAAAAAACTGCATCTTTTGATGAACAAAGGCGTACGAAACACTCGTTGGTACGCTGTTTAAATCTGACGGAACCGCGTACGCACTTTTGTTTCCTGAGATGTTAATTAAAGTTACCACTCCGCAAACCTTCCTTCTTCAGTTTCACACTCAAGGAGCTGAATAAATAGCCATCTAACCAGTCCTATCAATTCATCACAACCATACACGCTCAACAAAAGCTCGCCACTAAGCTTAGCTAGCTAGCCTTACTAGGCAACTAGCAACACCGTAGCTAGCTAGCCCGACAGGGACACGCACAATGAGGTCACCGGCTGCCATCCTCTTCCTCCTCGCCGTCGTCGCTGGAGCGGGTGCGGCGTCCGCCTTTGGATCCGAGAAGCCGCCGGCGTTAGCCGTAGGTGTCGTCATGCCGGCGGACCCCCGCGGGCCGATGCTCGCGCGCTTCGCGGTGCTGGTGTACAGCCTGAGCCGGAACGCCAAGCTGACGTACGCCGGCGTCTCCGGCGTTGACCAGCGCCCCGACAAGGCCGGCATCAGGTACCAGATGGTGGTCACCGCCGTCGACGCCGGCGGCGCCACGGCCAAGTACCGGGCGGTCATCTGGGGAGTCCCCGAGACTTCGCGGTGGACGCTTCTGCAGTTCAAGAGCGTAAACTGATCCGGTCGGGGGCGGTGCGTGTACATGCGTGCACGTAGCAGGACGGGGGTGGTCATGCATGTGTGTGCACGAGCGCATACTAACGGTATATGCATCTTGCCACTATATATATGAGCGTACTACTGTACAACTACATCATGCAACAAGCAAGTGAATAAATGGCGTCGGTCTACGTTGCAGAAGAAGACTGATGATTTATAAGTGTGTATGTGTCAATTCAGGAATGTTGATGGTAAAGTTTTTGTGTAAGCCTTGAGTAGCTTGAGAATGCGTGTGTATGTTTCATCATCATGGTGCTTTATCTATAAAGCGGGGCAAAAGCCTGTTTCAAGATGTTTGATCATCCAGAGCACTCTTTTGTGTGTATCCATGTGTGTGCATGAGTGTTTTTTTTACGGGTGTGTGCATGAGTGTTGATCATTCATGTGTGTGCATGAGCGCATAAAGGCAAGCATTATAATATTATATGCATGTATCTTGCCACTAGTATAAGCATGTACCAGTGTTCAACTAGTACATGCAATCAAGTGAATGAACGGTTAAAGTTAGTAGTTGATAAAATAACCATCGAATCGGAGAAGAATGAACCATAGTGTCTGGCTATTCGCGTTCGTATAAAGCTCTAACAAGGGACACATGGTAAAACTTCATCTCCTATGTAGGTTATCTATGGTTATATGCATTGGTTTTGTTCGTGGTTTAGTCTTCATCAATCAATTGTTTATGAGTGTGTACGTGATTGAGCGGGTGGTCAAGGAGCCTTTTTCTACGCATGGATGGCGGCATAGTTCATTGATAACACCCACCTCCTCGCCTTACCCATGGTCCCAGTGTGTTATGACTTTTTTCTTTCAGGCATTTTTATATTTTATTATGCATGCATGCATTTGTGTTGATTGTGTGCATTTTAACCACTCAAAAGTCTGACGTATGATCATTATACTTAGTATTTCTTTAAGGGTTTTTATCGTTTATGTCACTAATTGTATCTCACTACTCAGTTTATGCCACTAATGCTAGAGTACATTATAAGTTAGTAAAACAATTCTTTGCCGAGAAGAAGAACATCACGCACACTCTCAAATGGACTACTACATTGAGCTCCATGCCAAGGTTGGGTAGCCGATCTGAAAACTGCTACATCCGTTTCTAAATATATAAACCTTTTTAGAGATTTCAATAGAGACTACATATAGATGTGGGCGTGAAGTGTCGATTTACTCATTTTACTTCGTATATAGTTCGTATTGAAATCTTAAAAAAATAATAACAGAGGGAGTATATATAACGAGCGATGCTAGATGCACGGACGTTTACAGGGAGATTACGGAGTGATTAAAATTTGATTGGTTGGGATTTAGTTAAGTGAGACGGGCCCGCCACTTAAAATCAGGAGGGGCCAATTAAAGCAGTGCATGCAGTCCAGTTCGTAAAAGCCCGTTGATTTGGTCCGTGCGTATAGTATTATCGATATACTGGCAACTTTTGCCCCGCAATGGTTAAAACAAAATCATTCACATATCTTTGCGGCCATCGTCCACTCGAGTGAAACAAATCGTGCTTCGTGCCATGTCAACAGTCAACAGGGTTCAGGTTAATTTGCATGCCAGGCCTGGCCAGCCGAGGATCCTTTGACCAGGCATGCGTACAAGTCAGCAGATCTAACAACTCGTCCTGCTAAGCCAAAAGCAAGACCTGGGCCACTGACATGTGGGCCATATGTATATGTCTGCAAGATTTACTGTATAGTGTCTTTTCCTTGCCAACAAACACTACTTTAAGCCAAAATCTTTCGGATTCATTGCCCGATTCGTCCCAGCCACGGTAACTAGTACTCTTTTCTTTGGATTTTTTTTCAATATAGTCATCATCTGTCATGACAGTACAAAGAACACAAAACATAATTAAAATTATATCCAGGTCCATAGACCATCGAGCGACGATCAAAAACATTGAAGCAAAGCTAAAGACGTGTCGCCATCATTGACCCTTCCTCATCAAAGTTGGATAAAACTTGGTATAGTAACTAGTACCCACTTGGTTGTAGGTAAGCTCCGGCCCCGGCACCCGACTTGCTAGCCCACTGTTGTTGCCATAATTATATGTAGTACAAGGTTAGTACACAGTCGTGTGTTTGGTGTACATCTTATACTTCCTCCGGTCCTTTTTACTCCGCATATTAGATTTGTCTGAAGTCAAACTTTGCTAAAATTGATCAAGTTTATATTAGAAAATATTAACACCTATAATATCTAATAAATACAATACAAAAATGTATTCCAAGTGGATCTAATGTTATTGATGTTGTTATGTGAATGTTAATAATTTTTTGTATAAAATTGGTCAAACTTTAAAGAGTTTGACTTTAGACAAACCTAATATGTAGAGTAAAAAGAACCGGAGGGAGTACATCAGAGTGTGTGTGTTGTGTGCGTCATAAAGATGAGTGTACGAGAAAAACCTGATGCGTGCTAGCTAGTGGTTGGGACTTGGACCAGTCTATGTCTTAAACAGGAGTTCATCGATCGTCTTAGGAAGATCTCGAAGCACATTGCTGCAATTTAGAAACAGATCACACACGATCTTCTGTAAACAAGTACTTGCATTAGTCAGAATGATGGAATCCCATGCGTACGAGACGCAGAACTAAGTTCGAAAAAGATCACACATGATCTTCTGTTGAAGTCCACGAGCTCGGCCGGTTCATTTTATACGTGCAACTTGCATGCATGCTTAGTAGGAGTGCTATTACTTGATTTCGTTGCCTGATCGCTCACGTACATGCCAGAGCAGCTTGACCAAAAGGCGGTGAGCCAGTGGACTTGGAGTGCATCGATCAACGCGTACGTACGTTCGAACGATCGAATAGCGACAAACGACGATGTTTGACCCGGCCGGTTCGTCTTTGAATGACATTTCGTCGAGTAGTCTCAGGTTTTCCAAGACGGATCCCGTCACGTACGCGAGCGCAGCCCTTTTCCTCGTATCAACGTGCATTGACCCAATTTTTCCCTTATAGAAAAATACGTGCATTGACATCGAGATCGCCATTGACGTACAAGTTATGGTGATGTACTCTCTCCTTTTACAATATAAGATAATTTGGATTTTTAATAGAGACCAAATACAAATCGAAATGAGTAAACAAATACACTAAAAGATTTGATATACATCCGAATCAAAAATAAAGTGACAGAGAAAGTAAAATTTATATTGAGGCAGCGACTACATGTCTATCAGCTGAAAATAATTTTAGGTCTGTCGAACGACTGAAAACTTGTTTCAATCGAGCCTACTGCCAGATGGTGCCCTAATGAGATGAGCTACCATTTGCATAGTATTGAATTCATGTACCAACCAGCTGCTCCAAGAGTTCGAACTGATGGAGAGAGGCAGGCAACATATTTCAACATTTTCCCTCACGTCTAGGCTTATTTAGTCCTTAGACGTGGGATCGATGTAAGCCGCAGAATCATTTTATTTTTAATACTGCGTTGGCAGGGTCTTAAACTTAAGACCTTTCGGCTCTGATACCATATTAAATTCATACACCAGCCAGTTGCTCCAAAAGTCCGAATTGATGAAGAGAAACGGGCAACATATTTCAACACATAGGATGCATTTGGTAGACTGCATCCACCTCAACCAGGCCCCCGCGGAAAGAAACATGCGTATTTGATTACCTAGGCTGCATCAAATTCTTGCATAGCATGGAATTTAAAGCACTCTTCAGCTTGGCTAGCGAGCCAGGCTGAAGAGAGCCATATTGAGGGCACATGGGTGGATCCACTAGCACGATGGGATGCAAGGATGCGTACATGATGTAGGTGGGTTTCTCTTCTAACTCCAGTAAGCTCATTCTTACCCTTCGTTATTCTACCCCTTCTAATCTACACAACGGTGCTTCGATTTGATATAAGCTCTACATGAAAAAGAATAAAAGATGCACATCGATGTTATGGTTCCATCTTTCCGATCGGTTCATAGTTTCGTCGACCGTAAATGTTTAATTTCATGTTCATGTTTGGAGCTCTTTTGGACGAATTTAGTCAAATTCGTTGCGCACAGTCGACCGTTTGAAATTTCCTTTGACCAGTAGCTCCATCTTATAATTTCACATGACTTTCATGTTACACATATTCTGTTTCGACAATCGCAGACGATTAGATCTAACCTGTTCCTCGTGAATGTACATATGCATATGTGTGATCCGTGTTAATGACACTTCTTAAACTCGGTCACCTGGTTGTTCCTCTCGGCCTCCTCATAGCGTCATCCTCCACCAATGCGGGCGACAACGTCCTGGCCCTTGGATAGATGCAGCTTGGCGTTGCCATAGGTGCCTCAGCGGCGGAGGCGGAGTGACTAAGTAGCTCCCGCGCCAGCAGCAGCACGACGAGGCCGAGCTCTCGTAGGAGAGCCTGACGCGCTTCGCCGCTGAGCAGTGCCCAGCGAGACTGTTGCCGTGCACATCACGGTCGGCTCAAAAACCTGCAGGCCGACGCGGGCCTTCCACCGCGTCGTTAAGCGGCTCCAGGCAGGAGCGCGGCGAGGCAAGCCTCGGTAGGGTGTATCCCACTTATAGAAGAGCGCGACGGCGTAGTACATGCCGTCCGCTTCTCCTGGAGGCTATGCTCGCCACGGCGGCGGGAGGCTTGCTCGTTGACCCGAAGAGGCCGGCGTTCCACATGGGCGAGCCCGCGGCGGTGGACGGTGGCCTTGGCGCTGAGTCCGGTGGCGGCACAGCGAACTAGTTGCTTTTGTCATCGTCATTGTTCATCGCAATTGCCATGGTATTGTGTGTTATGGATAGCTGTTAAGTCTTAATCATATCCCTTGCAGGCAACCAAACAACATGCACTAGTATGAGCACAGTCAATGTGAGCAATCAAACACAGTGCATAGAGACATTGCTACTATGCAGGGAGAGGGGATGTAGGCAACTACTCCCTTCGTTCCAAAATAGATGACCCAACTTTGTACTAAAGTTAGTACAAAGTTGGGTCATCTATTTTGCAACGGAGGGGGTAGTTAACATGCAAATGATGATTTTTTACCTGCATATGCTAAAACAGGCCTAACTGGAACAACTAGGCAACACCGCAACAGGCAAAAAACGATGCAGACAACCAAACACATCCATATCTACACAAAACGATTTCTACTCAGTCCTGCCCCTACGGCACAGTACTTATACCCAGTCATGCCCCTGTACTATGTACTCTTACACATGCCTGCCACTAGAAGCACATCTGCACATGAGCTGGGAGAGACTAGTGTAGAATCTGGGCTTACAGTGAAAGAATAGAAAAAGGATCCTGGGCCATTGGATTTGGGATGTAGGGCACAAATTAGAGAGGAGGGATCTGTACAGATTATTTGCGAAACTTTCCCTTTGCTTCCCACGAATTTTCTTGAGGTCCTTCTACTTCTAACGACACAACTCCCTCTTCGGCTGCCCAGATCTGGTGATTCCCTGGTGGACGACGACTACTCCACGACCGCTCCCTGCCTCCTCCCCCTCCCACTCCGGCATCCAGGTTGGACGACTCCATCTCCCGGCCACCCCCATCGCCGCGCTGCACAATGTCGTCAGGGACCAAGGCGCCGCCACCACGGCCTCCTCCTCCCCGGTGGCCGCGGGTGCCCCGCCCGCCAAGCTACCCCTTCTTATCTTTCCGGAGGTGATCTGGTAGTGCTCGAGCGCGCGGTGATGCGGCCACGATATCCTCCCTGGTGCTCCTAGATCTAGCAATAGCTCAACGGAGGCAAGCCGGGGTGCTCGATCTGCTCGCCTCCTTCACCTCGCAGGCTCAGCAAGCAGAATCAAGGTTAGCTCCATTTCTCCCATTCCCCTCCCCATCTCCCTCTTATAGATTTCTCTCCAATGGCAGCTCATATGGGTTAGCCTTTTTCTTTCTTCCAGCTGAAGTCTCCTCTCATTGTGCCTGGCACTTCTCTCTGAGACCAACAGTTTTGATCGCCTTGTCACATATGTCTTACTGTAATTTGGTTGATTCCGGTTAGTGTTCTTTTTTCTTTAGGGGAGGTACGGATATCGATGTAGCTCACTGACCAGGAGAACCTGCGGCGCCAGCAAGCCAATCTAATCCGTAGGTGCTGAATATGCATACAGTTATGTAGTATGTGCAATTTACTTGCTCTGTTTTTATGGCGATTTTGGAATTGTTCATACATGCATGATCTATATCCGTTCTGTGATTTCCGCTGTCTATTTCCTGATGACCCAAGTGTGTTTTATTTTCATCTTTCTTTGTCTTGATATAGCTGAAGGTCAACTGCTAGCCCATTTGTGCAATTCACTAATTTAGTTGTGGCTGCTTGCTCAAAGTCTATTTTATAGATGGCCAACATATTATCGTGGGAAAATGTTTAGCTGCTTTGGCTGGAACGAAACCAAAGCTAATTATTTAAAAAATGCATCATACCGCGCTGATTTATTATAATATCGTGCGTCATCAGGTTTTGGCATATACTTTCGAGTTATATATCGCCATGCCATGTTGCCAACTAACTGATACATGGTTATGTTTGAAGAACAATGTTGAGTAGTGCAAGGTTACACCAGCACAGTTTAAACACATCTTTCTTTTTGTTGATAGTTTTTTAGATAGCTGACTGCTTATGCCCAATGGTAGTTTAATTGGGCATCTTAAATTTTCTAAGAATCACACCACTGCGGCGCAGCGCACTTAGGTTGTTGGCTGCTAGTTAGGAACAAAAGGTGCATAAAGGTCCAAAAGCAAGAAATGATTTGAGTCGTAGTGCATAAAGGTGCTTGAATTAGGCCATTCCAAAAAAAATCTACTCACTGATTCTCCATTGTGAGGCCATAAATATACCTGTAAAATTTGGATGTACACTTGAACAAGTTCAATAACTCATGGAAGAGCGAGAATATACACTTGTCTCCATTATTCTTTTCTAAGATCATTGCCTGAGATATTATTTAGTATGACTTTGAGATTGTAGTGGTTTAGTAAGTATAACATTTTTATTTTCAGTTTGCATTCATTGTAACGTTTCGCCTGAAAGAAACAATACTCTCGTTGTGTGTGCCTTCTAATTTGCAACCTTGCAGTTGGAGATAAACTCTCAATTTGTTATGTTTCAAGACACTAAGCTTTGGGTACGATGGTTAGATGAGAGCTCATTGACCAGTACTAAGCTCTGCCCCTGCCATTCTACTGCTACATCTCTTTATGTGAAGTGGAAGAAATTAGCACGACGCCACCTTTAGGAGGGCCCATGTTACAAAAACCGGAAACTATGTACCAACACTATCAGGTCAAGAATATCTTGATGTATGAAACATTCTATTAGCCCCTTGTTTGATGATGTTTGCTCAAAATTTGTTTACAGCTGTGGAGTTGGTTAACAACATTCAAAATAAAGATTTCAGCGATGCTACCTCATTTGCAGAGATTAATTCTCCAATGCTTCTCATTGATGATTTCAGTACTCCGAAAAAGAAACAATCATTCTCTGAAGAGGTACCTACAATGCTCACAACCTGCAATACTCGTAGAATGTGCATTGCATACGGCCAATAGTAGTTGAATTTTAGTTTTCTTCAAAATATATTACTAGAAGTGACATACGATCAGATTTGTTCCTGCTAGTACAATGATTTGTTCTTGTGCTCAAAACTGAATGATTTGTTTGGTATCATCTTTTTCCAGCACATGAAGATTCATGAGCAAGAAGCACTATCAATGGATGCAAGCTTTGGTAGCGATGCTTATTCAGCGGGGATCACTTCAGTCCTTCATACTCGGGGTTCGATGTTCATGTCGTAGAAAATGATATGTCATGTTATGTACCAAGTGATATATGTATGTGTCTTGTGTACTCAAATTAGGATGGATGGCGTGGAACCGAAAAAGTTTCTGCCTAGGATGATCCTCTTGGACATGTATTCAAAAATTCGTGCTGGACATACACTGCCATATTTGTGTCTGGGTCCATCTTTGAATTTACTAGGAACAGAATGGTTGTGACGATTTGAAGTAGAAAATGATCATGCCATGATATGTACCAAGTTTATGTATGTATGTGTATTGTGTACTCAAATTAGGATGAATGACATGCACTGAAATTTTTCTGCCTAAGATAATCCACTTGGAAATGTATTAAAAAACCGTTCTTGACATATACTCCCTAGTATATTTGTGTCTGGGATGGTCCAGCTTTTTTTCTGAAACGGGATGGTTCAGCTTTTGATACACTAGGAACAGAATGATTGTGAAGATTTGAAGTTGTCCAGATTGAATATGAGAAGTTGGGGTGCTTACTGCAAAAAGTCATGTTTATATCAAACTGTTGGTAGGGGGGTTTTCGTCAAATGTGCAATAAGTGGGCTGAGACGCCTCCACTCCAATCTGTACCAACCATGTTCAATCCAACAGGCATGGTTGCTTTTTTCTATTCTTTCATTGTAAGCCCAGATTCGGACAAAATTACTGTTCTGACCTATGTGGCTAACAAAATCCCGATTTGACCTTGTTTGGAATTTTTTTTCGTTTCCGACCTTTTTAGGTGACGCCAACATCCTGGCGTCAGGTTTGCAGCGACGCCACGGATCTGGCGTCGGCTCTCGGCCCGCCCGCCCGCCTGCCTGTTGACCTGCTGACGTGGCAAGGGCCGACGCCAAGGACCTCAAGGCGTCTGCCCCGTAATGGATAACCCCACGGGCCCAACCCACTCATCCCCAACCTCTCTCCCTGGCGGCGGCTGAAGAACAGAGAGCTCTTTCTCTCTCGCCCCTCTTCTCCCTCACACCAAACCCCCCCTTGATCTACTCCATCCTCCACCCAAATTTGTGGATCTGACCCCCCCCCCCACAAGCATTCTTGAGGTATTCTCCCCTATTCCCTCCAATTTGTTTTTGTTTCCCCCTCTTTTGTTGGATGCATTATTTCACATTAGGTGATGTTAGATTAGTAGATGGTTTCTTTGTTTTAGGAAATAATTTTTAGTTGATAGATGATTTGGTAGGTAGTGTAGTTGGTACATGTTTGTAGTTGTCCACCAATAGACATAGTTTGTGATTTTTTTTGAATTATAGATGATGTATGCATGTGCTAGTAAATTAGCTATATGTTGAATATATAGATGGCATAATATTTGTTTGAATCTGAGAAGACTACTTTGGCAAGCAAATATATTTAGAAAACATATTATATGTGTGAAGTGGTATGACAATATAGTTGAATATATAGATGACATAATTTTTTTGCAAAAGAGATGATGAAATTTGATGATTGTGTGTGACATGATTTTTTTTTGCAAAAGAGATGATGAAATTTGATGATATGTGTGCATATGTAGAAGAAAGAAATGATGTGGTTATGTGTGAGAAGAATGGTGTTTTTATATGGCATAACTTGAAGAAGGAAATAGTATTGTTTGATATTTTTCATGTATTCATAGATGTTTGTGATTTTTTTGTAGGATGGCGGATGATGATGGACCTTGGTATGATGGATTAATCGATGAGTGGGATAAGGAGCATCGTGCTCGTGCCATTGAGAAGGGACATGTAAGAAGCAAGACTTATCAATTTTCGTTGTTTCTCATTTGTGTTCTTGTATTGATTAAAACATCACTTTATTTGCAGCTTGTAGTTGCTATGCGCATGAGGGGTCATTCCGCTGATGACTTTACTTACGACCCGCGGTACGAGCCTTACGTTCGGAGATTGGGTCTTCTCCCATTCGTGTTGCAGTTTAAGCGACGCGCTCCGCCGGTGAACCACGCGGCGCTGACCGCACTTGTGGATCGTTGGAGGCCGGAGACTCACTCGTTCCACCTTCCATGTGGGGAGATGACGATGACCCTACAGGACATGGCTATGATAAGCGGCCTTCCTATCAACGGCCAAGCTGTTACCGGTCGTGTCAGCGTCGGTAATTGGCGAGAACGGACTGGCAATTTAATTGGTGTTCAGCCCGACGGCCCTCAGGAAGGCAAGGCCGATACCGCGAGAGTGAGGCATTCTTGGCTAAAACTGGTCAGAGGAAACACCAATCCATGCCCTCAGGGTGCGAATGACGTGGTTGTGCAGCAGTACGCGCGGGCTTATCTTTGGTATGTACTAACAAAGGTAGTCTTCTCAAATGCAACCGGGAACTCAACCCTCTGGATGTTTCTGGAGCTACTCAATAACTGGGATACCCAGTATAGCTGGGGTTCGGCCGCACTAGCATATTTGTATCATCAGGTAAGAGATATTTGCAACCATTTATATTGCATTTGTCATGTGCCTCCATATCTAACATGTTTGTTTGATTGCACTTGACTTGGCGTGTCGCAGGAAGGGAGATACATCCTCATTGGCTGGGTTTGTTTGGAGCCTATCTGTGTGGATGTGGGAGCGGATCCCGGTTGGCGGCCCGATTTCAAGAACCCCAACATGCCAAACCCACGGGTAATCATGACGGGTGCATGATGATGATCCATATCGGCGCCCTACGCTTGCTTACTATTGGGAACAAGTGACGGTGTACAGGTGAAGCTCGCATGTGCGATACAAGTGCTATATGAATGAGCTGGACACCTTGACTGCTGAGCAGGTATAGAGAAGTTCGATGAGACCAAATTTAGTCAAGAATGAAACTTGTATCTAACAATGTATCTCTTTGTTTTGCAGGTACATTGGTTGCCTTATGTGGAAGATCGTGGCTTTGATCTTAATGAGATGCATGCGTGATATCCATCTTTGGCGGGCGAGGTGCCCAATGATTTGCTTCTTCGCAGTCGAGTGGCACTTTGTAGACCGTGTGGCAAGACAATTTGGAAGAAGACAAGGTATTCCAATTGAGGAGAGCAAGGAGGAAACGCTATCTCTGCATCGGTGAGAAAGCATGCCTTGAGTATGTAGTAGAGCATTGAATAAGTCTATGTTTGCTAATGCTTTGTCCCGTGCATCATTTGTAGGTTTGATCGAAGGAACAATCAGGATATATCAGATTGGGCAAACAAACACCGTGCGTGGATAGAAATTTGGAATCAAAGAGACACGTTAGTGCAATCAGAGAATAGACCTCACAATCAGTCAGCATATCAGAAGTATCAAGTGTGGTATGCGGATCGTTACCGATTAAAGCTAAAGCCTGGTTGGACTCACGAGGAGTGGTCGGAGTTGGTGTCTGGAGACCCGGAGACTGCAGAAGGTTATCAAACCTTCAACACGGCTGTGAGAGACACCAGAGGGGCTCACGTTGACTATGCACCGATGCATGATGAAATGGTAGTCTGTTTGACCTATTCTAACATACTTGCATCATGTTGTCTTCTTTCAAATACATAAGTTTGGTGTGTTCATGAATTGCAGGGCAGAGAGTTTCTTCTGTGTGTCAACGATGCCAATGTTTCACTGAGTCATCCACCTGGTGGTGCATTATCTGAGAGGACTCTTAGGAGCACGATGGTGGTGTGATCAATATATTATAAAAGTTTCTTTTCGCGGATTATTTATGTGCATCTCATATCATAGCATATTTTGTCTTATTGCAAAAGTTCAAGAAGCGATTTCATAAGATGGCAACAATGCTTTCTTGCCATGGTGCTCATCCATGGCGTGTATGCACTGTAGCCGCGCCACACAGCTAATAGACGGCGTTATCTCACTGAGCAGCGAGGACATGGAGGAGGAGTTCCATGAAGAGGAGCCAGCACATCAAGAGGAGCCAACACATCATGAGGAGCATGAGTATGATGCAACACATCAGGAGGATCATGAGTATGATGTTGATGCTCCACAACCATCACATGTTACACAACTGACACAAGGCAATGCTCGCTCTAGGAAAGGCAAAGCCATAGCTAAGACACCAGGCAAGAAAGGTAGAAAGAAGACATGGAACACACAATTCCATAGTCCGGAGTATCCTCATCAGCTTATCCCAAGAGGAATGCAAATATATAATGCCAACACTGAGGCGGAGGAGGAGGCATACAACGAAGAGGAGGAGGAGGAGACTAGCGAAGAGGAGGAGCCTACACTTGCAACCATTGTGAAGAGAGGAAGGAGGAAGTGAGCTTCTTGTTGTCGTGTTAAAAACTTCTTAGGTTGTCTTGAATTTGGTGTTTTATGTATGCACTTGATGTCTTATGTATGCATGAATTTGTCGTGATGAAAAATTTGTGGACTTGTTGTCGTTTGTATGCAAGAATTTGTCGTGGTGAAAATTCTGTGAAATGTGCTATCTTCTGTGTTCTATGAACCTGTCATATTATTATATATGTGCTATCTTCCTGTGTCAAATAGCATGTCAAATATACAGGGACCCAGACGCCAGGGTCCTTGGCGTCTGGTCTAAGTCAGGGGAGCAGACGCCAGGGTCCTTGGCGTCTGGTCCCCAGTCGACTGGAAGCAAGCGCAGAATCCTCGACAGCAGAAATAGGGCAGCCAGACGCCAGGGTCCATGGCGTCTGGCCCTGGTGTAGTAGTTTTTTCATTTTGTTCATATTTTGTCACAGCATAGTATCGAACGACATATATATTTTGTTCTAGCAAACACACATAGTATCGAATGACAAACACTAGTGTTCACATAATAGCAAATGACAAACATAGTTAATGACCACGATGGTCTACGATACAATGTCTCGAATGACATAGCAAATTACAAACATAGTTCAAATTACACAAATAGTCTCGAATGAGAAGTGCATCACATACAATGTATCGAATGACATAAGTAGTTCATGACCACGATGGTTCACGGTAGTTGAAACGACATGAACATCACATATAACTCGATTTCCTGTAGCAATGCAAGTCAACAACCCTTTTCCATTCCCATTCTTGCAGCATTTCTTGAATCTTGCCATCATCAGTTATGTCAACCAATTTTCTTTCCCCGGGGCCATCTGACTGCCTCCTGCTAACGTAGTACACAAAATCCTCTTCCTTCAACCCTTGCTTCAACATGAATTTAGTCTTCAACCAATCGAAAGTGAGGTCCACTTCACGAACTTGCACAACACATGGAGACAAGCCTTGCACATGAACAACAGGGCTAAGCACCCACTGAGTATCGTTAGCCATCTACAACACACAAATCTCTTAGTACCTAACCTATGATACATTAAACCACGAGGAAAACAAACTAGGGTTTTCACAAAACTATGATACATTAAACCACGAGGAAAACAAACTAGGGTTTTCACAAAACTATGATACATTAAACCAACCAAAAAATGGGGGTCGAGTTGATTTACCTTCTAGTTTCGAAATCCTGAAGATCCAACGGTGAAACCGGACCGATTCGTGAGAGATTTGAGGGGGGTTAGGGTGCTAGATGAGGGAGTGACGTTGGCAGGGGTAGAGGTCAGAGTGGGTGGATATGAATGAAATGAGAGGGGTAGAGGTGGAGATGAATGGATGAGAGGGCTAGAGGTGGGCCCAAAAAATCTTATCCACTCGAATCTTATCCATCAGACAGATAACTGCAAAAACGAGCCAGACGCCATGGTCCCTGGCGTCTGGGTGTGGGAGGCAGACGCCATGAACCTTGGCGTCTAGGGTGTCCATCAGACACATCAGGCATGTGTCTGGTCTCCTGCGTGAGCAAAATGAGCCAGACGCCATGGTCCTCAAGCGTCTGGTGTGGGGCGAGACGCCATGAACCTTGGCGTCTGGGGTGTCCATCAGACACATCAGGCATGTGTCTGGTCTCCTGCGTGAGCAAAATGAGCCAGACGCCAAGGACCGTGGCGTCTGGTGTGCACATCAGTAAACTGGATAAGGACCCAGGTGCCATGGACCTTGGCGTCTGGGTGTGGACCTGGTGTTTTTTGCACACACTTCTGTCTTTTGTTAATGTTTTTGCTTAGCAACTTGTAGCACACACTGTTAAATATGAACAAAGCATGCTAGTCTCAACCAAAAATATGAACAAAGCATACTAACTAGTCTCGAATGACGAACATAGTTTGCACATAATCTCAAATAGTCTCGAATTACAAGTTCATCATACACGATGTCTCGAATGACATAAATAGTTCATGACCACGCAAGGTCTCGAATGAGAAGTTCATCACACACAAAGTCTCGAAAGTCCATCATCGATGTCGGTGCCTTTTCCATTTGTCTATTGAGTAGTACGGGGCCACTTTCCCTTCTTGTCACGTGCCTCGTCCTCCTCTTGTGCATCGCGAGCCCTTGCAAGTTTTCTTGCCCTCTCTTCTTGACGAGCCTCCTTCTCTTTGCGTGCCCTCTCTTCTTCACGCTTCTTGCACTCACGAGCCTCCTTCTCACGATGCTCCCGCTCCAATAACCGTGCAAAGGACTCCTCAAACAGGCGCTGCCTCCGTAAGTAATCTCGATGTTGGTCCTCTTGGACATCTTTTGGTACCTCGTGATCTATCCAAGTGAAGTACTTGCAAAGTGGAGGAGGCGACTACATCAAAAATCATGTTTTTGTTAGTAATATGAGTTCAAACTTGATGAGGTTTTTTGTATGTACACCTAACATACCGGTGGTATGTCATATGCATTAGTTGGCCTTCGATGATCATGTGCATAGTTGGGACACACGAAAAACCTTCTACCTTCTGTCCATGACTTCTTGCGGTCCGTGGACACCTTCAGCTTGCAAACATCACCACACCAACATGGTGGTGTGGGCACATCCTTCTCCTTCTCCTTGTCCAAACTGGCCTCCATCCACGTCTTCGACATGTCCTCTTCGTCCGCGCACGGCGGCCTCGTCCTGGAACCGGATGAAGCCATGGCTACAAAAAGAACAATTGTTAGCACAAGACACAAAGAAAGTACATGTGTAAATACAGTAAATCAATAAATGCTAGGAATTGTATGAACAAATAATATACCATGGTTATTAGATCAACCATCTGGATTAAGCAAAAAACCGAAGGCCGATCCATTATCAACCATTCCTCTACGACCACCACCACCTCTAGCACTTGTGCTTCCTCTCCAACCACCACTACCTCTAGCACTTGTGCTTCCTCTCCGACCATAAGCACCTCTAGCACTTGTGCTTGCTCGACCACCACCTCTAGCACTTGTGCTAGCTTGACCACCACCTCTAGCACTTGTACTCCCTCTGCGAACACTAGCACCTCTAGCACTTGTGCTCCCTCTACGACCACCACTACCACCTCTGACACTTGTGCTTCCTCGACCACCACCACCGTCACCTCTTCCACCTCGTTCACCATTGGTGCCACCTCCACGACTTGTTTTTCTTTTTTTGGTTTTCCTAATCTTGCATGTCCGCTCATTGTGTCCCCCTTCACCGCACACCCCACAGTTGATAGTGTCAGGAGCCTCCATGAAATGGCCGCTACCAAATTGTTTCATGCCAGTGTATCCAGCCAGGTCATCCATATCACCCCTGAACCTCTTAGTTCTCCTTCTACCCTTGGTCTCCACCTTCAGAAGAGGGTCTGGCCTAATATGAGGGCCATGGTACTCAGGCCACTATGATTGGTCCAAGAAAGGGTGAAATCTTGGCGCCCATGTCAACCTAGTAGCTTCCACATGGAACTCTTGCATCCGCACGGTTTTTCCATCACAAACAGGTATGTTTCTCGCCTTCGCCGTTATCAAATGCGAGCATGGCCAATGATACTTACTAGGCCTCTCGCCTTTGGCACCACCGAGTCTTGGGACGCACCTCAAATGCAGCACCACCATATTGAAAACCGTCTCGTGTTGTGCCACTGGCTCATCAATTTGATAGATCATTTCAATTCATCAAATATGATAACTTGTTGCCGTGAAGACTTGCTTGCTTGTAATCGCAACCATTCATCAACCTTTTCCGGATAATCCTTTTTTCACCTATCCATTTTGCGTCTCTTGAATGCCTCTGAAAGTACTCATTAAGCTTGAAGAAGGTGTACTCCACTATTGCGATCCATCGGCAATGCACGAGCACCCTTCAACACATTGTTGAAACATTCTACCAGATTGCTCGTCATGTCGCCATATCGCCTACCACCATCGTCATGAGCGCGTGCCCACTTGTGCTTCTTGCTTAAATTCCTAGTTAAGAACTCTTTTCCCCCTTCGTTCACCGCTGCAAAGAGTTTGTTGTACCGAGCATCGAAAGCTTGGGTCGTGAAGGCCACACATATATGGGTAAGGTCTTTGCTGAGCTCCTTGCTCTTACATGCCCGATAGAAGTTGGCCACGAAATGCCTCATGCACCATCTGTGGTGAAGCTTTGGAAATCCTGGAATAACAATGTCCATTGCCTTGAGTATGCCATGGTGCCGGTCCGATATGATGCATACCTCCTAGCCCCAATCACGTTGTGCCTAACATGACCCATGAACCACTCCCGCTTGTCTTGGTGCTCGGAAGGCACCAAAGCAAATACACACGGCAACACGTTGTCGTTTAATGAGTCGCCCATTGCTACCATTAGTGTGCCCTTGTATCTACCGGTCAAGAACGTGCCATCTATAGACAAGACCGGACGACAATGCTGAAACGCCTCCACATTGTCCATAACTCCGGAAGGCACGGTGGAACACTCCTCGTGATCCTCGACCACATGAAACATGCCCGGTTCTTATGTGCAATCGCGCCAACAACCTTGGGAGCTGGTTGTATGCTTATTCATAACCACCATACAACATCCTAATAGCATTTGCCTTTGCCTTCCATGCCTTCCCATACTTGACTTCATAACCAAATTGTTTTTTCACCGTCCGCATGAGAAACCTCACTTTCACAGTGGGATCAAAGCCTATGTCTTTCATCCATTTGTATCCGAGATACTTAGATGTGAGTTGACGATGAGTCGTTCGAAGTCGTTTAGATGGCGGTTTGCACCTATGAGTGGCAACACAACTTCTTAACACCCATTCTTCGGTTTCTTTAAGCTTTCTTGCACGAACCTTCCATGGGCATCCTTCTTGCTCACACTTCACGGTGTAACGCAACTTCATGTCGGAGTGCTCAACATAAAATGGCCTATGGTTCCGAATGGCATAGTCAGACAACCAAAACTTCAGCATAGGCAAGCTCAGAAACTTCACTCCTTTCTTTAAATAAGCATTCTCGTCCTCCTTCTCCTCCCTTGGTTCTCCTGGATCCGGGCATGGTGTTGGCTCAATCGCCGTCATTCTCATTCCACCATCAACAACAGCTTTATGGGCAAGGCTAAGATCTTTAAACAAGTGAGTTCTTTTTTCTAAGCCCGTCAACTCAAAGTGGATTTGGTTTTCCTCCTTTGTGAATCCATCCTCGTCCAACTGTTCAACTAGACCCTCGTCATCCGAGTCATATGCATATTGATGCCTAAAAGGCAACTCACGATCCATGTCCTTTTGCGCTATGTACGCATCCAAGTCACCAACATCATTACCATGAAACCCTTCCTCTTGCTCTTCGTCGTCATCATAAGCATCTTCATCATCTTGAATTACTTCGTCACTAGCAATCACCTCAACTTCATTTGCTTGGCTAGTTGGTGGTTGGCTAGAAGCATTGGGGGAATACAACTCAACCTCATTTGGTTCAACAGATGGTACACGGGGACGTGGTTGGCGATAAGCATTGGGGGCATCAACCACAACTCTATGCTCAACAAGTGGCACCATTGTCATCTCGCTCATGTCATCCATTGGGGAAGAGACATGCCGGTTCAAATCAAGTGTAAACCGAGGAGATTCAACCTTGGTGGCAAACAATTCAAGTGACTTGTCTTCCGATTGGGAAACTTTTTCCTTGTATACATCCCAATGCAAATCCGAGGTGATAGGCATACTTTTCAAGCGAGATTTGGCTCCAACTCCAACATCGTACCTTCCTATTAACTTAACATCAACATTGGTGTCCATCCACTTTAAGGCTTGTCTCACTTTTGCAACAACATCCTCATAGCTAGGGCTTGTATCAAAAACCAATGGTTCCTCACCTGTGTCGGCATTGTTACTCAAGAATGCCTCCTTGTCCATGTAATGAACATTAACAAGTCTCTCCATCTAAAAATAACATGAATGCATTTAAGACTTCAATGAGAATTGGTGTTTATCCAAATACATCTCATTATATCCAAATCATATTAACACTAAATTATTGGTGATGTCCACAAAAGTATCACTAATTAACAAACACTAAGCAAAGTTAATCCTAATCACTAACTAACCCTAACCCCCAATCTTTCTACTCAACAAGCATATATTCCTACTACACACCATGCATATCACTATATTATCAAAGTTAACCAAGCCATTCACACTAACATAAGGGAGAAAACATGAACTAGGGTTCCACCAAAATGTATAAAATGCAACCAAAATAACAAGATTTAACAAAAAATAATTGGATGATTTGGGGGAGATTACCAAGAGCAACAAAGTGATGGAAATATCCACCTAAGGGATGCACCTTTTGGAGAGGATTTGAGGGGGAGCTTGAGGGGTGGGAGAGAGTGTGAGAGCTCCAAGTGTTCTTCAAGCTCGGGTTGTGGATTGGGGAAAGTGTGTGGGGTGGGTCCCACACACTCTCCCGTGGGTTATCCACTTACCAGGGCCAGACGCCAGGGTTCCTGGCGTCTGGCCCCTTTGCCACGTCAGCAGGTCAACGGCAGACGGGCAGTGCGGGCCGAGGCGAGACGCCAGGATCTGGCGTCGCCCATAACCAGACGCCAGGGATGTTGGCGTCACCCAAAGAGGTCAAAATCGATTTTTTTTTCAAACGAGGTCAAATCCGGATTTTGTTAGCCTTTTAGGTCAGAACAGTAATTTTGTCCCCCATATTCTACACTAGTCTGCCCCCACATGAGCTAGCTTGGCGTGTTGTCTGGCTAGCTACATGCATGCGTGTGCATGCCCAACCACATGCGCTAGCGATGCTCGTGTGAGCGGCTCCTGTCTAATTTGTTAAAACTATTGCCACTGCCGATAGTGTTTATCTAAAAATGCTACACCTAGGCGGATATTGCTATCGATCTTCTGTCTCGTTGGTCAAAACATCGCCAAAGCCGGGAGTGTTTTTCTATAAATGCACACCTATAAGATATTGCCATCCATCATCTTTATGGTGAGACATGGCTTTTTCGAACCACACAACTCCCTCCTATTTTGTAAGTATTATTAGAATACCACGATTTCTTTTAACTACCATGGGTTTCTTGCGCTTTTTGTACTGAAATGTTAATAAATAAAAATTAGTCAAAAATGACAAAATTTGCACACAATTTGCTTGGAATTTTTGTTTTTATAATATGCAAGAATAATTAAATCATAAAGAAAGTTTCACACAAAAATAAATTTTCTAAGAAGGAATGAATTAGTGACATTGTTATTACCCTGGAAGACTAAATAAAATAAAAAAACTAAAACATTAAAATAATGAAGTTTTATATGGAGAATGAATTAGTGGCATTGGTATTACCCTTAAGTAAGATAGGAAATGAAATAAAAGCTAAAACATATTCAGAAAGAAGTATTATAAGGAAGATGACTTAGTAGCATTGATATTACCTCAAAATGGGAATGGGCCGACCCGGCCCGGGCCCTGGCCCCGGCCCCATGGCCCCAAGGCCAATATGTGAGGCCATGGGTATAACGCCCCGAGACCGACGCTCCAGAAGACTTCCATATTTTTGTGACCTCCGTGTGTTTTTATTTGTGCTTGCTCTATTTATTTTTGCATTGCATCATGTCATCATGCCATCATGTCATTTAATTTTTATAACTCATCTAAATAAATTGTATGGATCTTTGATCCATTTAAATCGAGGGAAGGGTGACTTCTCTTTATAACATACCCTCCTGATATTTAGGCAGCTATAATAAAACTATTCCATTTATTTGGAATTAACCGCAACCCACTTGCAAAATATCCCATGCCGTTGTTATCTCAATTCTTGGTCTCCAACCTTGCCCATAATTTCTTTCATCATTTTCCGGAGCTCCACCAATAATCCGAACATTTTTGGACCTTCCTTTTATCAAGTCCTAGTTCAAACCCATTTGAATTAAATTCAAATGTGTTTGAATTTAAATCTTTCAATCACGCCTCTTTTATTTTCCTGGATCGAGCTCATTTTTGCGAGTTCGGGAAAATAATCCCCATGCGCAAATCTTTTCCCTAACCCTCTCTTTCTTTTTCTTCTCTTTAATTGTTTTCTGCTAAGAAAATTTAAGAGAGAGAGAGAAGAGGGCCGCTTCCCCGCAGCCCATTTGACCCAAGGCTAAGCCGGCCCAAGGCCCAGCCGCCCCCACTGTAACCCTAGCCCCGAGTCCCCCGATCCAATCTCTCCCCCTCGTTTCCCCTCAGTGCCGTCACCTCCCTCGCTACCGCGGCCGCTCCCCTCAATCCCCATCTCCCTGCGGCCTCCTCCTCGCCCTTCCTTCTCCCGCGCCGCCACTGGAGGCCAACTCCGGCGCCCCCTGCCTCGTCTCCCATCCTCTCCGCTGCGCCCCTTCCTCTCGTTGACCTCCTCGAGGCAAACCGAGCGCGTTGGCGCGTCGACGACCTCCTCGTCGCCCTTGCCATCGGCGTCCCGGCCCTGCCTCCATCTCGAGCGCCCTAGGGTCACGGCCTCGCTCCTCCTCGACGACGTCCTCGCCGCCAAGCTCCTTCGTCCTCCGTCCTAGGCGACCTCGCGTCATCCCGCTGCCTCGCGTCGTCCGTCCTCGCGCGCCAGCTCCAAGGTCTCGCCTCTGTTTCCGGCCGCCGCCAGCGAGCAGCTCCGTCGAACCCGTCCGTTATGCCAAGCCCCTCGCCGCTGCTTGCACCGGTGCCAAGCCGACCCCTGCCTCGCGTCCTCGTCACCTCCGACCACGGGACCCTCCGGCAAGCCGCTGCCGTCGTCCGGACCACCATGGCGCACAAGTTGCGCAGGAGCTCAGCGCCAAGTCCCGCCGGCAAGCCCTCCAGCGCCAAGTCCTAGTGCCCCTCCATGGGCGACCACCACTGCTGTGCACGCCTCTGGATTCTCCAAGTCCGATGATGTTTTTGTACAACTACGCTGCGGAGACCAAGACCACCAAGTTCGCGCGGGAGCCCGAGCGACTACTTCCACGACGATGCGGTACAAGTACCCCTTCGTGGTTTTCGCCAAGTACCACGGCGCCGGAGCCCTCGGATCCATTAAGTCCAACAACGACTATGTACAACTACGGCGACGTCGAACATCTACGGATCATGAGCGACTACTTTATTTACGAAACGTGAACCACTACTTCCACTACCGTCGCCGTGTACCACTACTTCCACGGCGTCCGTGAACGCCTACTTCCTCTACACCGCTTGAACCCGATCCACTCTGAAAATGCACGCTTGAAGGTATAAATCCGAGACGACGCCCGTGTCCGAATTGTCACTCGTTTCCATGCCGTCGAACCGTGGGAACCCGTTAGTTGGGAGCACCCACCATCTCTTGCGTGTTCTACACATCCGCACACTTCTCGTTTGCATCGGTATCTCAATCAAGTTATCGAGATCGATATGTTGCCGTGGCATCATTTTTGAATTCGTTGCCGTGGCACCCGTTTTGTTCCGCCATGGGGACCAAATGCTTCATAACATGCTCATGTCAACTTTTAATAAAAATTGCATATAACTTGCATATGTCATCCGCATCATGATAACAACAATTAAAATGTTTAAAATTGTTGTTGCATTAAATTGCTAAATGCATATGGGGATTTACGGTTTTGTTTTTTATGTCCGGCCCCATTTAAATTGTTTAGATGGTATAGTTTTGATATGCTTCACCACTTGCCATGTTAACCAATATTTAATATTGTTGGGTACATAACCGAGAGAGAACTAAATAATTGATGTGGTGTTTCGTCAATATGCAACTCGTTGCATATTGGGCTCCATTTAACTTGTAGTTTTGTTTGTGCATATTGCCATGCCATGCTATTTAAACCGGACATGCATCATACTTGTTTGCGCATCATGCCATGTTTATGTGATGGTTGTTTACTATGTTGTTTGCTTCTTTCCGGGTTGCTTCTCTCGTTAGCTTCGGTTTCGTTCCGGAGTTGTGAGGATTCGTTCGACTACATCCTTTTGTCTTCTTCATGGACTCGTTCTTCTTCCTTGCGGGATTTCAGGCAAGATGACCATACCCTCGAAATCACTTCTATCTTTGCTTGCTAGATGCTCGCTCTTTTGCTATGCATATGCTACGATGCCTACCACTTGCTATATCATGCCTCCCATGTTGCCATGTCAATCCTCTAACCATCCTTTCCTAGCAAACCGTTGATTGGCTATGTTACAGCTTTGCTCAGCCCCTCTTATAGCGTTGTTAGTTGCAGGTGAAGATGAAGTTTGTTCCTTGTTGGAACATGGAGATGTTGTTCCTTGTTGGAACATGTTTACTTGTTGGGATATCACAATATATCTTATTTAATGCATCTATATATTTGGTAAAGGGTGGAAGACTCGGCCTTATGCCTGGTGTTTTGTTCCACTCTTGCCGCCCTAGTTTCCGTCATATCGGTATTATGTTCCCGGATTTTGCGTCCCTAACGTGGTTGGGTGATTTAAGGGACCCCCTTGACAGTTCGCTTTGAATAAGACTCCTCCAGCAAGGCCCAACATTGGTTTTACCATTTGCCACCTAAGCCTTTTTCCCTTGGGTTCTGCAGACTCAAGGGTCATCTTTATTTTAACCCCCGGGCCAGTGCTCCTTCGAGTGTTGGTCCAAACCGTCGACCGCCGGTGGCTACCGGGGCAACTCGGGTTCGCCTATCGGAAGTTTGGACAATCCGGTGTGCCCTGAGACCGAGATATGTGCAGCTCCTATCAGGATTTGTCGGCACATCCGGGCGGCTTTGCTGGTCTTGTTTTATTGCTATTGAAATGTCTTGTAGTCCGGGATTCCGAGACTGATCGGGTCTTCCCGGTAGAAGGAATATCCTTCGTTCACCGTGAGAGCTTATAATGGGTTAAGTTGGGACACCCCTGCAGGGTATTATCTTTCGAAAGCCGTGCCCGCGGTTATGAGGCAGATGGGAATTGTTTAATGTCCGGTTGTAGAAAACCCGAAGTTGATCTTAATTAAAATACACAAACCGCGTGTGTAACCGTGATGGTCTCTTCTCGTCGGAGTCCGGGAAGTGAACACGGTGTTGGAGTTATGTTTGACGTAAGTAGTTTCAGGATCACTTCTTGATCGCTACTAGCTTCACGACCGTGCCTTGCTTCTCTTCTCGCTCTCTTTTGCGAATGTAGCCACCATATATGCTAGTCGCTTGCTGCAGCTCCACCTCACTACCCTGTCCTACCTTTAAGCTTAAATAGTCTTGATCTCACGGGTGTGAGATTGCTGAGTCCCGTGACTCACGATACTTCAAAACCAGTTTGCAGTGCCGATGAAACCGTGCAGGTGACGCATCCGAGCTCAAGGAGGAGCTCGATGAAGATCTTGTTCATTGTGTTGTTTCGTTTCAATTGATTAGTAGTGGAGCCCAGTTGGGACGATCGGGGATCTGTGTAGCATTTGGGGTAGTCTTCTTTTATTTTGGTTCCGTAGTCGGACCTTGATTGTATCTGTATGATGTAATGCTTTACTCATGTATTGTGTGAAGTGGCGATTGTAAGCCAACTATGTATCTCTTTCCCTTATGTATTACATGGGTTGCGTGAAGATTACCTCACTTGCGACATTGCTTTCAATGCGGTTATGCCTCTAAGTCATGCTTCGACACGTGGGAGATATAGCCGCATCGAGGGCGTTTCAAGTTGGTAATCAGAGCCATCCCCGACTTAGGAGCCCCCTGCTTGATTGAATCGCTGACTTTGTTGAGTCTAGACAAAAATGTTTTGAGTCTTAGGATTATATATCGGAGAGTAGGATTCTTTTTACTCCTCAGTCCCTTCGTCGCTCTGGTGAGGCCTCCTGACGTAGAGTTTTGACTCTTCTCTCCTCAAATTTCACTAAAAAAATTTTAGGATCACACGGGTATCTTGGAATCGTTCCGATGGTTTTGTGACGAGAACATTGTTCTTGGTTCCTCCTGACATTTAGGGGTTGTGGCAGTGTCCCGGGGAGTTGAGCTCCGAGGTGTTGTCGTCACAATTTTATCGTTGCAGTTCTGGAATACCTGAGCTTTGCCGACATCGAAAATCTCTTTTATGCAGTTGTTGGTGAGATAACCTCGATAACCCAGTACTGGGGCGAGCTCGAGAGTATTGCCATGACTTGTATAACGGATGCTTTTCGAAGGTTGAGGTAAACGATTTCCGGAGTTTTCTTGGTTATGTGTTGACGGATGGATACAGCTGGATCTAGGTATTGTTAGTTTGGGTGATATATTTTGTGTCCCCTGTATCCCCAACACCAGATTGCATAACCAGAAAGTTTCGGGAGTTTATAAGTGGGAATTCAAGTATCTCGTAGGATATCTTTCCAACACACACATGATACGATATGGGATCTATCATATGTTTGTTTCCGCTTATTCATAAGCCAAATCCTTTGTTTTTGTTTTGTTTTGTGGTATTCGAGTTGCTTCAATGTCAAGTGTTGATTCCGTACCTTATTCTAAGCGGTGTTCTCATATTTCTATGTGGATGCTAATCCTTCTTGTTCATCAAGGTCGTCTTTTCAATCCTTTCCAACTATGTGCTTCTCTCCAATTAAATCCGATCATTCCAACATTCGCAAGATCAATTCTAAGCTTTTTTCTCAACGGTGTTCGTTTCATCCGACCCAAGTTGTTTTGTTTTCCCGCCCTCCCACCCTTTTCTTCAAGGACTCAGATTTCTTAATCAATTATCCATCGTATGGATGTGAAGTCTCTTCATTCTTTTCCTCAATGCTCTTATCCGGTGATTCTCATGAAGATGCTAAAGGAAGCTCCAAGTTTATCATCCTTTGTTCTCTTATCTTCCCCGGTGGAATCAATTCAAGCTTTGTCGATCATATCCTTTTCCCCGTTTGAAATGTTTTCCCATACCGGTGCACCTCATAATCATTCACCTCTCGTTATTCATTTGTTCCGGAGTGCTGAAGATATCTCTGAAGATTCGTGTTTCCACTCTGCATCAATTCTAGCTATTTCGAGGTCTTACCTTATTCAGCCATTTAATTCAACCGGCGCAATCTATCTTTTAAATCGTTCAACGGTGTTTCTTTTGAGTGGGCCCTAACCCATAGGTCTTTTCCCAGGATCTTACCCGACTCTTCTAATTTTCCCGGCGCTATTCCCAAATTCATTGCAAAGTTTGACGTAAGAATGATTTATCATCAGTCAAATGCTTTTCTCCAATATCTTTCAAATTATTTTCATCGTTGGTTCAACCTTCCCAATTCTCATTCCGGAGTGCCTCAACAATTCTTGGTGGTTCTCATAGTCATTCTCAACATTTGAAGACTGAAGAAGAGTTTCTCTTAAATCTTGCTCCATTCTCTTCAAGATTCATGGTTCTAGCTTGATGCCATCCTCTCATAATTATTTTCGATTGTGAGAATTCTTTTAACCCACCCGGAGCATTTCAGGAGTCTTTTCAGTTTGATTCTTCTCAGCCCATCATCTCAGAATTATTCATTCCAGCTTTCAGCTCTCGTTCTCCAAATCTTACCGGTGCATCATTCAAATATCCTCTAATCAGTTCATGATCTCTTCATTCTCTTGTATCTAAATTCTCTCAATCATCTTCATTCGTTTTCCAATTCTTCCCGGTGAATTGTGCCTTTGCTACGTTCAATTTCAATTCTTACGGTGGTTCGTTCAAGATTTCACTTCCTTCATTATCATATCAATTCATTTGTTGTTTCCAGATCCCACCGGTGGTTCCATCAATACCTTCTCAAGTTTGCGCTATATCTCTATCTGTAATCATTTTCCAATGAGAATAAGTAGTATGCCAAATCCATTGCTTGCCATCAATTTAATTGGTGAAGGATCAGCATAATGTAATTCTTATTCTTGTTTCATCGAGTAAGTTCAATTCCTTATTCCGGAGGTTCATCAAAATTCTTGATTTCATTTGTTCATCTTTCTTTCCGGAGTTCAAAGTTTTCTCGGTTATATCATTTCAAAGCTTCATCTTATCACTGCAAGGTTTCACCTTGTGTTGTCAACTTATCTTTCTTTTATCATCCTTTTCTTACCGGAGTTCTTCATGGAGGCTCTACATAGTGGTTCATCAAGGATTCTTTTCATTCTTCGATTGTTCTTCAAGATTTCTCTCGAGGTTATGATCCGCCAAGCCATACTCAAAACTAAACATGGTGCTCAACACATGTTTTGTTTTGAGGAGCTCAAGTATTCTTCTTCTTGCATTTCGAAGTGCAATTCTTTCTACCTTATCTTTTGAGACGGTGTTATGTCATCCTTGGCAATTTCTCCTCGTGCTTCATGATTCACATATTGTCAAGAATGAGGTATTTTAAATCCATCAATCTCTTCTTTGGAGTTATCTTGGTATAGATTTCACCTAAATCCTTCCCTAAGGAATGTTGCTATTATGGTGCTTATCAATGATCCAAGTTTTCCTCCTATCCTCTCAATGAAAGAAGTTTTCATCTTCTTGTTGATCTTAATCCAATCAACTGTTTCCGTTAGTGGCGGGTTGCCACCTCATAATTTTGAGATGTGTTCCATAAGCCCACAACAAGCTTGTTCCTTTCGTTGTTGATAATCCAACAACTCCGTTCTATCCTTCTTTTTAAGGGTGCTTTCCAAACTCATTTGTGGTAGAAGTTGTCATTTTTCTTCTCCATTCCCCTATTTCAATTATCTATCTTCTATTCTTTTGTTCCGGAGGCATTGTCATGTTGCGCTTTTCAACCCATCATCTCGTTTTTGTCAAAGACCATGTTCTTTTCGTGCTTATCCATTTAACCGGAGTGTTGTGCCCTTTTGCTCAAGTTTTTTTTCCGCCTTATCAAGCCTTGCATCTCTTTTCAACTGGAGTGCTGTCTGAAATCTTTCTTACCCCTTTTGCCATTCTTTCAATAGTTCCGGAGGCAGTGTGTTGTTTATTTCATCAGTATCATCCCATCTTCTCAAGTTCATGATTCTAATTCCTTCCATTTACAGTCGGAGTGCTGCCAAAATTATATCATTCTTATTCATTCTTATCTCGTTTCAACCAGAGTGGTTCCAATTCCTTCTTGTCCATTCTACTCGTCATTCATAGCTTTGCAACCTCCAAGGTTCACATGGTGTTCCTTGTTTCTATTTTCTACCGTCATGCTCTCAATTTCGTTCAACTCTATTGTGTTATTCTTTCAAGTTTTCAACCCCTCGAGGTTCATTGGTTTCACTCGTTTGTCAAAGAAGCAACTTAGTTTTACCTCTTCTCTTCCTCTTCTGTTTTCTCTCTGGTGCCATCCTAGATCTCGGGACGAGATCCTCTTGTAGTGGTGGAGTGTTGTAACGCCCGGAGACCGACGCTCCAGAAGACTTCCATATTTTTGTGACCTCCGTGTGTTTTTATTTGTGCTTGCTCTATTTATTTTTGCATTGCATCATGTCATCATGCCATCATGTCATTTAATTTTTATAACTCATCTAAATAAATTGTATGGATCTTTGATCCATTTAAATCGAGGGAAGGGTGACTTCTCTTTATAACATACCCTCCTGATATTTAGGGAGCTATAATAAAACTATTCCATTTATTTGGAATTAACCGCAACCCACTTGCAAAATATCCCATGCCGTTGTTATCTCAATTCTTGGTCTCCAACCTTGCCCATAATTTCTTTCATCATTTTCCGGAGCTCCACCAATAATCCGAACATTTTTGGACCTTCCTTTTATCAAGTCCTAGTTCAAACCCATTTGAATTAAATTCAAATGTGTTTGAATTTAAATCTTTCAATCACGCCTCTTTTATTTTCCTGGATCGAGCTCATTTTTGCGAGTTCGGGAAAATAATCCCCATGCGCAAATCTTTTCCCTAACCCTCTCTTTCTTTTTCTTCTCTTTAATTGTTTTCTGCTAAGAAAATTTAAGAGAGAGAGAGAGAAGAGGGCCGCTTCCCCGCGGCCCATTTGACCCAAGGCTAAGCCGGCCCAAGGCCCAGCCACCCCCCACTGTAACCCTAGCCCCGAGTCCCCCGATCCAATCTCTCCCCCTCGTTTCCCCTCAGCGCCGTCACCTCCCTCGCTACCGCGGCCGCTCCCCTCGATCCCCATCTCCCTGCGGCCTCCTCCTCGCCCTTCCTTCTCCCGCGCCGCCACTGGAGGCCAACTCCGGCGCCCCCTGCCTCGTCTCCCATCCTCTCCGCCGTGCCCCTTCCCCTCATTGACCTCCTCGAGGCAAACCGAGCGCGTTGGCGCGTCGACGACCTCCGCGTCGCCCTTGCCGTCGGCGTCCCGGCCCTGCCTCCATCTCGAGCGCCCTAGGGTCACGGCCTCGCTCCTCCTCGACGACGTCCTCGCCGCCAAGCTCCTTCGTCCTCCGTCCCAGGCGACCTCGCGTCATCCCGCTGCCTCGCGTCGTCCGTCCTCGCGCGCCAGCTCCGAGGCCTCGCCTCTGTTTCCGGCCGCCGCCAGCGAGCAGCTCCGTCGGAGCCACGTCCGCTGCGCCAAGCCCCTGCCTGCTGCTGGCGCCGGTGCCAAGCCGACCCCCCCTGCCTCGTCCTCGTCACCTCCGACCACCAGGACCCTCCAGCAAGCCACTGCCGTCGTCCAGGACCACCATGGCGCACCAAGTTGCGCAGGAGCTCAGCGCCAAGTCCCGCCGCGGCAAGCCCTCCAGCGCCAAGTCCTAGTGCCCCTCCATGGATGACCACCACTGCCTGTGCACGCCTCTGGATTCTCCAAGTCCGATGATGTTTTTGTACAACTACGCTGCGGAGACCAAGACCACCAAGTTCGCACGGGAGCCCGAACGACTACTTCCACGACGATGCGAGTACAAGTACCCCTTCGTGGTTTTCGCCAAGTACCACGACGCCCGGAGCCCTCGGATCCATTAAGTCCAACAACGACTATGTACAACTACGGCGACGTCGAACATCTACGGATCATGAACGACTACTTTATTTACGAAACGTGAACCACTACTTCCACTACCGTCGCCGTGTACCACTACTTCCACGACGTCCTGTGAACGCCTACTTCCTCTACACCGCTTCGAACCCGATCCACTCTGAAAATGCACGCTTCGAAGGTATAAATCCGAGACGACGCCCGTGTCCGAATTGTCACTCGTTTCCATGCCGTCGAACCGTGGGAACCCGTTAGTTGGGAGCACCCCACCATCTCTTGCGTGTTCTACACATCCGCACACTTCTCGTTTGCATCGGTATCTCAATCAAGTTATCGAGATCGATATGTTGCCGTGGCATCATTTTTGAATTCGTTGCCGTGGCACCCGTTTTGTTCCGCCATGGGGACCAAATGCTTCATAACATGCTCATGTCAACTTTTAATAAAAATTGCATATAACTTGCATATGTCATCCGCATCATGATAACAACAATTAAAATGTTTAAAATTGTTGTTGCATTAAATTGCTAAATGCATATGGGGATTTACCGGATTTGTTGTTTTTATGTCCGGCCCCATTTAAATTGTTTAGATGGTATAGTTTTGATATGCTTCACCACTTGCCATGTTAACCAATATTTAATATTGTTGGGTACATAACCGAGAGAGAACTAAATAATTGATGTGGTGTTTCGTCAATATGCAACTCGTTGCATATTGGGCTCCATTTAACTTGTAGTTTTGTTTGTGCATATTGCCATGCCATGCTATTTAAACCGGACATGCATCATACTTGTTTGCGCATCATGCCATGTTTATGTGATGGTTGTTTACTATGTTGTTTGCTTCTTTCCGGGTTGCTTCTCTCGTTAGCTTCGGTTTCGTTCCGGAGTTGTGAGGATTCGTTCGACTACATCCTTTTGTCTTCTTCATGGACTCGTTCTTCTTCCTTGCGGGATTTCAGGCAAGATGACCATACCCTCGAAATCACTTCTATCTTTGCTTGCTAGATGCTCGCTCTTTTGCTATGCATATGCTACGATGCCTACCACTTGCTATATCATGCCTCCCATGTTGCCATGTCAATCCTCTAACCATCCTTTCCTAGCAAACCGTTGATTGGCTATGTTACAGCTTTGCTCAGCCCCTCTTATAGCGTTGTTAGTTGCAGGTGAAGATGAAGTTTGTTCCTTGTTGGAACATGGAGATGTTGTTCCTTGTTGGAACATGTTTACTTGTTGGGATATCACAATATATCTTATTTAATTAATGCATCTATATATTTGGTAAAGGGTGGAAGACTCGGCCTTATGCCTGGTGTTTTGTTCCACTCTTGCCGCCCTAGTTTCTGTCATATCGGTATTATGTTCCCGGATTTTGCGTCCCTAACGTGGTTGGGTGATTTAAGGGACCCCCTTGACAGTTCGCTTTGAATAAGACTCCTCCAGCAAGGCCCAACATTGGTTTTACCATTTGCTACCTAAGCCTTTTTCCCTTGGGTTCTGCAGACTCAAGGGTCATCTTTATTTTAACCCCCGGGCCAGTGCTCCTTCGAGTGTTGGTCCAAACCGCCAGCCGCCGGTGGCCACCAGGGGCAACTTTGGGTTCGCCTATCGGAAGTTTGGACAATCCGGTGTGCCCTGAGACCGAGATATGTGCAGCTCCTATCAGGATTTGTCGGCACATCCGGGCGGCTTTGCTGGTCTTGTTTTATTGCTGTCGAAATGTCTTGTAGTCCGGGATTCCGAGACTGATCGGGTCTTCCCGGTAGAAGGAATATCCTTCGTTGACCATGAGAGCTTATAATGGGCTAAGTTGGGACACCCCTGCAGGGTATTATCTTTCGAAAGCCGTGCCCGCGGTTATGAGGCAGATGGGAATTTGTTAATGTCCGGTTGTAGAAAACCCGAAGTTGATCTTAATTAAAATACACAAACTGCGTGTGTAACCGTGATGGTCTCTTCTCGGCGAGTCCGGAAGTGAACACGATGTTGGAGTTATGTTTGGCGTAAGTAGTTTCAGGATCACTTCTTGATCGCTACTAGCTTCACGACCGTGCCTTGCTTCTCTTCTCGCTCTCTTTTGCGAATGTAGCCACCATATATGCTAGTCGCTTGCTGCAGCTCCACCTCACTACCCTGTCCTACCTTTAAGCTTAAATAGTCTTGATCTCGCGGGTGTGAGATTGCTGAGTCCCCGTGACTCACAGATACTTCAAAACCAGTTTGCGGTGCCGATGAAACCGTGCAGGTGACGCATCCGAGCTCAAGGAGGAGCTCGATGAAGATCTTGTTCATTGTGTTGTTTCGTTTCAGTTGATCAGTAATGGTGCCCAGTTGGGACGATCGGGGATCTGTGTAGCATTTGGGGTAGTCTTCTTTTATTTTGGTTCCGTAGTCGGACCTTGATTGTATCTGTATGATGTAATGCTTTACTCATGTATTGTGTGAAGTGGCGATTGTAAGCCAACTATGTATCTCTTTCCCTTATGTATTACATGGGTTGTGTGAAGATTACCTCACTTGCGACATTGCTTTCAATGCGGTTATGCCTCTAAGTCGTGCTTCGACACGTGGGAGATATAGCCGCATCGAGGGCGTTTCAATGGGCCGGCCCATTTCATCAGAATTTTGTGGCCCTATTGACCCATTGGGCGCATGAGGCCGACCCAGAATTTAGCAAATGTTTACACATCCCAGAGGATTTAAGTCCCCAAAAAATAGATATGACAGCAAATGTGTACATAGTACAGTAAAAATAGATATGTCAGCAAATGTGTACACAATACAGTAAAATGTGTACACAGTACAGTACAGTAAAATGTTTACACATCTTTGCTTCATCATCTGCTTGAGGTTTAACATGAATTACTCCAACAAGCATCAATCCTCGATATCTGTATTTACAAAGAAATGTTACAAGAGTAATTCTGTGCACATCAACTAAATAGTATATTTATCCCTCAAAAAAACTAAATAATATATTTATGAACAGAGGAATATTCTTAGTAGCAAAGGCGTGTTCCAGAAAACCAATTCATGACTAGGTTTGCAAGAAAATACACATCTAAATATCCATCATACACTACCCGTCATCCACTCCGCAACAAAGATTAGAACAAAGAGAATATTCCCGATTCTCATAAGCATATCAACAAGCAAGAATGGAAAAAGAAATATATATTAGAGATCAACTGTAACATGGGGAATCAAAATTAAAAGCACTAGTTCTGTGTGTAAAACACTATATATTCATCTACATGATTGGGCTGCATCTTGCAAATAGTTGAAATCCCTCATTAAAAAGCAGACTTCATACTTTAAGTGTACTTTCATATACATGGCACTATATACATAAGAAGGTTTCTCACACCTTGTAAGTCCATTATAATGTCATGAACTGAAGCCAAGCTACGTTGAGTATTAGCTGCAGAAAAAAAAGAAACTTGTAAACCTTAAGCATTAATAAGAAACAAAGAAGAAACTTGTGTCATATGGCTTTACCGGTGGCCCGTATCCGATCTTGTAAGCAAACAAGAGCTTCAAGTGTCGTTGTTGTCATTCGACTTTGAAAATCTGATAGTACTCTCTTCCCTGTGCTGAAGGCGGACTCGGATGCCACCGCAGAGGCAGGAGCCGCCAAGATATCTGCTGCCATGCGACTCAGCGTTGGGTATTCACCTGAGTTGGTCTGCCACCATGCAAGGATATTGAATTGATCACTTCGACGGATGGGTACCTTTGACAAGTACGAATCAAGTTCAGTAGAATCCAAATTTGTTGATCGAGAAGTGAGGGTGACATGCTGGTCCCAATGAGCCATAGGATCTTCACCACTTACAGCCATGTCATCATCACCTCCTTGTGACATGGGATCTGAGCCATTGCCATTCAATTGGAGGTATTCATTGAACAACCCTTGGAACACATTTTTTATTTTAGCAAACATTGTTGCAGCTTCGTTCCCGAACTCTAGGCCAAATCGGAACTCAATATATTTCAGCTTGAATTGTGGGTCCAAAATCACTGGAATACAAAGGCTCAACCATGTCATCTTCCAATACCTTCTGAATTTTCTCTTCATATATTTGACCGTTGTACCCATCTCAGAATCCTCTTCATAATATTGTTGCTCTAAGGTCAGCTTCACTTTCCACATTTCATGGAAATACAAGTTAGCAGTTGGATATTTTGTGCCGGATATCACATTAGTGGCTTCATAAAATACCTTCAGTAGACTGCAAACATCTTCAGCATTTTCCCAATCCTCAAAAAATGGCTTGAAGGTATATTGTTTATCTTGAATGGCCAAAGAGTCAAACACTCCGTGATACTCCTTTGCTATATCAATCATCATGTAGGTTGAGTTCTAGCGAGTTGGAACATCAAGACTTGGAGTTCTCCCACATGATACACCATGTTGCGCAACGATTTCTTGAAATTTTTCCTTTCAACTTGGTGAGCTTCAAATATATTTAACACTTTCACGCATCATGTTGATCGCTGGACCAAGGAAGTTCAATCCTGCTTGACATATCAGATTTATGACATGGGCGGCACAACGTTGGTGAAACAACTTGCCACTACCAGGTAACATATTCTTAAGCAGGAGATGTGCCTTCAATAGCTTCATCATTGCACCATTGTTTGATGCATTGTCTAGCGTCACAGCAAAGAGATTATCTTCAATATTCCACTCTCTTATGAAATTCGCCATGATGTTGAACATTGCAGCTCCTGTGTGCGGCGTCTCCATAGCTGCGAATTTCACTATCCTCTTCTGCGGCTTCCACTCCTCATCAATGAAGTGGGCTGTGATGCAAATGTACCCCACTGTCTGATTTGATGTCCAGAGGTCTATAGTCAAAGAAATCTTGGATTTGGAGTTTTGGAACATCCTTTGCAGAATTCTCTTCTCTTCCTTAAATGCTTTCATGCAGTCCTCCTTCACTTTTTTTCTACATATCATCTTAAAGCTAGGATTTCGTCTAGAGACAAATCTTCTAAATCCATCGTACTCCACCAATGAGAATGCCAATTCATGCAAGACTATCATCCTCATAAGCTCTCGGCGTGCTAATGCCTGATTAAAGGTCCAAAGCCCCATTGCAACTCCATCAGGACTCATGATAGAAGCACTCAGCTGTCCAGAAACTCTAAGAACCTTCTTCCTTTCCCTGCATATCTTCAAATGTTTGCTCAACGAACTTGTTCCATGTTTACGCTCAGCACAAATATTCCTTGAACAGTGTTTGCACTCAGCAGCTACAACTATGCCATCAACACGGATAGGCTCATATTCTTTCCACACTTTAGACAAAAACTTTCTTCCCGGTTCAGAAAATGATCCCATGTCAATGATCTCAGCCCCTCCCTCTTCATCCACATTATCTTGCTCTTCTTCTTCTTCTTCTTCTTCTTCTTCTTCTTCTTCTTCTTCTTCTTCTTCATCATCATCATCATCATCATCTTCTTCTTCTTCTTCTTCTTCTTCTTCTTCTTCATCCTCATCTTCTTCTCCTTCCTCTTCTTCTTCATAGTCAACATCTTCTTCATCAGCCTCATCTTCAAAATCAACCATACGAGTGTCTTGTGAACGTCCTGCTGAGAAAAGGACACGAGTTTAACATTGCAATTACGAGTATTTTTTATTTTAGCAATAATTAATTTGCATCCCAAGAAAAAGAAAGATTAACAATACTGACCGTGATAAGCTCTAAAAATGTTTATCGAAGAAGGAGACACCCCTGGGGGTGGTTGAGCCCTTCTCATTGTCGCACCGGATATCAACAATGAACCACCACTTTGGTATGCCTCATGGTCCCCTTCTTCCTCTTCCATTTGTTCTGATCAGAGGGGAATATAGGAACATTAGAGAGCATTAACTTCCAAAATCAACCTAAATTAACTTGTTCTTATGATTAAGACAGAGACGGTCAACCCGGAAAAACTTCAAAAATTATTAAATATAATTTGTATCTTGAAAATGGCCTGCATATGATGCATGATGAAGTATGAGAAAACTTTTTGCATATTAATTCAAATTACACCATCTAGGAGCTACCAGTCCCTTCAGCTACACTCCAAGTGCCATCTTTACCAGCCACAAAATCTATGATCAGATAGCTAATCAGATGTACTAACACTAATTACTTTTTCTTGGATCAGAGGACCGAAAGGCATGCTTCATGGCCACTCTGAAAGAAAGTTGCATGCTGCACACAAAAAAAACTGCTGCTGAATGCTAAACTACAGCTACACAGGAGCTCAACTGAAGCACTATTTCTTCTTGAGAACAATCAAACAAGTCCCATGCTGGTCAGTCTCTTCCAAGCTCCAACTACTGAAACAATTGCAGACAACACTGACCAAGAACCTAAACTAGACCAGTCATTGCAGCTGCGCTGGGACAGGGAGGAAGCCTGCAAGAGTCTCACCTGCGTGATGATGACGATGAGGACGGCGACCGGAATGGCGAGGTAGATGGTGGACGGGACCGCAGGTCAACGAGCTCGACAGCGACCAAGACGACGAACGAGATGCGGGAGGAACGCCGGCGGTAGCAGGCCAGCAGAGATGTTCAGGGGCAGCCGGCGACGGCAGCAGGTCGGGAGCGGCCGGTAGAGAAGGTCGGGGGATGCCGGGGGCGGCAGAGATGGCCAGCGGCTGCCGGTGGCGAAAGAAATCTTCGGGAGTGGCTACAGAGATCGTGGGGGGCGGGGCAGAGATGGACTAGGGCAGTGATGGGTCGACCCGTCTGGTCCATCGGGTCACACGGGGCCGGCTCCACTGACCCGTTTTGTGATTCGAGGCAACCCGCCTGGCCCATTGGCCTCGAGATTTCGAGCCGGGTCAGTGACCTAGCGGGCCGACCCGGCCCATTCCCATCTTGAATATTACCCTTAAAGAAGAAAGGAAATGAAAAATAAAAAATGAATATGTATTCCCTGTTGAAACACACAAACAATTAGCTAGTAAGCATATAATAGTGTAATTTTCACAAAAGGAAGTTTCCTAAAAGGGATGGAATTAGTGGCATTTATATTACTACTAAAGAAGAAAGAAAGTAAGACCAAAACATAAGAAAATCAGAATACTTAGTTAGTGGTTTTGGTATTACCCTTTAAGAAAAAATGAAATTAAAACTGAAACAAAATAAAAGTTATGATGTTTTCTAAGGAAAATGAATTAGTGGCATCGGTATACCATTAAAGAAGAAAGAAGATTAAATAAAACCTAAAACAAAATCAAAATAATTAGTGCCACTGGTATACCCTTTAAAGAAATAAAATGAAATAAAACTGAAACAAAATAAAATAATAAGATTTTCTAAGAAAGAATGAATTAGTGGCATCGGTATTACCCTTTAAAAAAACTAAATCTAAAACAAGCAATGACATAATTTGCACACAATATACACAAAAATTACACTTTTAAAATATGCAAGACTAAACATATAATAGTGATTTACAAAAAACAAGTTTCCTAAGAAGAAATGAATTAGTGGCATGGCTATTACCAAGAAGAAAGAACATAAAACAAGTAAAGCAGAATCAAAATATTAAGTTTTATAAGGACAATGAACTAGTGCCGTTGGTATCACCCTTTAAGATGAAACAAAATGAAAAAAAAACTTGCACACAACTTTGCACTAAAATTACGCTTTTTACAGTATACAAAGAATAATCATATAATAATGCATTTTTTGCATATATTTATAGTATATGTGTGTACACTCACCGAAGATCCCAATAATACCGACAAAAATGACTAATAATAAAGAAATAGAAAACAAAAGCAAACACTGAAAAGAACATAGGAAGAGAAGGAAGGGGTGCATCACACATGTAATGCCTTAAGCCCGTTAAAGAATTGTTTGACCCAAATATGTGGCTAGTTAAGAAAAAAACAGTCCAAAACAACTCATGAACAGAACCCGAAAAAAACACGAATCTCAAAGCAGGAATCGACGACCAAAAAACAATCGAACGAAAATCATTTTTAGACGACTTACATATAGATAAGGCGATGCCAAAAATACCCATGTAAAAAGAAATCACGACTAATAAGAATAAGAACTATAAAGAAAAGCAAAAGCAAAGATGCATACAAAAAAACAATATGCAATATGTAACATGGTTGAGAAAAGTCCTTTTTACTACCCGAAAAAACTTGGGGTTCACATAACCTCTGATGTCTTTTTTCGGTTCCTTTACCCACCCACCCCCTCCTCTCCTTAAACAATCCCAAACCGGTCAAAACCGTCCGTTTGCCCAAACTGGATGCTGACGCAGTATTTGACCCGCCGGTGGGTTTCACTTGTAATTTTTCTAAATCTAAGAAATAGAAAAGAACTACTGTACCTAGGCCTTACCTATTGTAAGTTTCGGCCCAACCCAACCGAGCGAGGGGCAGGGTCGTCTTCAACCCCTCGCCAGGAGAACGACGGCGTGGCAGAGCGTGCGACGCCAACCTCCACCTTCAGCTTCACGCTGGGAGCCTCCCCGGCGTCCAACTCCAAGACCAGGAGATGAGAACCACCACCTGGACCTATCCCCTCTTTCACAGCTCTCTCTCTCTCTCTCTCTCTCTCTCTCTCTCTCTCCTCCCTCCCTCCCTCCCTCCCTCCCTCCCTCCCTCCCTCTCGGATTCGATCACCGTAGTGAGCACCGCCCGCCATCGGCTTACCGCAAACAAGGGCAAGTCAAAATTCAGCTTATGAAAAAAATCCACTTACCCCAAACACGGGCAAGTCAAAAAACCAACCTAAGAAAAAATTGACTTGCCCCAAGTAGGGGCAAGTCAAAAATCAGCCTAAAAAGGCATGAAACAACACAAGGAAAAAAAACATAAATCTTCACAAAAGAATCAACTATCAGAAAATTGACTCACCCAAATTTTAAAATCGGGCGACCTCATATAAAGTGTTATATTGATGACTATGACATGCACGCTGTGTCGATGGTTTAGAGCATCTACAACCGGGCGTCCTATATCCATCTCAAACGCCCCGACAGGTCCTCCTGTCACTCATCAGTCACAAAAAAAAACGACCCAACCGGAGCTCTCAAACGGGCCTCAAACGCCCAAATTGACTAGTACCCCTTATATCCGTCCAAATGTAGGGCGGATATGAGGCGGCCCGGGCACTCCTGGGTGCGTCTGCCACGTCAGCCCGGCCCACAGCTGGCCCACCTCGACCCCACAAAATCCCCCGTCCGGAAGAAACCCTAGCTTACTCCGCTCCGCTCCCGGACGCTCCCATTTCCCCAATTTGTCCAATCCCTAGCATCGGCGAGCATGTCCAACACCTGCAGCCACTCTGACGGCAGCTCCGGAGACGAGGAGGTGATGGCGCTCCGTATTGCGCTCGAGCGCTCGCGGGTCGATACAGGCGGCAGCTCCGGGTCCGGCGCGACGCCACCTGCCACCCATCGCCGCAGCGTCGACACCGGCGCCGGCACTTCCCGCCCCGCGTGTGGATCTGTGAAGCCTGCCCGATCTGCTCCTCCCATCTGACGACCTCCTCCACATCCGGCTGCTGCTCCGCGCGGGCAGCGGCGGGTTCTAGTGCCCGCTTCACCGACGCCGCGGATGCGGATTCCAGAGTCGGAGGCACGTGTCGCCCGCCGCGAGAGGTAGAGGGCAAGGAGATGGGGGCCGGTCCAACGCGGTTGTGCGGTCCGCCCGCCGCAGCCGCGTGATGCCGTTGCCCACCGATGAGGACCGTCTCCTCGAGTGGGTGTGTTGTCGGTCACTTACTGAGGCAGAGACGAAGGCCCGACGGCTCTGGAGGATCGACGCCAAGCAGCACCGGCTCGGCATTGAGCAATCCGAGAAGGAGGCGACAGAGGCAGAGGCAGAGGCGGCAAGGGTGGCCAAGCTCAAGCGCCAGCAAGACCGCGCCGTCCGACGCTTGCAATGCTACATCGTCATTTCCGTTTCGTGCTCCGACTACGGGTCCGACATGGACCCAGCTCCTGTCGCAGACTCCTATAGTTGCGCCGGCGACCGGAAGGGAAAAGGGCTGGCGAGGAAGTGGTGAAGCTCATCCTCTCCTGTTTATAATCTAGTTCTAGTATGTAGTTACAATGTGTCGGATTGTTGAACTGTGTGACTTATACCCGTTTGTTGATCTTTTGATGATGTTCACGTGAATTACGCCCATTTGGTATCAGTTTATATGTTTTCTATTGATTTTGATCGTTTGTTGATCTACGTAGTAGTTGCATAAATTTGTATGGATATAAGGTTTGGAATATGAGATACGTGGATGTGAAGGCGCAGATTTAGGGAGTGTCTAATCAAAGTTCACGGGTGTGTCCAGGTGCGTCCGCAGACATATAGGCCGGATTTGCCAAGCCCGCGTGTAGATGCTCTTACTTTGATTTACGAAGAAAAAAATGGGAGCGGCCGGCCGGTAGGGCTCTCCGCCCTACAGAGCCAAGAAATCACGCTGAAGATCATGGACGCATGCAATCCTTTCCCTGGAAAAGATGGCGTGCGCGCGTACGTACCTTCGATCGCAATACGTCAAGTTTCAACGCCCAGATATCGCCTCCGGAAAATAGATCTCGCCTTCCCCTGGCCGGCCTCGATTCCGGGGGCGCATGCACCAAGCTGGCCTCGCTGTCGCACGATCCGGAGAAATTGATCACGCATCCAACCCTGTTGACCATGGCATGCACTTGCAGCGCTGTCCGGCTGCGTGTCGCTCGCCTCGGCGCTAGCTTCGGACTGGCACATCGCTCGACGCCTTTGCCCGCGCTATAAAGATCGCCGACATCTCGGCATGCAAAGGCACCCACATACGACAAGAGAACTACACCAGTGCACGCCAGTGTGACGGTAACACGCCACCATGAGGTCTCTGCAGGCTGTGCTGGTGGCGGTCCTCGTCCTTGTCGCCGTGGCCGCGACGCTCCCGGCGGGGACGGACGCTGCCTGGGCGCCGATACCGGCCCGCGACCTGAACAGTATGGTGGTACAGAAGGTAGGCCGGTTCGCCGTGCTCGTGCACGACATCAGGGGCCGGACGAGCCTGGTGTTCGTCAAGGTGGAGCGCGGCGAGACGGAGCGGCCGGCGGGTGGCGGCCCCGGCACCAACTACAGGCTCGTGGTGACCGCGGCGAAGGTGCCCGGCGGGAGCAGGGGCCAATACGAGTGCGTTGTGTGGGGCGTGCCCGGCTCGCGCACCAGCACCTGGAAGCTCCTCGGCTTCAAGGCGCTCTAATTACATGCATGGCCGTCGTCGAGCCTTCGTACGTGTAACGGCGTTAGCCGAAGCCGCGCGCGCGTACCCCGCTGAATAATCTACGTTACCCGAAGCATATGTGCATGTTTTTTTTTTTTTTGACGGGGTGTGCATGAGTTTTTTAAGTACTGATGATGATGATGTACGTTGTTGGTTCATTTTTTTTTTCATCGAATTTAGGACTTTATTCAGAATAACAAAAGTCGGTTACAGTCTGCCCGTAGGCTAGCACGTAGGAAATCTGGGCTAACATCTAGCCAACTGTCCGTCCCATCAAGCGTACAGGCATGCTGAGCATAGAGATGGGCCAGCACATTCAAGTCCATACCGACATGTCGAACCAAAAAGGAAATAAAGTGTGGTACAATGTCCAATACTTCTCTAAAGATAGGCGAAGCAATCGATCTGGAATTGCCTCGCGAGTTCCAAAGATCAACCAAGTGAAGACAGTCAACCTCCATTATCACATGTGAGTAACCTCGGAGCTGAGCAAAGATTACCCCTTCCCTGAAGGCCAATAGCTCGGCAATGAAAGGGTTCGAGACCCCCGGCAGAGGCTTGCACCAAGCTCCTTGGAAAGCCAGATGGGAGTGTGCAACTTCCCCCGCCCCTCCGTTGGCCTGGTCGTCAAACACTGATCCGTCAGTGTTAATGGTGATCCATCCCGCTTCGGGGGGGCACTAGCACTGGCCAGCCGTCCGAGCCTGTCGGCGTGGTATGTCAAGAATAGACAGTGTCTCCTGCACCCACTTCATGGCCAACGTAGGATCGAACCCCTGCTGCATGTGTCCACTTATTCCTCGAAGTCCAAATGGAATGCATGATGGTGATGATCTTGCACCGTGCATCATTAGAGAGCATCTTGTCGAGTGTGATGTCGCGAGCCCAAGTGTCTTGGTGCAGCCGCGGTAGCTGTAAGTCGAAGCGATCTCTAGCTGCCACCCAAAACATGCTTGCATGCGTGCAAGTCACCAATGCATGCTTCAGATCTTCATCTGTAGCTTGACAGATATCACATCGGCCCGTCGTTTTTATGTGCCGATGATGTAGAGTCGCAGAGTCTGGTAGGATCCCCCGCAGGGCTCTCCACCAGAATACTCTGATCTTTGGTAGCACACTGAGCTTCCAAAGTGCAGTCCACAACTGTTTGTTGTTCGGTGATGCCTCCGTTACCGTCCCTTCCTCTGGAGAACTAAGCTCGTTGCGAGTCATGAGAGATCGATACGCCGATTTGACAGTGTAGTGTCCTAACCTTTCCAAAGCCCATGCTAAAGTGTCCTCACCGCCTACCACCCGTAGAGGAATGTTAAGAATTGCTGCCGCATCAGGGGGAGTAAAGTTTTGGTGGATTAGATCCATGTTCCACCTTCCTGTGTAACCATCAATCAATTCTGAAACTGTTGTGAGCGGGGCATCTCCAATGCGACCGCTAGGTTTGAAGGATGTGGTATTTGGTGCCGTCGCCGACCCTGTGGATCAAACCATCTTCCAACGCCTTCCGGCCAGCCACTATGGCCTTCCATGTGGCTGAAGCCCGAGCTGGCGTCGTGGCGTGTAAGAAATCTGACTGAGGGAAGTATCTTCCTTTTAGAACCCGGGCACACAAGGAGTCCGGGTGTGTCAAAAGTCACCAGCCCTGGTTGCCGAGCATAGCAAGATTGAACACCTCAGGGTCTCGAAAACCCATGCCTCCCTTGACCTTTGGCACTGTCAGCTTGTCCCAGGACATCCAATGCATATATCTTTTGTCGAGGGAGCTGCCCCACCAATATTTAGCCATGGGGGACGTGATACTCGTGCACACTTTCTTTGTCAACATAAAACAGCTCATGCTGTAGGTTGGTATGGCCTGTGCACCGGTTTTTATGAGGACCTCCCTCCCTGCACACGCAAGGTTCCTTTCAGACCATCCACCTATCTTATTGCGCACACGATCGCCGATGTGGTTAAAAGTGCCGCTAGTAATTCTTCCGATAGCAGTAGGCAGCCGTAAATAGCGTTCGGAGAACGCTTCCACCATAATTCCGAGAGAGTTTTTGAGGATCTCTCTGCTAGGCTGTCCTGTGTTTGCACTGAAGAAAATAGAGCTCTTTTCTCGATTAACTGCCTGGCCCGAGCACTCGGCATAAATCCGGAGAATTTCATTGAGCCTGTCTGCACTTTGGGTATTTGCACTGAGGAAAATGAGACTGTCGTGAGCAAATAAAAGAAAAGATGATTAACCCAAGGCACATGTATACTTACCCGAACACCTCTGTCGATATATGCACCACCATAGTGGTTTAAGAGGGAAGTGAGACCTTGTGCACAGATAAGGAAGAGGTATGGGGACATAGGGCAGCCCTGACGGAGACCCCTCGTGGGATCAAAGAACGGTAGGAGCTCCCCATTCACCTTGATCGTGAACCGGACGGAGGTGACACATTTCATGATAAGTCTGATAAAACGATCCCCGAAGCCCAATCTGAACAACATTGCTTCGAGGTAGTGCCACTCCACCCGGTCGTAAGCCTTTAACATGTCCAGTTTGATCGCACAGCTTGCATTGTTGCCCTTCTTCCTTCTGCGAATGGCATGGACACATTCATAAGCAACCAGTACGTTGTCCGTTATTAGACGGCCCGGTAAGAAAGCACTTTGCTCCTCCCCTATAACATCATCAAGGAAAGCCGAAGCCTATTAGCCACGACCTTGACAACAATCTTATAAAGCACCGGGCATAGAGCAATTGGTCTATATTGTGAAATTTTCTGCGGATTACGGACTTTAGGAATCAATGTAATAGCTGTGTCATTAAGTCCCAACGGTAGCTCACCACCGTTTAGAAATCCCAGAACTTCTTGGGCAATGTCATCACCAAGGACGTCCAATGTCATTGGTAGAAGCCCACCGTAAAACCGTCCACTCCAGGAGCCTTGGATGGTGCCATTTGGAAAAGGGCTTCTTTTACCTCGGCTGCCACATATTCCTTTTGCAAAGCTCGATTCATTGCCTCTGACACTCGAGGTTGAACGCAGTCCAACAACTCTTCCATGGGCTCATAACCTTGAGAAAGGTATAGCGCCTGGTAGAAGCCCATGATCTCCGCCTTCACCTCCGCTGGATCGGTGCATACACGTCCGTCATCCGCCTCCAGCGAGGTAATCCTGTTAATACGTTTTCTTTGTGCTGCCTGGGCTTGGAAGTAACCGGTATTCCGATCTCTTTCCCGTAGCCACGACACACGAGAACGTTGCTTGAGCCAGATTTCTTCTTGTCGCAAGGCCTCCCGCAACTGCTTTGCTACGCTAGCTTCCTCCTCATTAGGGCCTCGACCCACTGAGGCGATCCGTAGTTTGTCCAACCGGTTTTGAAGCCGGCGAACTTTCTTCTGCATATTTCCAAACTCACGTTGGCCCTAATCGCCCAACTGAGACTGAACCACGGTTAGAGCCTCAATCACACCTTGTAGTCCCCTTTCACCAGATCCCGTGCGCCACATCGCACGTACCACTTCATCATAGTCTGAATGGCTCTACCATACATTTTCATAGCGAAAAGAGCGCCGAGCTCGAGTCCAGCCGGTCGCCGCTGATACTTTAAGCTCAGCTAGTACATAACAATGATCCGATTCCACGCTACTCAAGTGTTTTACATTTGTAAACTCAAACAGGTCAAGGAACAAAGAGTTGACTAGAGCACGGTCTAGTTGAGCCTTCACGTTCGCGTCTCCCTGCTGCCTGTTATCCCATGTGAAAGGGACACCCCGCCACCCCACATCAAGGAGTGCACAATCTGCCGCTGCTTCCCTGAAAGCGCGCATTTGCCTCTCCGGTCTCGCATTGGCTCCCAAATGCTCGTCCCCATGCAGCGTCTCGTTAAAGTCACCCATACAAATCCACACTTCATGTTGAACAGCAAACAAAGTACGTAAAAGCTGCCAGCTAAGGTATCTATTGGCCACTCTGGGCTCACCGTAGAACCCCGTGAAGCGCCAACTCTTATTATCTTTGTCGACTTTAACATCAATGTGAGATAAACTGAAGCTTTGCAGAGAGACCGCAACCTCCTTTGTCCAAAAGAGGCCAACTCCTCCGCTCAACCCGTCGCTGTCGACAGCAAAACAGCCTCAAAAGCCCAAAGTTGTTGGTTCATTCGTTGTGCTCCGTTCGAGCGTATGCACGGCAAAATACCTGTCGATCTGCACGACTGTGCACACTAGCACCACAATAAGCAAGTTGTTACTATTGCCGAGTTTCTTTTTGTCGTCCCTACCCGAATGATATATGTTGGTTAGTCTTGCAAGACCGGATTTGTACCGGCGACAGATTGATCAAACGCGGGTAGCCAAATTACGGTCTTTACCCTCTTTGCAAAAGTGAGCAAGAATCCGGGGCCACACATATTCTTCAAATGTCGCTTCATCATTAGACACTGGAACTTGGTCAATGAGAAGTTAGGCCTTGCCCATATGGATGCATCTACTCGCATGCGGATGGAGTGGTGGGCTAATAGGACCAGATCGAACACCCCACATAGGAAGGCTATGTTTTCCCTCACTATGCTTGTTTCTGGATCATTTGAAAAGAAAGGAACCCTAGAGTTTTCCATCAAAAGAGCGCGTCATCGATGATTTTGCTCAATACTATTTTAATGGAGGTTAAGCTTTGGAACACTAGGGGGCGAGAAATCTAGGGGCAATTAAAGTGCACGCGTAATTAACATGTGGTTTGTTGCATGTGAGACGGTTGTAAAATAGTCATACAAAATTCCCTCTTAATTTAAAAAAGTTCAAAACTTACCACTCCTATTTTCTGTGGTTGGCAGATCTTCTGCAGATTATGTAGGCCTAACAAATCCGACTAACATAGTTCTCCCGAAAAAACCGATACCACACAAGTCGAAGACTATCACCCAATCACCGTGATTGTATGCCCGAGATTACTTCCAAGATGATGGCTAAGGGCATCTTCAACGCTGACCTGTAACCTGATATAACATTCGTCCGTGGATAGGGGTATCAGTCTGTGGACACGGATGTGGGAGTCGACTATCCAAAGCTATCTGCATATATTTCAAGCCGAATTTGAACTAACCGGGCGAAAACATATACATTTCAGACATATTTTAACTAAACTATACCGGACTACGATAAAAACAGTCTATGGCCGGCCGCGGCGGATCTCCATTCCCATGATTGATCCGGCAACCCACTCTTCGGACTCCCGGGAGCGGGAGAGGAAGCACAAATTATGGTTGGTTTTTGGGCGGGGGAAGATGGTCGCCATGGCCTACGTGCCCACTCACCGCGCAAGTCACTGGTTGTGTCACCCTACGACACGGTGGTTGTGGCCTTCCTAGGACCCAAGTGGCGGCAGCCTCCTATGACCTACTTTTCCTCGTTGTCCGCAGTGGCCACGGACGTGCCTGCCTCCGCAGACATGACTTCTTTCCCCACCTACCTACACTAGTAGAAAACATGGCTTTGATCACAGCTCAATATACACATTAGTCCCGGTTGCATTACGAACCGGGACTAATGTGAGCATTAGTCCCGGTTCGAGCGGCTAAAGGTATTAGTCCCGGTTCAAATGAGACCTTTAGTCCCGGTTTGAGACACGAACCGGGACTAAAGGGTGCGATGCCCTTTAGTCCCGGTTCGTATCTCAAACCGAGACTAAAGATTAGACCTTTAGTCCCGGTTTGAGACACGAACTGGGACTAAAGGGTGCGACGCCCTTTAGTCCCGGTTCGTGTCTCAAACCGGGACTAAAGGGGTTCGTGTCTCAAACTCTACCCCCCTGTATTGCCATTTCAGTTTTGAAAAAAAAACAAAAGAAAAGATAAAAACTTCAAAATAAAATCCTTCGAGATGTAGTTATATTACTATATCTACTAGTTAGGAAAATTTAAAAACTTAAATTTGGACATGTTTTGCAAAAAAGTGTTAAGAAAAAGTAAAACGGCTATAACTTTTGCATACAAAACGTATAATATATCAAAATGTTTAGCACGAAAATCTGCATCCGATTTTGACCGTTGTAGGCTTGTTTGCAATTTTTTAGAATCCTCAAATTCTAAAAGAAAAAAAGTTATGCTCAAATTTTAGTTTTTTTTAATTTTGGTTAAATCTGGTCAAACTATGGTCAAACTACTTATTCAAGAAGTATTATTGGTACTAAATAATTATTCAAGAATATTAGTGTTACTAAATAATTATTTCAGTTTTTTTGAATTTTGGTCAAATCTGGTCAAACTACTTATTCAAGAAATATTAGTGTTACTAAATAATTATTGTTTTCAGACTCAAACAGTGAAACGTGTGACTTCATGCTCAAGCTAAACTCCTGAGGGTTAATAGGATTGACATCTTAGTATTGTTAGAAAAACAACAAGTGCAGACTTGGAAACGAGGGGGAATAGAACCCGGAAGTTAAGCGTGCTCAGGCTAGAGTTGTGAGAGGATGGCTGACCGGTCGGGAAGTTAGATCATTTGGAATGATGAGGGGTGATTAGATATTAGAGGTTAAATTTGTTGGAAATATGCCCTAGAGGCAATAATAAAAGGATTATTATTATATTTCTTGTTCATGATAATTGTCTTTTATTCATGCTATAATTGTATTATCCGGAAATCGTAATACACGTGTGAATACATAGACTACAACATGTCCCTAGTGAGCCTCTAGTTGACTAGCTCGTTGATCAATAGATAGTCATGGTTTCCTGACTATGGACATTGGATGTCATTGATAACGGGATCACATCATTAGGAGAATGATGTGATGGACAAGACCCAATCCTAAGCATAGCACAAGATCGTGTAGTTCGTTTTGCTAGAGCTTTTCCAATGTCAAGTATCTTTTCCTTAGACCATGAGATCGTGTAACTCCCGGATACCGTAGGAGTGCTTTGGGTGTACCAAACGTCACAACGCGTGGCGGGTGACTATAAAGGTGCACTACGGTATCTCCGAAAGTGTCTTGGGTTGCCACGGATCGAGATCGATTTGTCACTCCGTATGACGGAGAGGTATCTCTGGGCCCACTCGGTAATGCATCATCATAATGAGCTCAAAGTGACCAAGTGTTTGGTCACGGATCATGCATTACGGATGAGTAAAGTGATTTGCGATAACGAGATTGAACGAGGTATTGGGATACCGACGATCGAATCTCGGCCAAGTAACGCACCGATTAACAAAGGGAATTGTATACGGGTTGCTTGAATCCTCGACATCGTGGTTCATCCGATGAGATCATCGGGAGCATGTAGGAGCCAACATGGGTATCCAGATCCGCTGTTGGTTATTGACCGGAGAGCAGTCTCGGTCATGTCTCGTCAGGTCCCGAACCCGTAGGGTCTACACACTTAAGGTTTGGTGGCGCTAGGGTTGTAAAGATATTAGTATGCAGCAAACCGAAAGTTGTTCGAGTCCCGGACGTCACGAGGAGTTCGGAATGGTCGGAGGTAAAGAATTATATATGGGAAGTCGAGTTTGACCATCGGGAAAGTTTCGGGGTCACGGTATTGTCTGGGACCACCGGAAGGGTCCCGGGTCCACCGGTGGGGCCATCTATCCCGGAGGGCCCCATGGGCTGAAGTGGGAGGAACCAGCCTGATGGGCTGGTGCGCCCCCATGGGCCCCTGCGCCTAGGGTTGGGAACCCTAGGGAGGGACGCCCACTTGCCTTGGGGGCACTCCACCCCTGGCCGCCCCCTTGAGATTCAATCTCCTAGGGCCGGCGCCCCCCTGGAGACCCTATATATAGAGGGGGGGAGGGAGGGCAGCCGCACCCTTGCACCTGGCGCCTCCCTTCTCCCTTGCTACACCTCCTCCTCCCGTAGTCGCTTGGCGAAGCCCTGCCGGAACTCTGCTGCATCCACCACCACGTCGTCGTGCTGCTGGATCTTCATCAACCTATCCTTCCTCCTTGCTGGATCAAGGTGCGGGAGACGTCATCCGCTCTGTACGTGTGTTGAACGCGGAGGTGCTGTCCGTTCGACACTTGGTCATCGGTGATTTGGATCACGACGAGTACGACTCCCTCAACCCCGTTCTCTTGAACGCTTCCGCTTGCGATCTACAAAGGTATGTAGATGCACTCCTATCACTCGTTACTAGATGAACGCATAGATAGATCTTGGTGAACGTAGGAAAATTTTATTTTATGCAACTTCCCCAACAGTGGTATCAGAGCTAGGTCTATGCGTAGTTCTCTTTGCATGAGTAGAACACAATTTGTTGTGGGCGTAGATGTTGTCAACTTTCTTGCCGCTACTAGTCTTATTTTGCTTCAGCGGTATTGTGGGATGAAGCGGCCCGGACCGACCTTACAGGTACGCTTACGTGAGACAGGTTCCACCGACTGACATGCACTAGTTGCATAAGGTGGCTAGCGGTGTCTGTCTCTTCCACTTTAGTTGGAGCGGATTCGATGAAAAGGGTCCTTATGAAGGGTAAATAGAAGTTGACAAATCACGTTGTGGCTTTTTCGTAGGTAAGAAAACGTTCTTGCTAGAACCCTATTGCAGCCACATAAAAGATGCAACAACAATTAGAGGACGTCTAGCTTGTTTTTGCAGCAATTGCCTTGTGATGTGATATGGCCAAAAGTTGTGATGAATGATGAATGATATATTGTGATGTATGAGATCATGTTCTTGTAATAGGAATCACTATTTGCATGTCGATGAGTATGACAACCGGCAGGAGCCATAGGAGTTGTCTTAATTATTGTATGACCCGCGTGTCATTGATTCAACGCCATGTAATTACTTTGCTTTATTGCTAAACCGTTAGCTATAGTAGTAGAAGTAATAGTTGGCGAGCAACTTCATGGAGACACGATGATGGAGATCATGGTGTCATGCCGGTGACAAGATGATCATGGAGCCCCGAAGATGGAGATCAAAGGAGCTATATGATATTGGCCATATCATGTCACTACTATATAATTGCATGTGATGTTTATTATGTTTATGCATCTTGTTTACTTAGAACGACGGTAGTAAATAAGATGATCCCTTATAATAATTTCAAGAAAGTGTTCTCCCTAACTGTGCGCCGTTGCTAAAGTTCGCTGCTTCAAGCACCACGTGATGATCGGTGTGATAGATTCCTACGTTCACATACAACAGGTGTAAGATAGTTTTACACATGCAAAACACTTAGCTTAACTTGACGAGCCTAGCATGTACAGACATGGCCTCGGAACACAAGAGACCGAAAGGTCGAACATGAGTCGTATGGAAGATACGATCAACATGGAGATGTTCACCGATGATGACTAGTCCGTCTCACGTGATGATCGGACACGGCCTAGTCGACTCGGATCATGTAACACTTAGATGACTAGAGGGATGTCAAATCTGAGTGGGAGTTCATTAAATAATTTAATTAGATGAACTTAATTATCATGAACTTAGTCTAAAATCTTTGCAAAAAAATGTCTTGTAGATCAAAAGGCCAACGCTCATGTCAACATGAACTTCAACGCGTTCCTAGAGAAAACCAAGCTGAAAGATGATGGCAGTAACTATTCGTACTGGGTCCGGAACCTGAGGATCATCCTCATAGCTGCCAAGAAACAATATGTCCTAGAAGCACCGCTAGGTGAAGCACCCATCCCAGAGAACCAAGACGTTATGAATGCTTGGCAGTCTCGTGCTGATGATTACTCCCTCATTCAGTGCGGCATGCTTTACAGCTTAGAACCAGGGCTCCAGAAGCGTTTTGAGCAACACGGAGCATATGAGATGTTCGAGGAGCTGAAAATGGTTTTCCAAGCTCATGCCCGGGTCGAGAGATATGAAGTCTCCGACAAGTTCTATAGTTGTAAGATGGAGGAAAATAGTTCTGTCAGTGAGCACATACTCAAAATGTCTAGGTTGCACAACCGCCTGTCCTAGCTGGACATTAACCTCCCAGACGAGGCGGTCATTGACAGAATCCTTTAGTCGTGAACTACAATATGCAGGGGATGGTGAAAACTATTCCGGAAGTATTTTCAATGCTGAAGTCAGCACAGGTAGAAATCAAGAAAGAACATCAAGTGTTGATGGTCAATAAAACCACTAAGTTCAAGAAGGGCAAGGGTAAGAAGAACTTCAATAAGGACGGCAAGGATGTTGCCGCGCCCGGTAAGCCAGTTGCCGGGAAGAAGTCAAAGAATGGACCCAAGCCTGAGACTGAGTGCTTTTATTGCAAAGGGAAGGGTCACTGGAAGCGGAACTGCCCCAAATACTTAGCGGACAAGAAGGCCGGCAACACTAAAAGTATATGTGATATACATGTAATTGATGTGTACCTTACCATTAGATCTGTAGTAACTCTTGGGTATTTGATACGGTGCCGTTGCTCATATTTGTAACTCACAACAGGAGCTGCGGAATAAGCGGAGACTGGCGAAGGACGAGGTGACGATGCGCGCCGGGAATGGTTCCAAGGTCGATGTGATCGCCGTCGGCACGCTACCTCTACATTTACCTACGGGATTAGTTTTAAACCTCAATAATTGTTATTTAGTGCCAAGTTTGAGCATGAACATTGTATCAGGATCTCGTTTAATACGAGATGGCTACTCATTTAAATCCGAGAATAATGGTTGTTCTATTTATATGAGAGATATGTTTTATGGTCATGCTCCGATGGTCAATGGTTTATTCTTAATGAATCTCGAACGTGATGTTACACATATTCATAGTGTGAATACCAAAAGATGTAAAGTTGATAACGATAGTCCCACATACTTGTGGCACTGCCGCCTTGGTCACATTGGTGTCAAGCGCATGAAGAAGCTCCATGCTGATGGACTTTTAGAGTCTCTCGATTATGAATCATTTGACACATGCGAACCATGCCTCATGGGCAAAATGACCAAGACTCCGTTCTCCGGAACAATGGAGCGAGCAACCAACTTATTGGAAATCATACATACCGATGTGTGCAGTCCAATGAGCGTTGAGGCTCGCGGAGGATATCGTTATGTTCTCACTCTCACAGACGACTTAAGTAGATATGGGTATGTCTACTTGATGAAACACAAGTCTGAGACCTTTGAAAAGTTCAAGGAATTTCAGAATGAGGTAGAGAATCAACATGACCAAAAAATAAAGTTCTTACGATTAGATCATGGAGGAGAATATTTAAGTCACGAATTTGGTACACACTTAAGGAAATGTGGAATCGTTTCACAACTCACGCCGCCTGGAACACCTCAGCAGAACGGTGTGTCCGAACGTCGTGTCGCACTCTATTGGATATGGTGCGATCTATGATGTCTCTTACTGATTTACCGCTATCATTTTGGGGATACGCCTAGAGACAGCTACATTCGCTTTCAATAGGGCACCGCCTAAATCCGTTGAGACGACACCGTATGAATTATGGTTTGGGAAGAAACCTAAGCTGTCGTTTCTAAAAGTTTGGGGATGCGATGCTTATGTCAAGAAACTTCAACCTGAAAAGCTCGAACCCAAGTCGGAAAATGCGTCTTCATAGGATACCCTAAGGAAACCATTGGGTATACCTTCTACCTTAGATCCAAGGCAAGATCTTTGTTGCCAAGAACGGATCCTTTCGGAAAAAGAGTTTCTCTCTAAAGGAGTAAGTGGGAGGAAAGTAGAACTCGATGAAGTACTACCTCTTGAACGGAAAGTAGTGCAGCTCAGAAAATGTTCTGTGGTGCCTACACCGATCGGAGAGGAAATTAATGATGATGATCAAGGTACTTGGATCAAGTTGCTATTGAACTCAGAGGTCCACAAGGACACGCTCCACACCAGAGTGGTATGGCAACCCTTTCCTGGAAATCATGTTGTTGGACAACGGTGAACCTTCAAACTATGAAGAAGCGATGGCAGGCCCAGATTCCAACAAATGGCTTGAAGCCATGCAATCCGAGATAGGATCCATGTATGAAAACAAAGTATGGACTTTGACAGACTTGCCCGACGATCGGCGAGCGATAGAAAACAAATGGGTCTTTAAGAAGAAGACGGACGCGGATGGTAATGTTACCATCTATAAAGCTCGATTTGTCGCTAAGGGTTATCGGCAAGTTCAAGGGGTTGACTACGATGAGACTTTCTCTCCCGTAGCGAAGCTGAAGTCCGTCCGAATCATGTTAGCAATTGCCGCATACTATGATCATGAGATATGGCAAATGGACGTCAAAACGGCATTCCTTAACGGCTATCTTAAGGAAGAACTGTATATGATACAGCCGGAAGGTTTTGTTGACCCTAAGAATGCTAACAAGGTATGCAAGCTCCAGCGATCCATTTATGGGCTGGTGCAAGCATCTCGGAGTTGGAACATTTGCTTTGATGAGATGATCAAAGCGTTTGGGTTTATGCAGACTTATGGACAAGCCTGCGTTTACAAGAAAGTGAGTGGGAGCTCTGTAGCATTTCTCATATTATATGTAGATGACATACTTTTGATGGGAAACGATATAGAACTTTTGGACAGCATTAAGGCCTACTTGAATAAGAGTTTTTCAATGAAGGACCTTGGAGAAGCTGCTTACATATTAGGCATCAAGATCTATAGGGATAGATCGAGACGCCTCATAGGTCTTTCACAAAGCACATACCTTGATAAGATATTGAAGAAGTTCAAAATGGATCAGTCCAAGAAAAGGTTCTTGCCTGTATTGCAAGGTGTGAGATTGAGCTCGGCTCAATGCCCGACCACGCCAGAAGATAAAGAAGAGATGAGTGTCATCCCCTATGCTTAAGCCATAGGATGTATTAAGTATGCCATGCTGTGTACCAGACCTGATGTAAACCTTGCCGTAAGTTTGGTAGGAAGGTACCAAAGTAATCCGCAAGGAACACCGGACAGCGGTCAAGAATATCCTGAAGTACCGAAAAGGACAAAGGACATGTTTCGTTTATGGAGGTGACGAAGAGCTCGTCAGAAGGGTTACGCCGACGCTTAGCTTCGACACAGATCTGATGACTCTAAGTCACAAACCGGATACGCGTATATGTTGAATGGTGGAGCAAGATGGCTGGTGTAGCTACAAGCGAGGCGTCGTGGCGGGATCTACATGTGAAGCGGAGTACATGGCAGCCTCGGAGGCAGCGCATGAAGCAATTTGGGTGAAGGAGTTCATCACCGACCTAGGAGTCATACCCAATGCGTCGGGACCGATCAAACTCTTCTGTGACAACACTGGAGCTATTGCACTTGCCAAGGAGCCCAGGTTTCACAAGAAGACCAGCACATCAAGCATCGCTCAACTCCATTCGTGAAAATGTTCAAGATGGAGACATAGAAATTTGCAAAGTGCATACGGATCTGAATGCCGCAGATCCGTTGACTAAACCTCTTCCGCGAGCAAAACATGATCAACACCAGAACTCTATGGGTGTTCGATTCATCACAATGTAACTAGATTATTGACTCTAGTGCAAGTGGGAGACTGTTGGAAATATTCCCTAGAGGCAATAATAAAAGTATTATTATTATATTTCTTGTTCATGATAATTGTCTTTTATTCATGCTATAATTGTATTATCCGGAAATCGTAATACACGTGTGAATACATAGACTACACCATGTCCCTAGTGAGCCTCTAGTTGACTAGCTCATTGATCAATAGATAGTCATGGTTTCCTGACTGTGGACATTGGGTGTCATTGATAACGGGATCACATCATTAGGAGAATGATGTGATGGACAAGACCCAATCCTAAGCATAGCACAAGATCGTGTAGTTCGTTTTGCTAGAGCTTTTCCAATGTCAAGTATCTTTTCCTTAGACCATGAGATCGTGTAACTCCCGGATACCGTAGGAGTGCTTTGGGTGTACCAAACGTCACAACGTAACTAGGTGACTATAAAGGTGCACTACAGGTATCTCTGAAAGTGTCTGTTGGGTTGTCACGGATCGAGACTGGGATTTGTCACTTCGTATGACGGAGAGGTATCTCTGGGCCCACTCGGTAATACATCATCATAATGAGCTCAAAGTGACCAAGTGTTTGGTCACGGGATCATGCATTACGGTACGAGTAAAGTGACTTGACGGTAACGAGATTGAGCGAGGTATTGGGATACCGACGATCGAATCTCGGGCAAGTAACGTACCGATTGACAAAGGGAATTGTATACGGGGTTGCTTGAATCCTCGACATCGTGGTTCATCCGATGAGATCATCGGGGAGCATGTGGGAGCCAACATGGGTATCCAGATCCCGTTGTTGGTTATTGACCGGAGAGCAGTCTCGGTCATGTCTGCCTGTCTCCCGAACCCGTAGGGCCTACACACTTAAGGTTCGGTGACGCTAGGGTTGTAAAGATATTAGTATGCAGCAAACTGAAAGTTGTTCAAAGTCCCGGATGAGATCTCGGACGTCATGAGGAGTTCCGGAATGGTCCGGAGGTAAAGAATTATATATGGGAAGTCGAGTTTCGGCCATCGGGAAAGTTTCGGGGGTCATCGGTATTGTACCGGGACCCCCGGAAGGGTCCCGAGGGTCCACCAGGTGGGGCCACCTATCCCGGAGGGCCCCATGGGCTGAAGTGGGAGGGGAACCAGCCCCTGATGGGCTGGTGCGCCCCCCCTTGCCCCCCCCTGCGCCTAGGGTTGGGAACCCTAGGGGAGGGGACGCCTCCACTTGCCTTGGGGGGCACTCCACCCCCCTGGCCACCGCCCCCCTTGGAGATTCAATCTCCTAGGGCCGGCGCCCCCCTGGGGACCCTATATATAGAGGGGAGGAGGCAGCTGCACCTTGCACTGGCGCCTCCTTCTCCTTGCTACACCTCCTCCTCCCGTAGTCGCTTGGCGAAGCCCTGCCGGAACTCTGCTGCATCCACCACCACGCCGTCGTGCTGTTGGATCTTCATCAACCTCTCCTTCCTCCTTGCTGGATCAAGGTGCGGTAGACGTCATCCGCTTCGTACGTGTGTTGAACGCGGATGTGCTGTCCGTTCGGCACTTGGTCATCGGTGATTTGGATCATGACGAGTACGACTCCCTCAACCCCGTTCTCTTGAACGCTTCCGCCCGCGATCTACAAAGGTATGTAGATGCACTCCTATCACTCGTTGCTAGATGAACTCATAGATAGATCTTGGTGAACGTAGGAAAATTTTTATTTTATGCAACGTTCCCCAACAAAATTGAGCAGTGATGAGGGGTGATTAGAGATTAAATTGTAAAAAATTTCAGAAATTTGAAAATCGGGAAAAAATTCAAAAAAAAATCGTAAAATTGACTTTAGTCCCGGTTGGTGTTACCAACCGGGACTAAAGGTGGAGCTCCAGACAGCGGCCACGTGGAGGGCCTTTAGTCCCGGTTCGTATAAGAACTGGGACTAAAGGCCCTCTAGAACCGGGACAAATGGCCCTTTTTCTACTAGTGCTAATGCGTTACCGCAATTGCTCGCGGCGGATTTGCCGCTAGACGGCGTTGGCCAGCCTGGACGGGCGAGGAAGGGCTGGCGGTGGTGGTGGCGTCGGATCCGGAGGATTTGCCAGCAAGCCAACCTGTATCGGGCTGGCTCGCCGGGCAACCTAGGACGCTGCAATGCCGAAGAACTCCTTCTGCTCGCGGGAGGCCATGGTGGATGTTATACAAGGAGGAGATGGAGAGTAGAGGTGATGTGTGGTTCATGTAAGGCGCATGGCTACACTTATATAGCAGGCGGGTGCGAGGAGCCAGTCAGAGAGGTGTTTGATGCCTCCGGTGGTTTGTTTCCGGTGAAAAATACGTCCGGACCGGTCGACCGACTGATACAGGGCCGTGTTGGATGGCAAAACACATCCGAACCGCACGATCCAAACAGTTGCGAATGGTTTGAGAGTTGGCGTTGGAGATGACCTAACTGCCTTGTGCCCGATCTTCCGCCTTTCGTTTTTATGTGGCAGAGTATCTTTGTGCAAAAATGATGCGTCCATGAAAAATCCATATATGTGAATAATGTGATTAATGATCAACGTTGAACAAACACATCAGACTTGTTTTTTCAAGTCGGATATCTGCAAGAGCAGTGCTATACGGACGACAAAACTCAGACGATTCATGCACGACAGTGAAAATCCAATCACGCATGCATGTCTACAATGGAGCAACGGCCGCCAGATTCTTAGTCGTCCTCACAACATCCACGCTTTTTCGTCTGTGGAGCAGTTTCATATCTCCAACGCCTTCTATTGGTTGGGTGTATCTTCTTGATGTAACAACACCGATAGGACTTTATTTGCTTGTCAATGACCTCGACATCCTTTAATTTTTATCAAGGGACAACATGTGGCCATCTCACCCACAAGCATGTGCTGCATCAAGGATATCTGCTTTTGCATATACTATTCATAGACTGTGCTTGGGTGCATTAAGGCAGACGTATGGGCCCAACCGGCGGCTGGCCCAAATGTCAAGGACCCAAAGGCAGATGCCTTTACGGCACCGAAGGTACGGCTGCTATTCATTCTTGCCACCGGCCCCCTTCAGAAGATACTTAAGGTGGCATATGAGATGGGGATCCAAAAACCTATCAAGGAGCGTTTGGCTAGTTGCATGATCACCATGTTTGCTGATGACACTAACATTTTGCAAATTCGGTGAAATAAGAGCTATATGCAGCTTGCACGATTATAATTGTTTTAGCAAGGCCAGTGGCTTGATCACCACTTTGTCCAAGATGTGTTCCTTATTTGTTGCACTGGCATTGACCTTCCAGACATTCTTCTAGCTTTCCAAACTAGAATAGCCATCTTATCTTCAAAATACATGCAACAACGTTGCCCAAAAGAGATAGTAAGAAGCATTTGGCCCACAAGCTGGGCAAGCCCATTAATGGAACACTACCCAGACCATTTTCACACCAACCCTTTGTTGTTTCTAGCTTCGCCCATGGGAAAAGTTGTTCCAGCACATGTAAGTTATGAATTCAGCGACACATATTTATAACTGACATGTAGGGTTGAACGGCCATGCCCATATGGTTGGCATGTGTGCCACAAGGATCTAATCGCGAACCAGCATGCACGAGGATGCATTTATGACTTCAGGTGACACGCCTTCCAAATCTTAAATCTGGGGTAGCTAATGTCCAATTGTGCGCAATATGGAAAGCTTGCAAAGTACACTTGTTCGCAACCAAATGCCATGAAACAGAGTCTTACCAAAAAGGACACAGATGCATTTCACGCAAAAAAGCCCCATGGTCAATGAATTCAATGTGCTGAGTAGGTTGTTTAGTCCATCTAGAGATAGACCTAATCGAAATCTCTTATGAAATTAAGTCCTATTTGGGAAGTGAAAACAGAAGAATTTTGGAGGAAACAATTATTGCACGAGGTTTTTATTTGATATTGTTCGGAATAAACGAATGGCTAGCCTAGGTTCATTTATAGTTCCTACGGTTATTTTCTAGGATTTTGGAGGAAACCAAACATGGGGTAAGAGTCATGAATTATCCTTTTTTTTCAATTTATGTTTTTTTACATCTAAGATACACCTTCGAAGTTTCATATGGTTTATATCCCCACAGGGATCACCAGGATACCTTAATTCCATGTTATTTTTATGTGTCTCCCCACTTGTTTTTCACATGTTCGGTTGCTAAAGTGATTTGGCGTATGGTATAATCCCTTTTTGGCACATCTGTCCTAACAACATTTGGCAATCCTACACGTGGTGCTACTCTTTCTGGCTGGAAGGAGAACAATTTTACACAACTGGTTTAACTATGACCACCTGGGCTATGTGGAATACCCGAAATAAAGCTACATTTAAAAAAAAGATGATCATGACTCCTTTTGAGATTGTTCAGTCTGTTTATATATCTTTGTCCTCTTGGGCAGGTAGTCAAAAACCTGGAGGCTGACGGAAGAACAGGTGCTGGATCGAATCAAGAATGATCTCATTGATTGGACGTTGGCAGGCAAGCATAAGGTGGCCCTAATGATCCACAGACCTAGGGAACCAGATTAATTTTTGTGCTGTTGGTGGGCTAGTAATGGGGTTCAGACTGTAATTAGGTGGCTGGATACTAGCTTTGTATCCTGGGTAACTTGCTAATTGCTATACCCCTGTAAAACTCTTCTCTAATTTCAATGAAATGCTGCATCATGCAGTCTTTTCGTCAAAAAAAAAAACTTGGAGGCCCTGAAAGCTTTGACTAGAATTGCTGAAGACCATTTTTCTCAACTTGATGAGGCTCTGCGATGTGTTGAAGGCTCAATCTACACTCACACATAGCTGTTGCTACCACCTCCATGCCTTTTTCGCATTTGGTTGTGTTTTGTTCCTGGATTGTGTAATCGATGCTTAAAACCATGTTCTTTGTTGGCTAGGACTAGTCTTTCAATTACGCTATCAGGTTTTCTTCCCGTAACACATATTCCGGTTGCAGGCAGATGTGATGGGTTTTCTGATAGTGTATTGAACTCGCTCTTTTCCATTTCCACTCACGTAAGACATATACTCCCTCTATCCATATATATAGGGCCGAATGCGTCTTTCGAGATTGCCTTTGACTATCGACAAGATTATAGTATATAAGATATTAAGATGTGTAATGTGAAAATTATATCATTGGAAGCTCCTTTCACGTACGAATTTGATTGTATGATTTATGCAACTTGCATGTCATGTATTATTGCTCTAACTGCACGTGATCAAAATTAGCCTTGAAAAATGCATTAAGCCCTATATAGATGGATAGAGAGAGTAACGATTCCAGGTAGGCGTGATGGGTTTCCTGATGGTGCATTGAACTTGCTCTTCCCCGTTCCAAAGACATACAACGATTTCGTGCAGGCGTGATTGGTTTCCTGGTAGTACATTGAACTTGCTCTTCCCCATTCCTGTTCCCTGTAATACCTTGATAGTGTATCTCTGTTATGCTTTACAACAGAAAGAGGATTAACCTGGTTCAATTTTGTTGTTGTTGTTGTGATTTTTATGTTCCTGCCATTTTCTGGTCTTCGTTAGAAAGCTCTTTTGTAGCTCTACTAATAAATCATACTACTTCACTGAACTACGGATTATGCTGTGTACACTTTAAGGTTTTTACTACATGAAAACCGGAAACGATAGCTAAAAGTTTGAAGTACACCTGCATCAAGTTCCAAGTTCCAATACACGCATAACATTCGCCGGCGCCAGTGGCACCGCCCCGGACGACCCGTCAAGTTGGCCATGCCAAGCTCATCATCCCCCTCGATCTCATGCATGCAGATCCGAACTTGATCCTAGGCAAAACAAAAACAAAAACAAAAGGAAAACACGTAACGGCCGATCGACGCATTGCTTTCGCCTTTTCCGCACTATAAATCGGGCCAAAGTCTCACGTAACCAAGCATTGCTCGCATCGGTACAGCCTCCTCAGTCCTCACTCGTCCGATAGCAACATAGAAGATGAGGTCGCTGCCGCTGCTGTTGTTGCTGCTCGGAGCGGTCCTCCTCGTGGCCGCCACGCTCCCGGAGGGGGCGGCGGCCAAGTGGACGGCGGTGAACCCGCACGGGGTGGTGATCCAGCAGGTGGGGCGGTTCGCGGTGATCGTGTACGACCTGGCGCACCGCGCGGGCCTGACGTACGTGGGGGTGGTGCGCGGCGAGACGGAGGAGGCGGTGGGCGGCGGCAACATCTACCACCTTGTGGTGGCGGCGGTGAAGCCCGACGGGAGCAGGGCGCAGTACGAATGCCTGGTGTGGGGCGTGCCGGGGTCAAGCCTCAGCACCTGGAAGCTCCGCAGGTTCAGGAAGATCGCAATGGCATAGGGTCAATTATCAGCCGTACGTTCTAATGTGGAGAGTATGTCTTGGTTGGTTCATGCGTCTAATGTGGAGAGTATGTCTTGGTTGGTTCATGCGTATGCTTTGCAAGTTTGTTTCTCTCGTCTTTCTTCGGCGTCCCGGTGTAAGTGGCCGTGTAATAAGGTTTCTCCCTAGCACAATGTGATTCACATATGTTTACTTAACGTGTTATATGCCTGAATCCACTAAATGATTTAGCGCGAGTTTATCTTGTTTTTCCCAAAGAGTTTACCTATTATTTACACTGCCTTGTGTTTTAAATAAAATGTCAAACTTACATCCAATAAAATCCCGTGGAAAGACTCCTCTCGTCCCCCGCGTCGCCTCTCTGGCGACTCGGGCGGACCCCTCATCCACGCCGCCGGGCCGCCCGCTTCGCCGCTTTTTTTCCTCGCCGTCGCCGGAGGAGGCCGCCGGGCTAAGCCCGGGCGGCGGACGGCGGCGGCGGGGTCTTCCTCTTCCATTTCTTTCGTCTGGCGGCGTAAGGAGTTGGAGGCGGATCTGGCGCTCCCCTCGACGGCGGCTTCCCCTAGCGGAGCCCGACCAGGCGGTGTGGCGCGCGGCTGCAGCGGCGGCGTCGGTGTCGCGGTGCCTTGCGGAGGGATCGTTGCCCAGCGACCGCGGCGCCCTCCCTCCCCATCCTTCGATGTGGCCCTGGCCCATCTGGCGGCGGAGGTTCTTGGCGATGCGCGAAGCTGCGGCTTCCCGGAGGCTCTCTGCCTGCCGGCCCTTTTGCAGCGAGGCCCTCTGCAAGCTCATCGATCTGGTCAGGCCCTCCCTTGCCTCTGGATCTGGTGTTGCGAGCACCGGCCCGATGGGCCTGGTCTAGCTCCTCTGGTGGTGATGTCGTCGGTGGTGGTGGACTGGTTGCTGGGGCGGTGGCCCCGGGTTTGGTGGTGGCGGCTTCGGCCCAGGGGCGGAGCGCATCTGGGCACGGCGGATCGAGGGGTCCCGTGGCTAGATTGATGTCGGCCTCGACATGTTCTGCGATGGTTGGTGGGCTGCAGTTGGTGGTCTGTCGTGTGGGATGCAGGTGGTCGAGGCATCTCCGGGAGAAATCCTTTTCTCCGGAATCAACGGCGACGGCGCCCGTGGGTGTCGCGATCTTTCCTGAAAGCGTCATTGTGGAGGTGTGGTCACCCCTCTCCCCGCGGCCTTGGCTCCGGAGGGAAACCTCTGATCATCTGGATTGGGCGATGGAGGCGTCCTAGCGCCTTTCTCCTCCTTGGGGGCATCGTCTTGAAGCGGACTGCAACTAGGAGACCGATGGTTGTAGGTGGCTGGTTCGTCGAGGCCAGGGGCGTCAATGTCTGTTTGGCAATGATGATGGCGCCAAGATGAGTTGGGGTCGCGGCTCGGGCTCTTGTAGTCGCTCTATCCGGCGTGTCCGATGTGCTCTTCCGTGGTTGCTTGGTTGTTGTGGAGTCGAAGCTGCGGTGGATTGTGTCCAAGTGGTGACGATGACAGGCACTCGGCGGTCGTTCACGGAGGACTCGGTCGGCGCAAGCCTTGCATATTTCCCTCGTAAAGATTGTCGTCAAAGTCGAAGCTGTCGTTCGCTGGCACGTGTGGCCATCTGTTGGTATGTGGCCAGGTTGACCGGTGGTGTCCATTTTCTGGGCTGAGTTGTATCGGTTTTATCCCGGTTTTCCGTAAATTAACCTGGCAATTCTTACTCTTTCTTAATCAATGAAATGGCAAGTCTTTTGCCTCGTTTCAAAAAAAAAAATAAAAAATTCAACCATACAATTGACGCCACCACTGTGTTGGCAAGTCGAAGCGTCATATCATAACCCTTCTGATCGAGATCTGATAACATGCAGGCGTGTCTGCCACGGAACCACGATAGGACGGGACAGAGTCATGTCACATTTTTCTGTATGAAATTACCTCCATTCTCCTAATGTCACTATTATGAATACACAAAGCCAACATAGAAAAGAAAACTTATACTACACTTCAACATTGATTAGTGGTCCCCCTTTGTAAGTGTTTTTTATAAAAAAAACCCTATATTATTTAATTAATTAATAATGTTATTACAATCATTCATTACAAAATTCGCCACGCAGGGCGGAACACTATTAAGAAGAATCCCATCAGATTTATTTATAAAGCTAAACTTCGCAATTTCGTGCTGTCACCTTATTGGCCTGCCGATTAATTTTCGCAATTTTAAAATTCTTGAGCATCGTCAATATACTCAAGGCTTCTTTCTTCAGATCAATGAGCAGAGACCTGTCAAGATTCTCATTTGCAAGGAAAGAACGGACAAAAGCACAATCAGTCTCCAAAATAATGGATTGGTGAAGAGTAATACCTATATAAAGGCCTGCCAGACAAGCACGTAGCTCAGCTTCGTTCACGCTGCAACACTGGTCCAGAAAGTCCCACGAAGAAATAATAACTTCACCAGATGAGTTCCTAACAACCACCCCCACACTGGCCGCACTAATACTCTTCACATAGCTGGCATCAACATTGATCTTGATATAATCATCTGGTGGAGGCTTCCATCCCACCTGTTCTTATGATGTTGCGAAACCTGGTGTAGCACCTCCCTCTTTCCCTTTACCTTTGTTACTAGTAACAACCTCAACAGAGTTGTGACCTGACGTAAAAGAAGACCAATAGTTTACCACAAAAATTGCAGATGCAGCAATGGATTCCTTCCCTTTTCCAAAAATTAAATCATTTCTCAGGTGCCATGCTCGCCAGAACAGAAATAAAACTTGCCCTCTCTGTTGCAAGCTCAAAAGATCCAACAAAATCAATAGCCAATCTGGTCCCGAGAATTTGAACCACTCTTCATCAGGAATATTCCACGATTCTCTCAAGGCCAGTCGCAGTGCACGAGCCTTAGGACAAATAACTAGGGCATGAAACGTGCTTTCCTCTTCTACTCCACAAATAGAGCACATACCTGAAGTAATCTGATGGTGCTTAACTCTATTGGTCTGGACCGCCAAGCTATCGGTCGCGGCCCTCCAAGCAAAAATTCTTATCTTTTGAGGGATATTAGCCTTCCAAATTAAATTCCAGAGTCTTCTTTCTCCGCATGGATCACCACTAGATTGACCCAATTTATCTTGACTATCCTTCAACTTAAGTGCTAAATTGTACGCACTTTTAACGGAAAATATACCGTTATTCTCATAGTGCCACGCAATAAAATCCCCATCCCCATAAGCATGAATACAAATCTTAAGAACCTCCTCTGCATCATGGGGATAGAAAAGATACTTGATCAAATTTTCATCCCATGCCTTTCTCCCACTCAAGAACAAATCAGAGACCCACTTCAATCTAGTATTGTGCCTTTTAGCTGAAATTTTAAGTCCAGTGTTCCTGGGTAACCAATTATCCCTCCAAATATTAATGCTAGATCCATCTCCCACCCGCCAAATGACACCATTCTTAAGCAATTCCAGACCATGCATAATACCCTGCCAAGTCACTGACGCAGACTGAGGAAACACTGTATCAAGAATATGTCCATGAGGGTAATACTTTGCCTTCATCAGCTTAGCACACAACGAATCCGGATGAACCAATAACCTCCACGCTTGTTTGGCTAATAGGGCTTGGTTAAATAATCTGAGATCCCGGAATCCCATACCTCCCTTACCTTTAGACCTAGTCAATTTGTCCCAAGCTAACCAATGTGTTTTTCTTCGATCTTCCTCATCTCCCCACCAAAAATTCCTGATAATCTGTGTTAACTCCTCACAAAGGGAAGCCGGGAACTTAAAAATACCCATAGCATACACAGGTAGAGCTTGAATAACTGATTTTATTAAGTCTTCTTTCACCCCACACGAAGCGTATTTCTCTATCCAGTCAGAGAGCCTTTTCAAAACCTTATCTTTAGTAGATTGAAACTTACCAGCTTTCATTCTTCCCTCAGGAACCGGAAGTCCAAGATATTTATCTTCGAACCCCTCGACCGTAATCTTTAAGATTACCATAATAGCCACTTGATTTTCCAAACTGCACTTTTTTCCAAACATCATGGAACATTTATCAGGACTTAATAACTGCCCAGTCCCTTTCTCGTACTTTCTCAAAATATTTTTAATGACAATTGCTTGATCAATGGAGCCTTTGAAAAATAACATACTGTCGTCCGCAAACAACAAGTGGGAAATACCTGGAGCATGTCTATTCAAATGAAACTCCTGAAGAGATCGTCTGGCTGAAGCATCATTAAGCAGCAAAGAAAGTGCCTCAAAAACAAAAAGAAACAAGTACGCAGATAAAGGGTCCCCCTGCCTAAGTCCCCTAGAAGGTGAAAAAGACTCCAGCAACTGTCCATTGAAGCGGACGGCAAATTTCACCGTTGTAACACACGACATAATCCAATTTATCCACCCCGGTGCAAAACCCAAAGCCCCCATCATACATTGCAAGAAATGCCAGTCTACACGATCATAAGCTTTCGCCAAATCCAACTTATACGCACAAAATTCCCCTCTTAAATCTTTAAGCGTACTCAATGAATGCATACATTCAAAGGCTATGAGAGCATTGTCAGAAATTAATCTTTCCGGAATAAACACACTTTGAGTAGGGGAAATCATACCATTAAGGAGCGGCCTCAGTCTGTTAACAAGGCATTTGGAAATAATCTTGTAGATAACATTGCACAAGCTAATCGGCCTGAAATCCTTAATAGATTGAGGTGTAACGCCCCGGATTCGATGCGCCAGTTGTCCGTCAGTTATTCGCCGTCTTTGCCATGTCATTTGCTTGCGTGTTGCACTTTGCCATGTCATCATATGCATTTCATATCATGTCATCATGCACATTTCATTTTGCATATGTGTTCGTCTCATGCATCCGAACATTTTCCCGTTGTCCGTTTTGCAATCCGGCACTCCTATGTCTCCCGGCGCCCCCTTTTACCTCTTTTCATGTGCGGGTGTTAAACGGTCTCGAATGGACCGAGGTTTGTCAAGCGGCCTTCAGATAGCCCCGTAGACCGCTGTCAAGTTTCGATCATTTGGAGGTCGTTTGGTACTCCAACGGTTAACCGGGTAACCGCAAAGCCTCTTTTGTTTGCAGCCCAACACCCCTTCCAAACTGGCCCAAAACCCACCAAACTCCCCTCCATGCTCTCGGTCGTTCGATCACGATCGCGTGGCCGAAAACCGCACCTCATTTGGACTCTCCTAGCTCCCTCTACCTATATAAACACCTTCCCCTCCAAAATCGCAGTCCAAATCTCTCCCGAAACCCTAAAATCGTCCCCGCGCCGCGCCGGACATGTCCGGTCCGGCCGGACGTCCTGCGCCGCCGCCCCCGCCCTACCAGGAAGTGCCACGTGGCGCTCTGCGCCGCCCGCCGCCATGTCCGGCGAGCCGGATCGAGCCCGCCCATCCGCCGCCTTTGGCCTCCTCCGCCGCCAAGCGCTGCCAAGCGTCGTCGCCGCCAGCGAAACCCTCCCGCCGGCGGACCTCGCCGCCCGATGGCCGCCGTCCGCTGCCGCCCAGGCGCCGAGCCCGGCCGCCTCGCCCCTCGCCGCCCGCTCCTCGAAGTCGGCCCGTCGCCTTTAGCCGCCGGCGCCCGCTCCGATCGCCGCCGCCATGGCATGGCGGCGAAGCGCCGCCGCCCCGGCGAAACCTCCTCGCCGCCGCCGCCGCCGGATCCGGCCGGATCCGGTCCGGGGCCGCCTCCCCGCGCCTTCCCGAGGTCTCCGGCGACCTCTCCCTCCATCTCCGGCGAGATCCCGGAGATCCTCGTAAACCGGGTTGACTTTCCTCTCCTTCCTCGAATCCACTAAGTCCCCAGTTTTCTTATGTTTTCATGCATTTTCATCATGCCATAACTCTGTCATTGTTGCTCCGTTGCATGCGTGTAATATGTCAAAATGTTCGTCTCGAAGAGTAGATCATTTCATCTCATTGCATCATTTTCATTTGAGCTCATCTTGATTCCCGAAATGCTGTTGGAAGAGTGCTATGTGATGTTAGTTTCTGTTTCTTATCAGAACTTGCACTTTTGTCATTTTTGCCATGATTGATGTGTGCATCCTATGGTCTTGAGTCCTACATGTGTTTTGTAATATGCCATGCCATCTTTCCAGGGGTATATGCCATGTATTTTTGTGATCTATGTGGTGACTAGCACAAGCATGCAAACTAGGTGTCTTGATGTTGCTGATTTCAGCCCTGTTCTGCTGATATTTTGATGCCATGTTAACTTGATGCTACCAAGAGATCCATGCATATTTTGAGATACTTCAGTAAGGATGTTCTGTTATACATGTCTTGCTCTATCCATCCATGCCCTTGTTTGCAATTATGGAGTGCCATAGCTTGAGTCAATCGAGCTCTACTTTTGCTATAAAATGTTCCTGGCAGATTGTTTACATGTTATTCAATTTTGCCAAGGTTGTTGTAGTTGATCCTTGCATGCTATGATGTTGTTCTTGCCATGTATAGCTTCTATGCCATGTCTTCTTACTGTTGGTTGCCTTTCCATGCCATGTATTGCTCTGTGGTGAGTGGTTCAAGCTCACCAACATGCCTACTTATCGTTGTTCCTGCCATGTTTGAATCTGTAATATAACTTGCCATGTTTACATGGGTGCCATCATATTTTCTGATCCTTTTTGGCTCATGGTCACTAAAGGAATTTTGTTCTATGCAATTAGTAGATTCATGCCATGCCTTTGTTTGCCATGTTAAGTTCCTGTAACATGTTGTTTGATAGCTCTTAACATTGCAACCTGATGTTATTTCTGCCAATGCCTGAAACTGTTATTATTTGCAATCTTGCCATGTGTTTTTGAGCTTGTTCTAGTTGTTTATGGAGATAGCTCAGTGTTCATGTTTTGTAATGCTTTACCTGTACATCATGCCCATGCCTTTTTTTTTCATATTGTGGTGCTGTAGCATGTTGTTTTGATGCTTGCAATATGCCTAGTTGCTGTTTTGGACAGCTTGTTCTTTAAACTTGTATAGGGTGTATGTGTTGATCCGTTGCTCCGTTTTGAGTGTGCTCTATATGAAACTTGCTTGATTTTGCATGTAGTTTCATATTATCATGTTGCATCCTTGTTTTGAGGTGTTTGCTTGATGTTTGTATGCATTTTGCATCAATGCCATGCTTAACTTGTTTTGCTCATATCTTCTAGGCCGTAGTCTCAATTTAATGAACTTTATATGTAACTTGACTAGAATTTCGTAGATCATTGTGGTGCATCTTAACTTGCTGTTTAACAACTTGAACATAAAGTTATTCAGATCTGGACCAATTTCGAAACTTGCATATGAGGACTTACCGAATTGTTCTATGTTGTTTCGGCCTCATTTAAACTTGCCTTGATGTGTTGCTCTTGTTTGCATCGTCTCTTGCCATGAGTAGCCTCATCTAGATTTGTCATGCATCATGCTTGTTTTGCATCATGTCTTGTCTATGTGTGGTGTGTTTACTATGTCGTGTGCCTCTTCTTGTTAGTTCTGTTTGCTATGCGATCGTGAGGATTCGTTCGTCACGCTTGGTTCGGCTTCATCCGTTCGTCTTCTTCATGGACTCGTTCTTCTTCCTTGCGGGATTTCAGGCAAGATGACCGCTACCCTGGATCTCACTACTATCATTGCTATGCTAGTTGCCTCGTTCTATCGCTATGCTGCGTTACCTATCACTGTTTATCAAGCCATCCCAAATTGCCATGTCGGCCTCTAACCTTTGTTACCCTTCCTAGCAAACCGTTGTTTGGCTATGTTACCGCTTTGCTCAGCCCTCTTATAGCGTTGCTAGTTGCAGGTGAAGATGAAGTTTGTTCCTTGTTGAACATGGAGATGTTGTTCCTTCCCTAACATGTTTACTTGTTGGGATATCACAATATTTATTGTTTAATTAATGCATCTATATACTTGGTAAAGGGTGGAAGGCTCGGCCTTATGCCTGGTGTTTTGTTCCACTCTTGCCGCCTAGTTTCCGTCATATCGGTATTATGTTCCCGGATTTTGCGTCCCTAACGCGGTCGGGTGATTTATGGGACCCCTTGACAGTTCGCTTTGAATAAGACTTTTCTAGCAAGGCCCAACATTGGTTTTACCATTTGCCTCACCACCACCTACCTTTTCCTTGGGAGTCGCTCTCTCGAGGGTCATCTTTATTTAGCCCCCGGACGGTGCTTCTCTAAGTGCTGGCCCGAACCGAGCTACTGCTGGGGCCACCTTGAGGCAACCCGAGGGTTGGTTTTACTCGTAGCTAGTCTCATCCGTGTTGCCACGAGAACGAGATATGTGCAGCTCCTATCGGGATTGTCGGCGATCGGCGGTCTTGCTGGTCTTGTTTTATTGCTGCCAAAATGTCTTGTAGCCGGATTCCGAGACTCGATCGTGTCTTCCGGGAGAAGGAATATCCTTCGTTGATCGCGAGAGCTTATCATGGGCTAAGTTGGGACACCCTGCAGGGTATAAACTTTCAAAGCCGTGCCATGGTTATGTGGCAGATGGGAATTTGTTAATGTCCGGTTTTAGAAAACCCGAAGTTGATCTTAATTAAAATACACCAACCGTAGCGTAACGTGAGTGTCTCTTTTGGGGTTGATCGAGAGGAGAACACGGTTTCTGGGTTATGTCTGACGTAAGTAGGAGTTCAGGATCACTTCTTGATCATTACTAGTTGGCGACCATTCCTTTGTTTCTCTTCTCGCTCTCATTTGCGTATGTTATCCACCATATATGCTTAGTCGCTGCTGCAACCTCACCACTTTACCCCTTCCTTTCCCATTTAAGCTTTGCTAGCCTTGATACCCATGGTAATGGGATTGCTGAGTCCTCGTGGCTCACAGATTACTACACCACCAGTTGCAGGTACAGGTTTGCGGTGATCTTGACACGAGAGCGATGCTTGCTTGTATTGGAGTTCTTCTTCTGCTTCTTCTTCGATCAGGGGATAGGTTCCAGGTCGGCAGCCTGGGCTAGCAGGGTGGATGTCGTTTGAGCTTCTGTTTATGTTTCATCCGTAGTCGGATGTTGATCTCTTGTATTTGATGTTGATGTATTCTTGTGGCATTTGTGCCTTTTTGTATGTATCCCCATCTATTATGTAATGTTGATGTAATGATATCCACCTTGCAAAAGCGTTTCAATATGCGGGTCTATCCTTGGTGGGACCTTCGAGTTCCTTTTGGATAGGGTCGCATATTAGGCGTGATGTTGGTATCGAGCCTCGACCGACCTTAGGAGCCCCTTGATTGATCGTGTAGTTTGGCCGCAGTTGAGTCTAGAAGAAAACTGTTTTGAGTCTAGTTATATCGAGAGTAGGAATTCTTTTTACTCCTCAGCCCTTTCGTCGCTCTGGTAAGGAATCTGACGTAGGTGTTTTGAACTACTCCTCTTCCCCTTCAAATTTTTCTTTAGGATCACGCAGTTGGTTTTCCGATCGTTGTTCCTCAGCTCTTTTCATCCGGTGCTTTTCTCGTCAAGTCGACTCGACCATCTTCATCTTTGCCAAGTTCAATCCTCGCCTTCCTCCGACGCTCGTTGTTTTTCCTTGTCCGGTTGTCCTTTTTTTCCCACCGCCTCCCTTCTTCGTCTCGAACCGAGTCCGTAATCGAGTATCCATCCTACTCGTGTGAAGTTTTTGCTCTCTCTCCTCAATGTTTTCAACCAGTGTTTTCTCTTCAAGATATTCGCGATTTCCTTCCAAGTTGATTTTGTTTTTCCCGCCTCCCACCCTATCATTCCCGGAGTTCGAGTTTCTTCCGACCATCAATTCCATTCGTGTGGAGCCTCTTCGTCTTCCTCAATTATTTTAACCGGGAATTCTCATCTCGTTCGTCATTCTTCATCTTTTTCTTTTCCGGTGGACTCAATTCAAGTTTTTCGAGTTGATCACATTCTTTTCCTTGGATCAAGTGTTTTTTCCCCCTGCTCGTTCGCCTCTCGCCAATTTATCATTCCGGAGTTCCGAAGACATCTCAGAAGATTCGTGTTTGCTTTTAATTAATTAGAGGTTGTCACCTCATTCAAATATTTCAATCGTTCCGGTGCATCATCTATCTGTTCAACATCCCTTTCCAACGGTGATTTCCTTTAGTGGGCCCTAACCCACAGGTTTCTTCCCAGGATCTTACCCGACTCTTCTAATTTTCCCCGGAGCTATTCTCTAATTCTTTTCGGAGTTTGACGTAAGAATGAATTTCATCAGTCAGATGCCATCTCCAAGATCGTTTTCAAATTCTTTTCATTGTTGGCTCAACCTCTTCGCTTTTCATTCTCCCGGAGTACCTCAGTTATTTTGGTGGTGTTCCTCGTCGTCATTTCAAAATAAAAGAAGAGTTTTCCCTCTAAATCTTGTCCGTTCTCCCGGAGATTCATGGTGATAGCAAGATGTTATCCTATCTAATTGTTTCCAGTCTTGCAAATTCTTTTCATCCATCCGGAGTATTTCAGGTGTTGCTTTCCCTCTCGATCATTCGGAGGCCATCTTTTCGGAAGATTTCTTCGTTCCAAGTTTTCTAAGTCGTTCTCCAATTATTCTATATCCGTGCCCCTTCGTTCATCTCAATATTCTTCCGGTGCTTCGTTCAAGTATTCTTCTATCAGCTCATGATCTCTTTGTTCTTTTGCATCTAAATCCCCTCTAGCTTATTGGTTCTTCTAATTTTTCCCGGCGATTCTTTCATCAGTCATTTCCGAATTCTTACGGTGGTTCGTTCAAGATTCTTTTTCCTTGATTATCATTTTAATTCATTCGTTCCTTCCAATCCTACCGGTGGTTCATGAAGACCTTCTCAAGTTGCGATATGTCACTTCTCAATTCTTTTTTCAAGAAGAATAAGTAGTATGCAAATCCATTACTTCTCATCAATTTAATTGGTGGAGGATAAGCATAACATAATTCTTATTCTCATTTCATCATGGTCAAGTTGATTAATTCTTTATTTGGAGATTGTTCGTGATGAGTGTTTTTTCTCGGATCTAAGTTTTTCATCTTTTCTTTTCCGGAGTTTAAATTTTCTCGGCCATTTCGTCGGAACCGCCATCTAAATCACCGCAAGGCTCATCTTATTCTTTCGTCCTTCATTCTATCTCATCATCCTTTTGTTACCGGAGTTCTTCACGGTGGATCATCATGATTTAATTCATTCTCCAAAGAGTTCATCAAGATTCTTGTTGGTGTAATTCAAGTATCTTTTCTTCTTGCATCTCTAAGTGCAATTAACTCTCCGTATTCTTTTGAAGTGGAGTTTTGCATTCCTTCGTTCTTCTCAGCTATTTAATCTTTTTCGTTTGTGGTCGGCGATCAGCTCATAATTTTGAGATGTTTTCCATAAGTCCACATCAAGCTTATTCTTTCGTTGTTGATTTTCTCAACAACTCCGTTTAAACCTTCCTTCTAAATTCTTTTCATACCATTATTTCAATTCTTCCGGAGGCATTGTGTTGTTCCTCTCATCAACTATCGTTCCATCTTGTCAAACTCAGTTCTATTCCTCCATGTTTTAGCCGGAGTTCTGCCTAAATCCTTTCAGTCTTATTCGTTGCTTATCTCGTCCTATCCGGAATGTTTCATAGTCTATCTGATTCCGTCAGCCTTCGATTCTCATCATTCTCGTCGTTTCTCTCTTCTTCTCGTGTGCTCTCGATTCTTGGTTTCTTCTCTTGAGTCTTGTTTCTCCTCATCCTTTTTTCCCTTCCGTCTCGGTCCTAAGATCTCGGGACGAGATCTCTTGTTAGTGGAGGAGTGTTGTAACGCCCCGGATTCGATGCGCCAGTTATCCGTCAGTTATTCGCCATCTTTGCCATGTCATTTGCTTGCGTGTTGCACTTTGCCATGTCATCATATGCATTTCATATCATGTCATCATGCACATTTCATTTTGCATACGTGTTCGTCTCATGCATCCGAACATTTTCCCCGTTGTCCGTTTTGCAATCCGCACTCCTATGTCTCCGGCGCCCCTTTTACCTCTTTTCATGTGCGGGTGTTAAACGGTCTCGGAATGGACCGAGGTTTGTCAAGCGGCCTTGGTATAGCACCGTAGACCGCTGTCAAGTTTCGGATCATTTGGAGGTCGTTTGGTACTCCAACAGTTAACCGGTAACCGCAAAGCCTCTTTGTTTGCAGCCCAACACCCTTCCAAACTGGCCCAAAACCCACCAAACTCCCTCCATGCTCTCGATCGTTCGATCACGATCGCGTGGCGAAAACCGCACCTCATTTGGACTCTCCTAGCTCCTCTACCTATATAAACACCTTCCCTCCAAAATCGCAGTCCAAATCTCTCCGAAACCTAAAATCGTCCCGCGCCCGCCGGACATGTCCGTCCGGCCGGACGTCTGCCGCCGTCCCGCCCTACCAGGAAGTGCCACGTGGCGCTCCTGCGCCGCCCGCCCGCCGCGCGCCCGGCGAGCCGGATCGGCCCGCCGCCCTGCCCGTCCGCCGCCAGCCTCCGCCGCCCGCGCCGCCGCCGCCTGGCAGCGCCGCCGCCGGCCGCGTCGTCGCCGCCGGCCGGACCTCGCCGCCCGATGGCCGCCGTCACTGCCGCTGCTGGCGCCGAGCCGGCCGCCTCGCCCCTCGCCGCCCGCTCCTCCCGAAGTCGGCCCGTCTCCTTTAGCCGCGGCGCCCGCTCGGTCGCCGCCATGGCGCCAAGCGAAGGCCTTGCCCGCCCGGCTTCGCCTCCTCGCCGCCGCCGCCCGGCCGCCGGCCGATCCGTCCGGGCCGCCTCCCCGCGCCTTCCCGAGGTCTCCGGCGACCTCTCCCTCCATCTCCGGCGAGATCACGGTGATCCTCGTAAACCGTGCTCCGGGGTTGACTTTCCTCTCCTTCCTCGAATCCACTAAGTCCCCAGTTTTCTTATGTTTTCATGCATTTTCATCATGCCATAACTCTGTCATCGTTCCTCCGTTTCATGCGTGTAATATGTCAAAGTGTTCGTCTCGAAGAGTAGATCATTTCATCTCATTGCATCATTTTCATTTGAGTTCATCTTGATGCCCGAAATTCTGTTGGAAGAGTGCTATGTGATGTTAGTTTCTGTTTCTTATCAGAACTTGCACTTTTGTCATTTTTGCCATGATTGATGTGTGCATCCTATGGTCTTGAGTCCTACATGTGTTTTGTAATATGCCATGCCATATTTCCAGGGGTATATGCCATGTATTTTTGTGATCTATGTGGTGACTAGCACAAGCATGCAAACTAGGTGTCTTGATGTTGCTGATTTCAGCCCTGTTCTGCTGATATTTTGATGCCATGTTAACTTGATGCTACCAAGAGATCCATGCATATTTTGAGATACTTCAGTAAGGATGTTTTGTTATACATGTCTTTGTCTATCCATCCGTGCCCTTGTTTGCAATTATGGAGTGCCATAGCTTGAGTCAATCGAGCTCTACTTTTGCTAACAAATGTTCCTGGCAGATTGTTTACATGTTATTCAATTTTGCCAAGGTTGTTGTAGTTGATCCTTGCATGCTATGATGTTGTTCTTGCCATGTATAGCTTCTATGCCATGTCTTCTTACTGTTGGTTGCCTTGCCATGCCATGTATTGCTCTGTGGTGAGTGGTTCAAGCTCACCAACATGCCTACTTATCGTTGTTCCTGCCATGTTTGAATCTGTAATATAACTTGCCATGTTTACATGGGTGCCATCATATTTTCTGATCCTTTTTGGCTCATGGTCACTAAAGGACTTTTGTTCTATGCAATTAGTATATTCATGCCATGCCTTTGTTTGCCATGTTAAGTTCCTGTAACATGTTGTTTGATAGCTCTTAAAATTGCAACCTGATGTTATTTCTGCCAATGCCTGAAACTGTTATTATTTGCAATCTTGCCATGTGTTTTTGAGCTTGTTCTAGTTGTTTCTGGAGATAGCTTAGTGTTCATGTTTTGTAATGCTTTACCTGTACATCATGCCCATGCCTTTTTTTTCATATTGTGGTGCTGTAGCATGTTGTTTTGATGCTTGCAATATGCCTAGTTGCTGTTTTGGACAGCTTGTTCTTTAAACTTGTATAGGGTGTATGTGTTGATCCGTTGCTCCGTTTTGAGTGTGCTCTATATGAAACTTGCTTGATGTTGCATGTAGTTTCATATTATCATGTTGCATCCTTATTTTGAGGTGTTTGCTTGATGTTTGTATGCATTTTGCATCAATGCCATGCTTAACTTGTTTTGCTCATATCTTCTAGGCCGTAGCTCCGAATTTAATGAACTTTATATGTAACTTGACTAGAATTTCGTGTAGATCATTGTGGTGCATCTTAACTTGCTGTTTAACAACTTGAACATAAAGTTATTCAGATCTGGACCAATTTCGAAACTTGCATATGAGGACTTACCGGAATTGTTCTATGTTGTTTCTGGCCTCATTTAAACTTGCCTTGATGTGTTGCTCTTGTTTGCATCGTCTCTTGCCATGAGTAGCCTCATCTAGATTTGTCATGCATCATGCTTGTTTTGCATCATGTCTTGTCTATGTGTGGTGTGTTTACTATGTCGTGTGCCTCTTCTTGTTAGTTCCTGTTTCGTTGCGATCGTGAGGATTCGTTCGTCTACGCTTGGTTCGGCTTCATCCGTTCGTCTTCTTCATGGACTCGTTCTTCTTCCTTGCGGGATTTCAGGCAAGATGACCGCTACCCTGGATCTCACTACTATCATTGCTATGCTAGTTGCCTCGTTCTATCGCTATGCTGCGTTACCTATCACCTGTTTATCAAGCCATCCCAAATTGCCATGTCAGCCTCTAACCTTTGTTACCCTTCCTAGCAAACCGTTGTTTGGCTATGTTACCGCTTTGCTCAGCCCCTCTTATAGCGTTGCTAGTTGCAGGTGAAGATGAAGTTTGTTCCTTGTTGGAACATGGAGATGTTGTTCCTTCCCGGAACATGTTTACTTGTTGGGATATCACAATATCTATTGTTTAATTAATGCATCTATATACTTGGTAAAGGGTGGAAGGCTCGGCCTTATGCATGGTGTTTTGTTCCACTCTTGCCGCCTAGTTTCCGTCATATCGGTATTATGTTCCCGGATTTTGCGTCCCTAACGCGGTCGAGTGATTTATGGGACCCCCTTGACAGTTCGCTTTGAATAAGACTTTTCCAGCAAGGCCCAACATTGGTTTTACCATTTGCCTCACCACCACCTACCTTTTCCCTTGGGAGTCGCTCTCTCGAGGGTCATCTTTATTTAGCCCCCGACGGTGCTTCTCTAAGTGCTGGCCCGAACCGAGCTGATGCTGCAGGCTAATACCTTGAGGCAACCCGAGGGTTGGTTTTACTCGTAGCTAGTCTCATCCGGTGTTGCCACGAGAACGAGATATGTGCAGCTCCTATCGGGATTGTCGACGATCGGGCGGTCTTGCTGGTCTTGTTTTATTGTTTGTCGAAATGTCTTGTAGCCGGATTCCGAGACTGATCGGGTCTTCCGGGAGAAGGAATATCCTTTGTTGATCGCGAGAGCTTATCATGGGCTAAGTTGGGACACCCTGCAGGGTATAAACTTTCGAAAGCCGTGCTCTGCGGTTATGTGGCAGATGGGAATTTGTTAATGTCCGGTTGTAGAAAACCCGGTTGATCTTAATTAAAATACACCAACCGTGTGCGTAACTGAGTGTCTCTTTTCGGGTTGATCGAGAGGAGAACACGGTTTCGGGTTATGTCGGCGTAAGTAGGAGTTCAGGATCACTTCTTGATCATTACTAGTTGGCGACCGTTCCTTTGTTTCTCTTCTCGCTCTCATTTGCGTATGTTAGCCACCATATATGCTTAGTCGCTGCTGCAACCTCACCACTTTACCCCTTCCTTTCCCATTTAAGCTTTGCTAGTCTTGATACCCATGGTAATGGGATTGCTGAGTCCTCGTGGCTCACAGATTACTACACCACCAGTTGTAGGTACAGGTTTGCGATGATCTTGACGCGAGAGCGATGCTTGCTTGTATTGGAGTTCTTCTTCTGCTTCTTCTTCGATCAGGGGATAGGTTCCAGGTCGGCAGCCTGGGCTAGCAGGGTGGATGTCGTTTGAGCTTCTGTTTATGTTTCATCCGTAGTCGGATGTTGATCTCTTGTATTTGATGTTGATGTATTCTTGTGGCATTTGTGCCTTTTTGTATGTATCCCCATCTATTATGTAATGTTGATGTAATGATATCCACCTTGCAAAAGCGTTTCAATATGCGGGTCTATCCTTGGTGGGACCTTCGAGTTCCTTTTGGATAGGGTCGCATATTGGGCGTGACATTGAGGGTTTTTAATTTTCGGGATGAGAACAATAGTTGTGTTATTAATCCCCTCAGGCATAACTCCAGAAATAAAAAACTGTTGGACAGCCTTAATAATATCCTCCTTGATCAAACCCCAATACCGCTGGAAAAACCTTGCAGGAAAACCATCCGGCCCCGGAGCCTTTAACGGCCCCATTTGGAAAAGCGCAACACTTACAGAATTGGCTACAAGTTGGAACCGGTGAAAACACGGGAGAGAAAAGAAAGCTTTCATCCGGCTTTTGCACTTGTTGCGAAGAATACGACACCAAATCATGCATGAGGCAAATGGGCATGGTCACTTTGCTTTAGCCAACTTTTAGATTCTTTTTGTTGGTTACCTCTACTTTTCAAATAGTGTTTTCGATTTATTCTGGCTTTTGGTTTCTAGTCTTTTCCCCTTTTCTCCTTCCATTTTATATACATTTTGAAATTCTTTTTTTATTTTACCTTTTTTTATCTATAAAAATATATAAAACCATTTTAATACTTCATGAAATTTTTATTTCAGATTATGAATTCTTTGTAGAATATCCATGAAAATATTCCTAAATTTTAATGCATTTATTAACATATGAATATTTTATATACACAATGAATATTTTATCTCATATATTTAAATATTTTAAAATGAGCTTTAAAAATATTTAAACCTTTTAAATACATGAATTATTTATAAATATTTGGTATTTTATATCTCATACATGAACATTTTTATTTGCATGCTGGATATGGTTTCAATTTCCTCAACAAGTGTTATATTTTTAATTGTTTTTCCAGAAAATTATCTACATTTGCTAGATTTTTGCAAATATATGATTTATTTAAAATATTTTCTATAAATCAATAAAAATAAAAATGATATAATCCGCTTTTTTTGAGAGAGACAGATATTTTCCGCTTAAGGCGGATAATAGGAGCGCTCGGGCCTGGAACCCTCTAGGAGTATGTTTGGGCCTAATTGTCTTAGAGTCAGTTTGGTTGGAAACCTGGAGATTGTGCCTGGAAAAAGCATTGCCTGGATGGAGCCTGAGATGATGGGCCTTTTTTGCCTGGCCAGGCGTGCCTGGGCAAGGTGTGTTTAGTTCGTTCCGGGTTGCTATCCTGTCATGTAGTATTTAAAGACTTTTTACACAGTGGGTCATACTGCCCATCACTCATTATTAGAGCCAGACTGCTAGCCAGGCGCAAGCACTTGAACGCCTGGGGCCAGGCTAAGCATGTTGCCTGGATCAAACGTTTTCTTTTATTTTATTTTTTGAACCGAACCAGGCTAATCACCTCTGCTACCACCTGCCGTGCCAGAACTGCTTTTCTTTCCTTGACACCAACCAAACAAGTGTGAGGCGGTTCCTGTGAGAGTTCGGGCCAGCGCCTAGTGGCGTGGACGCGATCCAAACTGGCTCTTAGTGCCTGCCAGCAAAGGGGCCTGATTTTTTTGCAATCGTTAAAATGCCTCATCTTTGCACTGCCTCTAGATAAAATACCCCAAAAAATGCCTCTAGATAAACTGCCCCAAATTGAACAACTATTTTTAATAGTAACTTGCAATTAGAGATGGAAATGACAGAGTTGCCCCTAGGCAAAATCACAAGAGAGCACACAAGCATAGCACATCCTTTTCTTGTTCGTTTGGTCATGCAACCTTAATCGCTCCGACCGTGAAGGTGACCTACTACAACCTCCCGTGTCCAGGATGCTTAGAATTGTCTGAAATTTGAATATTAGACTACTATGGATATACTTTTATTTTCTGTAATTTTCTCAGATTTTTCTGAGTAGTACAAATTTTCGTCCAAAATTTGAACAAATTCTAACAAAAGTTTGAAATCTTTTTTTTCTCTTTGCTCCTAGTTCGGAATTGGCTGAAATTTGAACAGTAGACTAGTATGAATACACTTGATTTTCTGTTTTTAAATTTTTATAGGCATGTTACTTTTTGGACATAATTTGAATTTTTGGGCATTCATACAAGATTGTTATGTTTGTTGGAAATATGAGCAATTTACCATATGACTTTATTAACAGAAATACTAGATAAAACATGACTATTATTGCAGAGAAACAAGTCACGCAATCTGGCAGTGAGAAGGTAAAAAGCATATGCAAATATGAACTATAACCAAACATATCTAGAGTAGACAGTAGAGCAAGTTGCATATATGAAGTAGAAGCTAACATATCTAGGGCACACAGTAGAACAAAGAACTATGGCAGGACCTCTAACAGAAAGAGGAAGAACACGTACGTGACACCACCATCAGCAGCAGAAGCACTGGACTTGGCGTCGACATCCTCGCCAGCCATGTCGTCGAAGAGGTTGTCGACGTCGAGGAAGAATTCGTCATTGGGGAAGTGATCATCGGTGTTCGGAGCGTCCGTGATGAACCGGTCAATAGTCGCGCAGAGCGCTCCCCAAAAACCTTATCACCCTTCTCCCGTACAAGACTCAAAGCGGTGGGGTTTCGGAGGCCTACTGTCCCGACTCGCGGTGCATGCCGCAAGCCGGGATGAGGAAGAAAACAACAGCTCAGAGATTGGAACCGGTGATGAGAGGAAGAAGTTATGGTACATCTCTCTGAGAGGAGCGGCCTCCCTTTTATATGCGCAAGAGAAGGAGGAGAGAGGTTGCGCCGAGAGCTGAAGGGAACGAGAGAGACGAAACGAACAGGCAGCAGCCGAAGGGTGCAACGTTCGTATTCAGTATCCACTACAACTAAAACTTACCAGCTCCCGAGTGATCTTTCGTATACCCGTAGTGCGTGGCAAAAATTTAGACACCGGCTCAGCTCATTCCTGCAACCCACGGCGCGTCATGATGAGGCATGGCATGGCGTGGCGAGGCGGGCGGCGGAGGAGGAGCGCGCGTGAATGTACCTCTTGTTCTCATGCCCATACATGTGGGGAAACATCCTCCCTTATAAGAAGGTCCAACTCCCACTAAACTAGCAATGTGGGACTAAACTATAGTTCCACCTCTTGCCTTGCATGAATGGGCTGTGTGGGCCTCTAGGATTTATTAGGAATTTCTAAAACTGCTATTGGGCTTGGCCCAAAATAGAAAAACTTCCAGCAATCCCCCACCTGATCCCAGAGGCACACAAAATTTGCCTTTGGTTCCAAAACACTGTTTTATATACTGACACTGAAGTGGAGACTGTTAAGTTGGACTTCCACCGAGAACTCTATGCTACACTAGTAAGCAACTTGAACAGTGGACTGGGCCTTGAACAACAAGTTTTCTGCGAATCTAGCTTCACACAAAGCCTTGACTGATACTTGGCTACCACGGGTCTTCCCCACGGGTGGAGCTTATGCGTCATACTCCGAGACCTTTCATGAGTTTACTAGAGAGCATCCTACTCTCTCATAGATTGCGACGTTTAACAATCAAACTCATATAGGTGTGTTCTTCAAAGATGTCCTGCAGAACAACATCTTTGCTTCAATGTGCCACTTAGAACACATTAAGATATACATAAACCTGCCATGCAGATTAGGAGAGTATTGCATCTTCATGGAGTGGTATTGTTAATAGTAAGGATACTCTCCTCTCAGTTGACCAACAGCTTGTCTTCCATATCTAATTCATGGGATCCCCGATCACATAGAATAGGTTACCACTGTGAAAAACTCACATTGTGGGTCTCATACCCATCTCCCTCGATGCATTATCTATCACATTACGTGATAGAACCTTAGTAAAATTATCTGCCAGATTTTTAGATGTTTGGATATAATCCAATGCAATAACTCCGGAGTTTCTCATTTTTCTGACAGACTTTAATCTTCTCTGAACGTGTCTTGATGACTTCATGTTATCCTTTCAGCTGCTCACTTTCGTGATCACAGTTTGATTGTCGCAGTTCATAAGGATAACCAGTACAGGTTACTCAATAACCGACAAGTCATTCAAAAGCCGGCGAAGCCAATCTGCTTCGACCGTAGCTGTATCTAGTGCTGTGAGTTTTGCTTCCATTGTTGACCTCGTTAAGATGGTCTGCTTGCAACACTTCCAAGAAACAGTGCCACCTCCATGAGTGAATACATATCCGCTCGTGGCCTTTATCTGATCAGCATTTGAGATCCAGTTTGAGTCACTATACCCTTCAAGCACCTTTGGGTGCCTAGTGTAGTGAATGCCATAATTCACAGTGCCTTTTGTTGGGGAACGTAGCATGCAATTTCAAAAAAATTCCTACGATCATGCAAGATCTATCTAGGAGATGCATAGCAATGAGAGGGGAGAGTGTGCCCACGTACCCTCGTAGACCGAAAGCGGAAGCATTAGTTTAACGCGGTTGATGTAGTCGAACTTCTTCACGATCCAACCGATCTTAGTACCGAACGTATGACACCTCCGTGTTCAGCACACGTTCAGCTTGATGACGTCCCTCGAACTCTTGATCCAACAGAGGGTCGAGGGAGAGTTCTGATAACCCACAAGTATAGGGGATCGCAACAGTTTTCGAGGGTAGAGTATTCAACCCAAATTTATAGATTCGACACAAGGGGAGCCAAAGAATATTTGAAGGTATTAGCAGCTGAGTTGTCAATTCAACCACACCTGGAGATTAATTATCTGCAACAAAGTGATCAGTAGAAAAGTAGTTTGATAGTTTTGATAATAGTGACAACAGCAACGGTAACAACAATAGTGATAGTAGTAATTTTGTAGCAAGTGTAACAGTGATGATAGGAGTAGTAACTTAGCAGAAACAATATAGGATAAATTTGTAGGCATTGGATCGGTGACTTGTTGGATGATATTCATCATGGGACAGTTATAACCTATGGCGATACGGCACTAGGTCCAGTTCATCGATATAATGTAGGCATGTATTCCGTAAATAGTCATACGTGCTTTATTAAAAGAACTTGCATGACATCTTTTGTCCTGCCCTCCCGTGGCAGTGGGGTCCATATTGGAAACTAAGGGATATTAAGGCCTGCTTTTAATAGAGAACTGGAACAAAGCATTAACACATAGTGAATACATGAACTCCTCAAACTACGGTCATCACCGGGAGTGGGCCCGATTGTTGTCACTCCGGGGTTGCCGGATAGTAGGTGACTATAACTTGCAAGATCGGATATAAAACATGGATATAATGATGAATTCATAAACGGTTCAGATCTGAGTTCATGGCACCCGGGCCCAAAGTGACAAGCATTAAGCATAGCAAAGTCATAGAAACATCAATCTAAGAACATAGTAGATACTAGGGATCAAGCCCTAACAAAACTAACTCGATTAAATGATGAATCTCATCCAACTCCTCACCGAACAGCGAGCCTACGACGGAATTACACACTCCCGATGGGGAGCATCATGGAATTGGCGATGGAGATGGGTTGGTGATGACGAAGAATGAAGACCCCCCTCTCCGGAACCCCAAACGGACTCCAGATTTGCCCTCCCGAGGAAGAACAGGGCTTGGCGGTGGCTCCGTCTTGTGGAACGCGATAATTCTTTCTCCCTGATATTTTTTCTAGAATAATGTGAATTTATAGTATCAAGGGGGTCGTCGACGGAGCCACCAGGTGGGTCCAACCCACCTGGGCGCGCCAGGAGAGGTGGGCGTGCCCTGGTGGGTTGTGCCCACCTAGGGGCCCCTCTCTGGTGGGTCTTGGCTCCAGAAATTCTTATTATTGATATAAAAATTCCTCGCAATGTTTCGTTCCATTCCGAGAACTTTTATTTCTGCACAAAAACAACACCATGGTAGTTCTGCTGAAAACAACGTCATTCCGGGGTTAGTTTCATTCAAATCATGCAAATTAGAGTCCAAAACAAGAGGAAAAGCGTGAGAAAAAGTAGATACGTTGGAGACGTATCAACTCCCCCAAGGTTCAACCTTTGCTTGTCCTCAAGCAATTCAGTTGATAAACTGAAAGAGAGAAAGAAAAACTTTTACGAACTCTTTTGCTCTTGTTTGCATAAATAAGCTTAAACAACACCCAGGTTTTCAGCCGACATTATAACTAACCATGTCAACAATAACTCTTAAAGATTATAATGATTCATATCAATGACATAATCGGCTAGCGAGCAATAATAAGATATATCAAATAGCAACACGTTGTCAAAACACCATGATATAATATGACAATAGTGGTATCTCGCTAGCCCTTTCTGAGACCGCAAAACATAAATGCAGAGCACCTCCAAAGTTCAAGCAGCGACTAAACATTGTAATTCATGGTAGAAAAGATCCAGTCATGATGCACCCAACATTAGCTATACACAATGCATAAATCATGACAACTTTGCTCTACTCAGTTTCTAGCGCTTGTTTTAGAAGGTGATGACACAACATAAAAGTAAATAGAAAGTCCCTTTGCAGAGGGAAGCAGTGATTTGCAGAGGTGCCAGAGCTCAATTTTTGAAACAGAGATAAATGATTTTTTGAGACATGCACCCTTCTTGTTCACTTCACGACCATCAGTTATCAACATCTTACATGCTAAGTTTCGGGGATATACCGCACGGTATGACCCGGCCGGAGATATGACCCGTCTGGGACTTGGTGTTTCATTGCAACCCGGCTGATTGTAAGCCGGCAGATATTTAAGCCGACAGACGTTAAGCCAGATGTTTAAGCCGGCAGATGTTTAAGCTAGATGTTTAAGCCGGCAGACGTTAAGCCAGATGTTTAAGCCAAATGTTTAAGCCGACAAACGTTAAGCCAGATGTTTAAGCTGGCAGATGTTTAAGCCAGATGGTAAGTCAGATTGTGACAGGGTCGCCTGGGGTTAATAAACCCAAAACGTTAAGAATCCCAAGACGTTAAGAAGCCCATGGAGAGAAGCCCGTGATGAGAAGTCAGAATAGCTTAAGTCTTAATCCGAGTTGGACTCTACATGTAACCCGCCCCTTGAACTTATATAAGGAGGGGAAGGGCACCCCAAGAGGGAGGGGGAATAATCGTTAAGTCTAGACACAACTAGGAGAGCCAGAGATACGGTGACTCCCTCATGAGCATAATGAGACCTAGCCACAAACAACATGTAGGGTTGTTACCGGATGATGTTTCCCGGGGCCCGAAGCTGTCTAAATCCTTGTCTTGTGTGTTGATCCGCCCCGCGTCTCTCATCACGATCAACCCCTCTCAAGATATCACATAGATGCGTTGGCCTCACGACTAAGTCCTCACAGTAGGACATCTGCTGTGACAAATCCACGACAGTTGGCGCCCACCGTGGGGCTTGCGCACGGTGGTGTTGAGTTCTTGGAGGGATCGCTTTTTAAGGATCGAGAAGCTCATGGTTGGTCAGATGAGGAAAAGATGGTTTGATGATTAAAATCATGACTAACTTTGAGTTTACAGCATATGGGTTTGAGATCAAGAGGTTAGGGTTCCGTCGTCTATGCCGGCGATCCGCCAAAACCGTTCCTATGTTGAGTCCGAGGTTGACAAGGAGTTGATCTGCTGCACGCTATGCGTACAAATCGTTCTGGGTTACGGTCGGATTCGCCGAGTTCCCCTGCCGCTGGCTTCAAGTCCCAAGAAGGCCGCCTGATTTTCAATGAACCGGAATAGCTACTGCTCCCGAGATATTACAAGGTCCTGCCGCTGCTGCTTCCCATCAGGCCATCATCAATCGAGAAAGTATTACTATAATTGCTCCTCACGTGGTGGTCAAGGCTGGTCCACAAGATTAAATTTTTGGTCTCCTATTGCACTATTCGCGATGTTAGTATTAATTCAGTATAGATCAGATTTTTGGGTTTTCAAACACTGTCTACTATCGGAAACATCAGTGCAAGATTCCAGTGTGTAAACGATTGAATGAGTCGGTCAGGCCAACCACGACCCTGAGGGGGTTTGGAGGTGGGCGCGGATTGATGTTGCCTTCGAGCCAGCTATGCCTCTGGGCCGTTCACGGCCGCGTGTTGAAAGGGCCAGTGTCCGTCGTCGCTTCTGAGCCGGCCACCGCTATGCCGAGTCGCCGCCAAAACCTCGCCTTGGCTTTGCTCCTCCCCAGCCGTGGTGGCACATCAGTCTGCTTCCACCGATCTGTGAACTTGTCGTTGAACTCTCTGCGTCAGGCCATTTCCTCCATGTTTGAACTGCCGTTTCCATGGCCTCCCTGTGTTCTGAGCTGCCGCGAGCGCCTGCGTTGCGCTGCTCCATGTTGTCCATGTTGTCACCGAATTCCGGCGCTTCGAGCCATCCTTTCCTGCCTTGAACCGCCTCATGGAGCCACCGCCGTTTCCACTCCCGCTGTCGTAGTCTCACGCAGTGGCCGAAACTACTGTCTCAATTGTGGTCGGAACCAAGCCGGCCTTCCTGCGCCGATGATGAGCCGCCGCTGTCCAAGGGCCCCGACTGCGCCTGTGAGCCGCTGTCCATCTCAACTACGGTTGTGAACCGCCATCACCTCTGCCGCAACCCACCATCTTCGCTCCGGGCTGTTTCTGGGCCTATGCCGCTGAGCCGCCGTCGTCGGCTGCACCGCCTTGCCGTGGGGGTTCTGTCCCCTCGAGGTGCTGCCTCTGCAACAAACCGCCATCTCCGAGCCACCTCACAGGCCGCACCACCACATCGCCTTGCCCAAGCCGCCTCTGTCGTTTCATAAACTACTATGAGTCCCCGCGCCCTCCGCCGGTTCACCACACGGCCAGCCGCTGCTGCGTCTTCTGCCGGTTCGAACTCGCACCTCCATGCAGCTACCAGTCTCGTGTCTCGTGCCTCCCTGGTCTCTCGTGTCCAGTGGAGGGATTCGCAGGCATACGCTGTAGCCCTCATACGACCCGGCCACGGCTACAACTGAAAAGCATGAGCAGCCACCTGCTTCATTGATGCGCCCCGCGAGCCGTCCTGCTCCTTCCGCGCGTCGTGCCGCTGAGGTTTGGCTGCCGGCCGCCGGTTGATACGTCTCCAACTTATCTATAATTTTTGATTGCTCCATGCTACTTTATCTACTGCTTTAGGCTTTATTGGGCTTTATTTTCCACTTTTGTATTATTTTTGGGACTAACCTATTAACCAGAGGCCCAGCGCAGAGCTGTTTTTTGCCTATTTCAGTATTTCGAAGAAAAGGAATTTCAAACGGAGTCCAAACGGAATGAAACCTTCGGGAACGCGATTTTCTCACCGAACGTGATCCAGAGAACATGGAGTGCAAGTCAAGAAGCAAACGGAGCCTCCACGAGATAGGAGGGCGCCCCCCTATAGGGTGCGCGCCCTATCTTGTGGGCCCCTCGGGCGGCCACCAACGTACTTCTTCTTCCCATATATACCTACGTACCCCGAAAACATCCAGGGGCACCACGAAACACAATTTCCACCACCATAACCTTCTTTATCCGCGAGATCCCATCTTGGAGCCTTCGCCGGCACTCTGCCGGAGGGGGAATCAAGCACGGAGGGCCTCTACATCAACATCCTTGCCCCTCCGATGAGTTGTGAGTAGTTTACCACAGACCTACGGTTCCATAGTTATTAGCTAGATGGCTTCTTCTCTCTTTTTGGATCTCAATACAATGTTCTCCCCCTCTCTTGTGGAGATCTATTCGATGTAATCTCTTTTTGCGGTGTGTTTGTCGAGATCCGATGAATTGTGGGTTTATGATCAAGTTTATCTATGAATAATATTTGAATCTTCTCTGAATTCTTTTATGTATGATTAAGTTATCTTTGCAAGTCTCTTCGAATTATCAGTTTGGTTTGGCCTACTAGATTGATCTTTCTTGCCATGGGAGAAGTGCTTAGCTTTGGGTTCAATCTTGCGATGTCCTTACCCGAGGATGTAAAGGGTTGCAAGGCACGTATTGTATTGCTGCCATAGAGGATAACAAGATGGGGTTTATATCATATTGCATGAGTTTATCCCTCTACATCATGTCATCTTGCTTAATGCGTTACTCTGTTCTTATGAACTTAATACTCTAGATGCATGCTGGATAGCGGTCGATGTGTGGAATAATATTAGTAGATGCAGGCAGGAGCCGGTCTACTTGTTATGGACGTGATGCCTATATACATGATCATGCCTATATAATCTTTCTATCAATTGCTCGACTTTAATTTGTCCACCCACCGTAATACTTATGCTATCTTGAGAGAAGCCACTAGTGAAACCTATGGCCCCCGGGTCTATCTCTTATCATATTTGTTTCCAATCTACTTTTATTTGCATCTTTACTTTTTGCATCTATATTATAAAATACCAAAATATATTTATCTTATCATACTATCTTTATTAGATCTCACTTTCATGAAGTGGCCGTGAAGGGATTGACAACCCCTTTATTGCGTTGGTTGCGAGTTCTCGCTTGTTTGTGTAGGTGCATGGGACTTTTGAGGAGCCTCCTCTGGATTGATACCTTGGTTCTCAAAACTGAGGGAAATATTTACGCTACACTTTGCTGCATCACCCTCTCCTCTTCGAGGAAAACCAACGCAAGCTCAAGAAGTAGCAAGAAGGATTTCTGGCGCCGTTGCCGGGGAGGTCTTCGCTCAAGTCAAGACATACCAAGTACCCATCACAAACCCATCTCCCTCGCATTTACATTATTTGCCTTTTGCCTCTCGTTTTCCTCTCCCCCCCCCCCTTCACCCTTGCCGTTTTATTCGCTCCTCTTCCGTTCGTCTCTTTCGTTCGCTTGTGTTGCCATGTGCCTTCTATGTGCTTGCATCTTTGCTTGCTAAAAATCTATTGATACAGATCCACTTAAAGTGTTTTACTTGGATCATCTTCGATCCTTATGCGCTCGTGCTGAAACCCCAACTAGCCTAGTTGATGGGAAATCTTTAGATGAGCATGCTCATTTTGTGCGTCATCGTTTGTCTGAAAAGGGGAAGCTCTTATGGTATCATATAAATAGTTTGCTATGCTATGCTTGGAATCTTTGTGAAATTTGTGATTTTACTTGTTGCTCTAAGAACCCTAAAAAACACCTTCCCTACCTATGTGAGTTCAATGATAATGAAATCTTATCTTCTTATGCAAAGGGTGTTTATAGTTACTATGATATCGAACAAATTGAAGAATTTGTCGTTTTTAAGGGTGCTCATGAACTTCTTCTTTGATTGAAAAGTTTGATTTTACTCTCAACAAATCTGAAAATTCCGTCATACTTAAATATTGCAATGAAAACTTTGCTCATAATGTCCATGTCCAAGAATTTATTGAAAGAATGACCGTTGCTTTGGAAGAAAATAATGATATGCATGAATCTATAGATAATGATGATTCCGATGATTTGGTTGAAATATCCCTTGATGAACATGATGCTTGCTATTCTTGTGGCCATGATGCCAATATTTATGAAGACGAATTTGCTATAGTTCCGTATGTTAAACGTGAGATCGTTGCTATTGCACCCATACTTGCTAGTTCCTTCGATAAAAAGCATGATTGCAATGATTTCACTATAAATTATCTTGATGTCAATTGTGCTAATAATATGCAAAACCCTAAGCTTGGGGATGCTAGTTTTGCTATGTTTACTACTTGTTGCAATGATCATGATTGGGGTGATTCTTCTTATGTTCTTGAAAATGTATTTAAGCCCCATGATGAATATGAGATTGATAATAGTGTTTGCAATATTGAAAGTGGGTTTGGAAGAGTGTCAACTTTAGATCCCACATATTTGGAGAATGTTCAATCTTATGAAATTTTTGAGGAAAGTGGGTTTGGAGAGGTCATGACTTTAGTTAATGTTAATCCCACTATTTTGGAAGAGTGTCAACTTCAAATGCATGTGGATCGTGTTGAGAATATGTTATGTGATAGCTATTTTGTTGAATTTTCCTATGATCCTACATGTAATTATTATGAGAGAGGAAAATATGGTCGTAGAAATTCTTATCTTACTAAATTACCTCTCATCATGTTGAGATTGCTATCATCTCTTTGTTCTTCCTTGCATATGCTAGTTTTTGCTTGCCTTGATAATTTGTTTGCTTACAAGATACCTATTTATACGTCTCCAACGTATCTACTTTTCCAAACACTTTTGCCCTTGTTTTGGACTCTAACTTGCATGATTTGAATGAAACTAACCCGGACTGACGCTGCTTTCAGCAGAACTACCATGATGTTGTTTTATGTGTAGAAAAAGAAAAGTTCTCGAAATGACCTGGAAATCAACGGAGGCACTTTTTGGAATTTATAAAAAATATTGGGCGAAAGAAATACATCAGGGGCCCCAGGGCCTGTCCATGAGACATGGGGGCACCCCCCTAGGGCGCGGCCCCCTATCTCGTGGGCCCCCTGGACCTCCTCCGACCTCAACTCCAACTCCATATATTCCGTCTCGGGGAGAAAAAATCAGAGAGAAAGTTCCATCGCGTTTCACGACACGGAGCCGCCGCCAAGCCCTAATCTCTCTCGGGAGGGCTGATCTAGAGTCCGTTCGGGGCTCCGGAGAGGGGGATTCGTCGCCGTCGTCATCATCAACCATTATCCATCACCAATTTCATGATGCTCACCGCCGTGCGTGAGTAATTCCATCGTAGGCTTGCTGGACGGTGATGGGTTGGATGAGATTCACCATGTAATCAAGTTAGTTTTGTTAGGGTTTGATCCCTAGTATCCACTATGTTCTGAGATTGATGTTGCTATGACTTTGCTATGCTTAATGCTTGTCACTAGGGCCCGAGTGCCATGATTTCAGATCTGAACCTATTATGTTTCCATGAATATATGTGTGTTCTTGATCCTATCTTGCAAGTCTATAGTCACCTATTATGTGTTATGATCCGACAACCCCGAAGTGACAATAATCGGGATACTTCTCGGTGATGACCGTAGTTTGAGGAGTTCATGTATTCACTTTGTGTTAATGCTTTGTTCCGGTTCTCTATTAAAAGAAGGCCTTAATATCCCTTAGTTTCCGTAAAGACCCCGCTGCCACGGGAGGGTAGGACAAAAGATGTCATGCAAGTTCTTTTCCATAAGCACGTATGACTATTTACGGAATACATGCCTACATTACATTGATGAATTGGAGCTAGTTCTATATCACCCTATGTTATAACTATTGCATGAGGAATCGCATCCGGCATAATTATCCATCGCTGATCCGGTGCCTACGAGCTTTTCATATATTGTTCTTCACTATTTACTTTTCCGTTGATACTGTTACAACTACTACAAAAACCCAAAAACATTTATCTTTACTTTTGCTACCGTTACCTTTATTATCATACCACTTTTGCTACTAAACACTTTGCTGCAGATACTAAGTTATCCAGGTGTGGTTGAATTGACAACTCAACTGCTAATACTCAAGAATATTCTTTGGCTCCCCTTCTGTCAAATCAATAAATTTGGGTTGTATACTTTACCCACGAAAGTTGTTGCGATCCCCTAAACTTGTGGGTTATCAATACTAATTTCTGGCGCCGTTGCCCGGGAGCATAGCTCTATTCTCTGAGTCACTTGGGATTTATATCTGTTGATCACTATGAAGAACTTGAAAGACGCTAAGACCAAAATTCTGCCCTCAACTACGAGGGGAGGTAAGGAACTGCCATCTAGCTCTCCACTAGATTCTCCTTCCATTATTAGTAAGCTTGCGACACCTAAACCTGCTACTGCTATGAGTTCTGATATGTCGCATGTTATCGATGATGCCACTTCTGCTATGCATCATGAAACTACTTCTGTGCGTGATACTACTTTGCCATTAGGTGAATTTCTGGATGAACAACTTGCTAGAGTTAGAGGGGATGAAATTATCAAGATCCTATTATGATGATAGTGATGATGAAGGTTCCCCAATGATTATGTTTTACCTGTTGTTCCTAAGGGTTATGTTATGCATGAAAAAGCTGCTCTGGAAATCCTTGCCTGCAATGATAGGAATGATCTTAAGAAATTATTAGCTAAATGGAAGCAGCAGTCTCTTAATGCTAGAATGAAACCCGATACTGCTTTTGCTACTTCACCTATTTGTGTTACTGATAAGGATTATGAATTCTCTGTTGATCCTGATATTATTACTTTAGTTGAATCTGATCCTTTTTATGGCCTTGAATCTGAAACTGTTGTGGCACATCTTACCAAGTTGAATGATAAAGCCACCCTATTTACTCATGATGAGAAGTCTCGCTATTTATATATCCTTAAGATATTTCCGTTCTCATTAAAGGGTGATGTTAAGACTTGGTACAATTCTCTTGCTCCTGGTTGTGTACGTAGTCCTCAGGATATGATTTATTATTTCTATGCTAAATATTTCCCTGCTCATAAGAAAAAAGCTGCCTTGCGGGAAATATATAATTTTGTGCAAATCAAAGAAGAGAGTCTCCCACAAGCTTTTGGAAGGCTTCTCCGGTTACTTAATGCTTTGCCTGATCATCCTCTTAAGAAAAATGAAATACTTGATATCTTTTATAATGGACTAACCGATGCTTCCAAGGACCACTTGGATAGTTGTGCTGGTTGTGTTTTCAGGGAAAGAACAGTCGACGAAGCTGAAATACTATTGAATAATATGTTGACTAATGAAAATAATTGGACTCTTCCTGAGCCAGTTCCTGAAGTAATTCCTGAACCAATTGAGCCAACTCCTGAGCCTATTCCTAAACCCACTCCGAAGAAGAGAGGTGTTTTATTTCTCAGTCCTGAAGATATGCAAGAGGCAAAGAAATCAATGACAGAAAAAGGTATTAAAGCTGAAGATGTTAAGAATTTACCACATATTGAAGAAATACATGGTCTTAATTTACCACCTGAAGAACCACATTATCTTGATAACCCGACACAGGTAGTAAAGGTAAATTCTCTATATAGATATGATAAAGTTGAAATATCCTCTACTAAATTTCGTAGCCCATGCTTAGATGAATTTGATGACTTTATGGCTAGACAAGAAAGTTTTAATGCTTATGTTGGTAGAGAGTTAAAGAATAATGCTTTCAAAATAGGACGCGTAGGTGATAATCTGGCTAGAGTTAAGGATGAACTTCACCGCGTTAGCAAATATGCTTCTATGGTTGCTACTCAATCTGAGCAAGTACTTAAAGCTCAAAATGACTTGCTTGATGAATTAAATAATAAAAATGACTTTGCTGTTAGAGTGGCTACTAGAACTGGTAGAATGACTCAGGAACCTTTGTATCCTGAAGGCCACCCTAAGAGAATCGAGCAAGATTCTCAGAGGAATAATTTAGAGGCACCTAGTTCTTCTAAAAAGAAGAAGAAGAAAAATGATAGAACTTTGCATGCTTCTAGTGAACCTACTGTAGACACACCTGAGAATCCCAATAATATTTCTATCTCTGATGCTGAAACACAATCAGGTGATGAACATGAACCTAGCGATAATGTTAATGATAATGTTCATGTTGATGCTCAACCTAGCAATAATAATGATGTAGAGATTGAACTTGCTGTTGATCTTGATAACCCACAATCAAAGAATCATCGTTATGATAAGAGAGATTTTGTTGCTAGGAAGCACGGTAAAGAAAGAGAACCATGGGTTCAGAAACCCATGCCCTTTCCTCCTAAACCATCCAAGTCAAAGGATGATGAGGATTTTGAGCGCTTTGCTGAAATGATTAGACCTATTTTCTTACGTATGCGCTTAACTGATATGCTTAAAGTAAATCCTTATGCTAAGTATATGAAGGATATCATCACAAATAAAAGAAAGATACCGGAAGCTGAAATTTCCACCATGCTTGCCAATTACACTTTTTAAGGGTGGAATACCAAAGAAACTCGGAGATCCGGGTGTACCAACTATACCATGCTCTATTAAAAGAAATTATGTTAGAACTGCTTTATGTGATCTTGGAGAAGGTGTTAGTGTTATGCCTCTCTCTTTATATCGTAGACTTGAATCGAATAAGTTGACACCTACTGAAATATCTTTGCAAATGGCTGATAAATCAACCGCTATACCTGTCGGTATTTGTGAGGATGTGCCTGTTGTAGTGGCAAATGTCACTATCTTAACGGACTTTGTTATTCTTGATATTCCTGAGGATGATAGTATGTCTATTATCCTTGGTAGACCTTTTCTTAATACTACAGGGGCTGTTATTGATTGCAACAAAGGCAATGTCACTTTTCATGTTAATGGTAATGAGCATACGGTACACTTTCCGAGGAAAGAATCTCAAGTTCATAGCATCAATTCAATTGGAAAAGTTCCAACTATCATTTTTGGAGGTTTTGAATTTCCTCTCCCTACTGTCAAGAAAAAGTATGATATTCTTATTGTTGGGGATTTTCATATCCCCGTTGAGGTAACTTAGTGTTATTCGAAATTTCTCCGGTTCCGTGTTATTCGGAATGAGTTTGTTAACAAGACTTGATCAACCTTGTTAGTGGGTTCATTTCGATGATCACGAGATGGATGAAACTAGAAGGCACAACCTTCTGTACCCTCCTTTTACTTTCTGTTATTTAGATGAAATAAAGCAAAAAAAATAGTATTATCCGTCTGTTTTCTGAATTATCCGTGCATTAAAAAATAGCTCGAAAATAAAAGTGCTCCAAATGCCCTGCAAATCTAGTATGATTTTTTCTGGAATATTTGAGGATTTTAGGCACTGAAAACACTGCAGGAGGGCCAAGCACCAGGCCACGAGAGAGGAGGGCGCTCCCCCCTATAGGGCACGCCCCCCTGTCTCGTGGGCCCCTGGTGGCTCCCTCCACTTATTCCTGCACCCACACACTTCATCTTCTACCCCAAAAAAATCCCCATCCAGCTCAAGCACGAGTTCTAGCTCTTCTTGCTGTGATTTTCGATCTCCTTGCTCAAAGTTCCATTCACAAAACTGCTTTGGGAGATTGTTGCTTGGTTTGTGACTCCTCCATTGGTCCAATTAGTTTTTGTTCTAGTGCTTTATTCATTGCAAATTTTTGCTGCATAGGTGACCATGTTCTTGTGCTTGCAAGTTAAAATTTTGAGGTCCCAAGCAATTCCAACGCATGATATAGGCTCTAGGCACTTGTAGGAGTAGTTGCTATCAATCTTGTTTAGTTTTATGCACTTTTATTTTGAAGTTACTAAAATTTCAGAAATTTTCAGAAAAAGAAATATGCTTAGAAGAATGTACCAAGGAGGTTCCTCGGCAAAGAAAGGGCCAAGGATTGCTATACGTGAGCAAGATGTTGAATTGCCGAGGGACGCAAATGTACGGGCTTGTGAGTGGCCATCCGATGATTTTATGGTCGAAGCAGGCTTCAAGGAGGAATTTGACGCATATGTGCGTAATGCCGAGCTGGAGGACTTCTTACAAGATAAGTGTCCGCAGTACTATCAGTTGACTGATCCTTTTGTGCGGAGGTTTAGATACAACTGCTCGCGTAATTCTCCTAGTGTCATGTTTGATATTTATGATACATCTTATACCATGGATTCAGAGGATTTCACAACTGCTTGCAAACTCCCGCAATGGGCTAATATTAATGATCCTCCCAAATCTGAATTTAGAGATTTTCTTGCTAGTATTACTGTGGGAGAATCTAGGGACGTAGCACAAGCTACCATAGGGAGCATTCATTTTCCTGCTATACATTACTTTGCTCTCTTTATTGGTAGATGCATTAACGGTAAGGACTAAGTATGTCACATGTGTGCTCCTGATCTTTCTGTCCTCAAGAGTGCTGTGTCAGGTTATAAAGGTTATAACTTGGGGGCAATAGTTGCACGTAGGTTGCAAATTAATAGTAGAAAGGGAGATTTATTTGGAGGAATTTATGCAACCCATGTAGCTAATTTTCTTAATATAGCTCCACGAGAGGGGGATATGGTTTTACCTCCTGTTTATTTGGATAAAGAAGCTATGTTCAGTCATCATTTTCTTGAGAGGAATGAACAATTCCTCCATTATCGATTAATCTATGACAGACGCAACGTCGTCCCTGTTACTCTTCCTGCCCCCTACCTTTTTGATTATCAGGCAAGAGGAAGATACGTTGTCACCAGGGAGGAAGCGTCTGAGTATGAGAGAGGAATGGAGGCAGCTCGCCAACACGTTGCCGCTCAGGAGGCGATCGCCTCCGATCTCAAGACAACCCCAGCTTCACTTATGGATATCAGCCAGCGGTCCTTGGTATTAGACCAACTTAGGCCAAAAGCCTAAGCTTGGGGAGTACGATTTCACCGACTTTACATTCATGTTCACACACTACTCGTCGGTGCTCATACTCTTTCATTGTATTATCCATGTTAGTTTAAATTTCTTTTCTAGTTTTCTTCTTGTGTGTTTGATAAACCTTAAGAAAAACCAAAAAAATTAGTTAGTTTAATTTCCATGCTTGTAGTAGAAATTAAAATGAAAATCCAAAAATATTTCTAGTTCTTCTTCTTACTTGTTGGGAGCTTTCCCGTGTAAATAGTTTTATTTTCTTTTCTTTCTTTTGGGGGTAGAGAAGACCATATTGAAAATGCTTAGTGGCTCTTATATGCATGAACGTTTATTTAACTTAGAGCCCACATTACCTGTCTTCTCTCTTGAGTTGAATGCTTGCAGATTCCAGCTTAGTCCAATGCACGTACACTCTTACTATTATTACACATCGTTTGTGTCGGATTTCGGGTTCCGGCAGACCCTCTAGGTTCGAACTCTGGGATGCACGCGGAGATCTCACCTCCAACCTACCTACACCTCATCACCTCGCAAGGATCTAAAGCAACACAAGGGACACAAGGTTTATACTGGTTCGGGCCACCATTGGTGTAATACCCTACTCTAGTGTGTGGTGTGGTGGATTGCCTCTGGGGCTGATGATGAACAATACAAGGAAGAACAGCCTCGCGAGAGTCTGTTCTTGGCCGGTGCGATGAACTGCTAGGGGGAGTTCAGTCGCTTCTCTCTCCCTCTCTCTCGATGCCTCTACCCTGTGGGTGGCTAGTCCTATTTATAGGCAGAGGCCCTGGGCCTCTTCCCAAATATTGAGCGGGAAGGGCGCCAACAATTGGCCATTTTGAAGGGGAACATCTAGTACACTTATCCTGACTAAAGTCGGTCCTCGCCTGCCAAAGACTCCGACGGTGACGCCGGCTTGGACTCCACGATGTCCTCCGTCCTGCCGTTCTGCTGGTCTTGGTCTTGTTTGATGCTCTCGCATGTGCTTGCCTCCTTTGCACCAAAGGGGAAATGAGGACACTGCGCGGGCTGGCGCCCTTGGTCGTCATGGCTTGCATCATGGGCACCTCGTGAGGTACCCCGCCTTGATCTCTCCGCCTCCTCGCGAGCCAGCCTGACGAGGCCGTGCCTGAGGAAGCTTCCTGTCGTCCGCCCCGCGAGGCTTGGCCCCTCGCGAGGGTCTTGAGCTTGTGTTGATGAAGATGGGCTGTACTGGGCCACCCTTTGAGCCACGCCGCAGGCCGCATGCAGGCAAGTCTGGGTACCCCCGTTCCCAGAACACCGACAGTAGCCCCCGGGCCCAAGGCGTGCCTGGACTTGGCTTAGCAGAGAAGCGATGGGGCAAGTGCGAAGCGCCGCGGGCCCTAACAGCCTGCGGCCTTGGGCGCCGCGTGGCGATTGATTGGACATGGGCGTCCCTGCTTCCCCGCGACGCCTTGGCAATTGCACGAATCAACAAGAGAGCGGTACCCGTCTAGGCTTTACCTCCTTTGCCTTCTCCAGTCATTGCCCGGATCCCCTTTCTCGCTCCTATCCTTCCTGCTTCCGAAATCCCCAAATCTGCTCTGACCCCATGCCCTAGCAAGGTATGGCGCCTCGCCAGACCCCGGCCGGAGCTTGGTACTCGCCCGCTTTGGACTCCCCGAACGTGTCGGAGAAGAGACTTGCCCGGGCGCGCCGGATGATGGCGGTGCAAGGCAACGACGGGGCGGCGGTGCTCAAGGTTGGCTCTGCCCTTCCTGAGGACCAAGGAAGCACCTTCTACCCGCTCTTCGTGAGCGCCATTGCCGCCGGTCTGGTGCCTCCCTTTTCTGAGTTCTTCTTTTATGTCCTCCACCATTACAAATTGCAAGCTCTGCACCTCCACCCCAACTCTGTTCTTCTCCTGGCGATCTTCGCCTACTATTGTGAGGCTCATGTCGGGGTGCAGCCCTCAGTGGCCTTGTTGCGCCACTACTTCTACCTCCGGCCTCACGCTGCCCCATCACGCGTCTTGCGAGCTTTGTCGCGTACGGCAGCTCCAACGCCATCTCGAAGCCCGGGAAGAGGATTGAAGGCTTCAGGAGCAAGTGGGTCATGGTAGGTGCTGGGCGCATCCATCCTCGGCTGATTCTGCCCACAGAGCAGCCCACGCCCATCGACGCTTGGTCTCGTGCGGAACTCATGGATTCCCGCGCAAAGCCAGTGCTGGAGAAGATGGACGCGGACCTGTGGCCGGGCAACATGGCGACGGCGAAGCTGACCGGGGCGTCGCTCCTGAGGGAGTTCCTGGAGCATCGGGTGGCCCCGCTTCGGCAATACTCGCTTCCGCTGTGGAGGCCTCGCCCGAGCCCCATAGTCTTGGCCGACGAAAATCTAGCCGCGGTCCTCCAATCTTTGGTCGGGGGAGACGTGGCGAGTCTGGAGGGCGCTCCTGTACCCCTGTTCCTTCGAGATGATTGGGAGCAGGTGGTGGACTCCATGCCCGCTTTCAACGGGGACGGGCCTGTGCCCGCGGAGGCTCCCAAGGACCCGGCGGCCCTGGCGACGGTGAACGTGTCCTCTGGCGACTCCAGCGAAGAGGAGGAAGAAGAGGAGCGGGAAGAGGTGCCTGACTCTGAGGCGACCGACGGGGAGTTGAGAGCGCCCCTCCCTCGGCGCAGGTCCCGCGCTCTCCGCCTCTTGCTGGACAACGACGAGGATGGCGACGAGCGAGGTGGCGCGAGCTCGCCCCTGATCCCGAAGAAGGACAGGACGGGGCTGGTTCCCCACGGGTCTGCTCCGGCTCCGAGGCGATCTGCAGACGCGCCTCCTGCTCCCGAGCCTCTTGAGGCTGATACCAGCAGCCGGTTCTCGGGCTTCAAGTTCGGCCGGAGGTTCCTCGAGCCCGCGAGCGATGACCAGTAAGTGCCTGATTCTCATTTTGCTTCTTGCTTCGTCGTTGAGGCTTGATATCCATATTCCTTGGCTGGGCCGACGCCTGCGGCGAAAAAGCTGAAGGGGGCTCCTGAGACTTCGCCCGGGACAGCACCTCCATCCGCGGAAGAAGGGGATGGCAAGACGCGGGCCTCTCCTGCCCGGTCTTCCTTGCGAGGCCTGGCGGGGCTAGCTGGGGCAAGCTCAGCCCCCATGGCCCAAGCGACTCCCGAGGTGTCCTTTCCTGACGCCACTGCCGCAGTCGTCGGGGCGCAGAAGGTCCCGACTCATGGTGCTGTGATTACGCTCCCGTCCTCTCCTCCTACTCCGCCAACTGTCGTTTCTCTGACTCCTTCTACTGTCCTGGATCGTGCTGCTGCTAAACTGGACCGACTGTGGAAAGATCTTCTGGGCGCCGACCCTCGCTTGGTGGCCGGACGCCTGGAGCTGGCCTCCGGCTGGGTTCACTCTGATGCTTCAGTTCGAGCAGCGCTGGTTCAGGCCGCGACAGCTTGCGACAAGGAGAAGCAGGCCGTCCTTGAGGCGAAGGCCGCTCGCGACGCCGCCTTGGGGGAGGTAGCCGATGTCCGAGGTTGCTGCAAGGCGCTGGAGAGAGAGCTGCAGGGCCTGCGCGACCAGCTTGCCAAGGAGGCCCGCGTCCGCCAAGAGAAGGAGGAAGACATGAAGGCTCGTGAGGCGGCCGCCAAGGACCGGGATGCCAAGCTTGATGAGCGTCATGGCTGCTTAGGTGCGCTGGATCAGGCGTTGGAGGCGAGGAAGATCGAGCTGGACGGCAAGGCGCGGGTCCTGGCCGAGGACCGCGTGGCCTTCGCGAAGCTGGAGGTGAAGGCTCGCACCTTGCTGAAGTCGCTTTATGACAGTGGCCTGGAGAGTCCGCTGGCCGGCGCCGAGGACGGCCCTGCCAAGTTGCTTCCCTTCCTGGTCCGCGCCCTCGAAGATGTCGCCCTTGGCCTTGGCCCCACGGCCGAGGCCGAGGCGCGTGTCCTGTCTTCTGCAGCGCTGACGCGCGTGTTCACCCACGTCTACCTTCACGACCCCAATGGTGATCTTGACAGCCTGCTGGAGCCTGTGAGCGGCGAGCTTGCCGCTGCCGCTGCTGAGGCCGTGAAGGGTCGAGCGGAGGCTCTGCTGGCGAAGTTCCAAGCCTTCAGCACCAAGCCGAAGCGAGGCGCTGCCGATCCCGAGGCTTCACGAGGCGGACCCGCCCAGCGCAGCTCCGCCGTCAGCGACGGTGCTGCCGGCAATTGACTCCTTCGTGGCTCCTGTCCTGCTTTCAGCTCCTACAACATGCATCATGCCTCGTGGAGGCGTTTATGTTGGGGAACGTAGTAATTTCAAAAAATTTCCTACGAACACGCAAGACCATGGTGATGGCATAGCAACGAGAGGGGAGAGTGTCCGTCCACGTACCCTCATAGACCGAAAGCGAAGCGTTATAACAACGCGTTGATGTAGTCGACGTCTTCACGATCCGACCGATCCAAGCACCGAACGTCACGGCACCTCCGAGTTCTCGCACACGTTCAGCTCGATGACGATCCCGGACTCCGATCCAGCAAAGTGTCGGGATGAGTTCCACGAGACGACGGCGTGGTGGCGATGTTGATGCTCCACCGACGCAGGGCTTCGCCTAAGCTCCGCGACGATATGACTTCTCCGCGCGAGGCTTCGCCTAAGCTCTCTGACGATATGACCGAAGTGGAATATAGTGGAAGGGGCACCGCACACGGCTAAGGAACGATCCGTAGATCAACTTGTGTGTCTGGGGTGCCCCCTTGCCCCGTATATAAAGGAGTAAAGGGGTGCGGCCGGCCCTAGGGAGGCGCTGCCGAGGAGTCCTACTCCCACCGAGTAGGACTCCCCCCTCCTAGTTGGAGTAGGATTGGGGAGGGAAGAGGAAGGGCGCCGCCCCCTCCTTGTCCTATTCGGACTAGAGGGGGGGGCGCGCGCCTGCCCCGGCCGGCCCTTCCTCTTCTCCCTTGTGGCCCATTAAGGCCCATATACCCCGGGGTTCCGTAACCCCGGTGTTCCGATAACTTCAGCTTTCATTCGAACCCTTCCAAGTCCAAACATAGGCTTCCAATATATCAATCTTTATGTCTCGACCATTTCGAGACTCCTCGTCATGTCCGTGATCACATCCGGACTCGAACAACCTTCGTGCATCAAAACTTATAAACTCATTATTAATCATCATCGAACGTTAAGCGTGCGGACCCTACGTGTTCGAGAACTATGTAGACATGACCTAGAACCATTCTCGGTCAATAACCAATAGCGGAACCTAGATGCCCATATTGGTTCCTACATATTCTACTGAAGATCTTTATCGGTCAAACCGCATAACGACATCGTTGTTCCTTTGTCATCGGTATGTTACTTACCCGAGATTTGATCGTCGGTATCCAATACCTAGTTCAATCTCGTTACAGTAAGTCTCTTTACTCGTTCCGTAATACATCATCTCACAACTAACTCATTAGTTGTAATTCTTGCAAGGCTTAAGTGATGTGTATCACCGAGAAGGCCTAGAGATACCTCTCCAGACAATCGGAGTGACAAAACCTAATCTCAAATACGCCAACCCAACAAGTACCTTTGGAGACACCTGTAGTACTCCTTTATAATCACCCGATTCGTTGTGGCGCTTGGTAGTACCAAAGTGTTCCTCCGTAAACGGAGTTGCATAATCTCATAGTTACAGGAACATGTATGGGTCATGAAGAAAGCATTAGCAACATACTAAACGATCACGTGCTAAGCTAACGGAATGGGTCATGTCAATCACATCATTCTCCTAATGATGTGATCCCATTAATCAAATGACAACACATGTCTATGGTTAGGAAACATAACCATCTTCGATTAATGAGCTAGTCTTGTAGAGGCATACTAGTGACTATCTGTTTGTCTATGTATTCACACATGTATTATGTTTCCGGTTAATACAATTCTAGCATGAATAATAAACATTTATCATGGTATAAGGAAATAAATAATAACTTTATTATTGCCTCTAGGGCATATTTCCTTCAGTCTCCCACTTGCACTAGAGTCAATAATCTTGATTACATAGTAATGATTCTAACACCCATGGAGTCTTGGTGCTGATCATGTTTTGCTCGTGGAAGAGGCTTAGTCAACGGTCTCGCAACATTCAGATCCGTATGTATTTTGCAAATCTCTATGTCTCCCACTTGGACTTGGTCCCGAATGGAATTGAAGCGTCTCTTGATATGCTTGGTCCTCTTGTGAAATCTGGATTCCTTTGCCAAGGCAATTGCACCATATTGTCACGAAAGATCTTCATCGGTCCCGATGCACTAGGTATGACACCTAGATCGAAATGAACTCTTTCATCCAGACTCCTTCATTTGCTGCTTCAAGCAGCTATGTACTCCGCTTCACATGTAGATCCCGCCACGACGCTTTGTTTAGAACTGCACCAACCGACAGCTCCACCGTTTAATAAAAACACGATCCGGTTTGCAATTTAGAATCGTCCGGATCGAGTGTCAAAGCTTGCATCGACGTAACCATTTACGACTAGCTCTTTGTCACCTCCATATATGAGAAACATATCCTTAGTCCTTTTCGGTATTTCAGATGTTCTTGACCGCTGTCCAATGATCCACTCTGGATTACTTTGGTACCTTCCTGCCAAGCTTACAGCTAAGCATCGTCAGTCTGGTACACAGCATTGCATACATGATAGAGCCTATGGCTGAAGCATAGGAACATCTTTCATTTTCTCTCTATCTTCTGTTGTGGTCGGGCATTGAGTCCGACTCAATCTCACACCTTGTAATACAGGTAAAAACCTTTCTTTGCTGATCCATTTTGAACTTTTCAAAACTTTATCAAGGTATGTGCTTTGTGAAAGTCCAATCAAGCGTCTTGATCTATCTCTATAGATCTTGATGCCCAATATGTAAGCAGCTTCACCGAGGTCTTTCATTGAAAAACTTTTATTCAAGTATCCTTTTATGCTATCCAGAAATTCTATATCATTTCCAATCAATAATATGTCGTCCACATATAATATTAGAAATGCTCTGAGCTCCCACTCACTTTCTTGTAAATACAAGGCTTCTCCAAAAGTCTGTATAAACCCATATGCTTTGATCACACTATCAAAGCGTTTATTCCAACTCCGAGAGGCTTGCACTGCACCATAAATTGATCGCTGGAGCTTGCACACTTTGTTAGTACCCTTTGGATCGACAAAACCTTCTGGTTGCATCATATACAACTCTTCTTCTAGAAATCCATTCAAGAATGCAGTTTTACATCCATTTGCCAAATTTCATAATCATAAAATGCGGCAATTGCTAACATGATTCGGACAGACTTAAGCATCGCTCTGGTGAGAAAGTCTCATCGTAGTCAACCCCTTGAACTTGTCGAAAACCTTTCGCAACAAGTCGAGCTTTGTAGAACAGTTATATTACCATCGCCGTCGGTCTTCTTCTTAAAGATCCATTTATTTTCAATGGCTTGCCGATCATCGGGCAAGTCAACCAAAGTCCATACTTTGTTTTCATACATGGATCCCATCTCAGATTTCATGGCTTCCAGCCATTTTGCGGAATCTGGGCTCACCATCGCTTCTTCATAGTTTGTAGGTTCGCCATGGTCAAGTAACATGACTTCCAGAATAAGATTACCGTACCACTCTGGTGCGTATTTCACTCTGGTTGACCTACGAAGTTCAGTAGTAACTTGATCTGAAGCTTCATGATCATCATCATTAGTTTCCTCACTAATTGGTGTAGTTGTCACAGGAACCATTTCTTGTGATGAACTACTTTCAAATAAGGGAGCAGATACAGTTATCTCATCAAGTTCTACTTTCCTCCCACTCACTTCTTTCGAGAGAAACTCCTTCTCTAGAAAGGATCCGAATTTAGCAATGAAAATCTTGCCTTCAGATCTGTGATAGAAGGTGTACCCAACAGTCTCCTTTGGGTATCCTATGAAGACACATTTTTCCGATTTGGGTTCGAGCTTATCTGGTTGAAGTTTCTTTACATAAGCATCGCAGCCCCAAACTTTAAGAAACGACAACTTTGGTTTCTTGCCAAACCACAGTTCATAAGGCGTCGTCTCAACGGATTTTGACGGTGTCCTATTTAACGTGAATGCGGCCGTCTCTAAAGCATAACCCCAAAACAATAGCGGTAAATCGGAAATAGACATCATAGATCGCACCATATCTAGTAAAGTACGATTACGACGTTCAGACACACCATTTCTCTGTGGTGTTCCGGGTGGCGTGAGTTGTGAAACTATTCCACATTGTTTCAAATGTAAACCAAACTCGTAACTCAAATATTCTCCTCCACGATCAGATCGTAGAAACTTTATTTTCTTGTTATGATGATTTTCCACTTCACTCTGAAATTCTTTGAACTTTTCAAATGTTTCAGATTTGTGTTTCATTAAGTAGATATACCCATATCTGCTCAAATCATCTGTGAAGGTGAGGAAATAACGATACCCGCCAAGCCTCAACATTCATTGGACCACAAACATCAGTGTGTATGATTTCCAACAAATCAGTTGCTCGCTCCATAGTTCCGGAGAACGGCGTTTTTGTCATCTTGCCCATGAGGCACGGTTCGCAAGTACCAAGTGATTCATAATCAAGTGATTCCAGAAGCCCATCAAGATGGAGTTTCTTCATGCGTTTTACACCGATATGACCTAAACGGCAAGGCCACAAATAAGTTGCACTATCATTATCAACTCTGCATCTTTTGGCTTCAACATTATGAATATGTGTATCACTACTGTCGAGATTCAACAAGAATAGACCATTCTTCAAGGGTGCATGACCATAAAAGATATTACTCATATAAATAGAACAACCATTATTCTCTGATTTAAATGAATAACCGTCTCGCATTAAGCAAGATCCAGATATAATGTTCATGCTCAACGCTGGCACCAAATAACAATTATTTAGGTCTAAAACTAATCCCGAAGGTAGATGTAGAGGTAGCGTGCCGACCGCGATCACATTGACTTTGGAACCATTTCCCACGCGCATCGTCACCTCATCCTTTGCCAGTGCTCGTCTATTCCGTAGTCCCTGTTTCGAGTTGCAAATATTAGCAACAGAACCAGTATCAAATACCCAGGTGCTACTACGAGCTCTAGTAAGGTACACATCAATAACATGTATATCACATATACCTTTGTTCACCTTGCCATCCTTCTTATCCGCCAAATACTTGGGGCAGTTCCGCTTCCGAGGTCGATCGCTTGCAAGAAAACACTCAGTTTCAGGCTTAGGTCCAGACTTGGGTTTCTTCTCTTGATCAGCAACTTTCTTGCTGTTCTTTTTGAAGTTTCCCTTCTTCTTCCCTTTGCCCTTTTTCTTGAAACTAGTGGTCTTGTTGACCATCAACACTTGATGCTCTTTCTTGATTTCTACTTCCGCGTCTTTTAGCATTGCGAAGAGCTCAGAATTGTTTTGGTCATCCCTTGCATATTATAGTTCATCACGAAGCTCTTGTAGCTTGGTGGCGATGATTGGAGAATTCATCAATGACACTATCATCCGGAAGATTAACTCCCAGCTGAATTAAGTGATTATTATACCCAGACATTTTGAGTATGTGCTCACTGACAGAACTATTCTCCTCCATCTTGCAGCTATAGAACTTATTAGAGACTTCATATCTCTCAATCCGGGCATTTGCTTGAAATATTAACTTCAACTCCTGGAACATCTCATATGCTCCATGACGTTCAAAACGTCGTTGAAGACCCGGTTCTAAGCCGTAAAGCATGGCACACTGAACTATTGAGTAGTCATCAGCTTTGCTTTGCCAGACGTTCACAACTTCTGGCTCAGCTCCTGCAGCAGGCCTGTCACCCAGCGGTGCTTCCAGGATGTAATTTTTCTGTGCAGCAATGAGGATAATCCTCAAGTTACGGACCCAGTCCGTGTAATTGCTACCATCATCTTTCAACTTTGCTTTCTCAAGGAACGCATTAAAATTCAACGGAACAACAGCACGAGCCATCTATCTACAATAAAACATAGACAAGCAAAATACTATCGGTACTAAGCTCATGATAAATTTAAGTTTAATTTAATCATATTAAAAACTCCCACTTAGACAGACATCTCTCTAGTCATCTAAGTGATCACGTGATCCAAATCAACTAAACCATGTCCCATCATCACGTGAGATGGAGTAGTTTCAATGGTGAACATCACTATGTTGATCATATCTACTATATGATTCACGCTCGACCTTTCGGTCTCCGTGTTCCGAGGCCATATCTGTTATATGCTAGGCTCGTCAAGTTTAACCTGAGTATTCCGCGTGTGCAACTGTTTTGCACCCGTTGTAGATGGACGTAGAACTTATCACACCCGATCATCACGTGGTGTCTGGGACGACACGTAGTAATAAATAATAACAGCAAGCAAAATGAAGGAAATATGCCCTAGAGGCAATAATAAAGTTATTATTTATTTCCTTATATCATGGTAAATGTTTATTATTCATGCTAGAATTGTATTAACCGGAAACATAATACATGTGTGAATACATAGACAAACAGAGTGTCACTAGTATGCCTCTACTTGACTAGCTCGTTAATCAAAGATGGTTATGTTTCCTAACCATAGACATGAGTTGTCATTTGATTAACGGGATCACATCATTAGGAGAATGATCTGATTGACATGACCCATTCCGTTAGCCTAGCACTTGATCGTTTAGTATGTTGCTATTGCTTTCTTCATGACCTATACATGTTCCTGTAACTATGAGATTATGCAACTCCGTTTACGGAGGAACACTTTGGTACTACCAAACGTCACAACGTGATCGGGTGATTATAAAGGAGTACTACAGGTGTCTCCAAAGGTACATGTTGGGTTGGCGTATTTGAGATTAGGGTTTGTCACTCCGATTGTCGGAGAGGTATCTCTGGGCCTTCTCGGTAATACTCATCACCTAAGCCTTGCAAGCATTGTAACTAATGAGTTAGTTATGAGATGATGTATTACGGAACGAGTAAAGAGACTTGCGTAACGAGATTGAACTAGGTATTGGATACCGACGATCGAATCTCGGGCAAGTAACATACCGATGACAAAGGGAACAAAGTATGTTGTTATGCGGTTTGACCGATAAAGATCTTCGTAGAATATGTAGGAGCCAATATGGGCATCCAGGTCCGCTATTGGTTATTGACCGAGAATAGTTCTAGGTCATGTCTACATAGTTCTCGAACCCGTAGGGTCCGCACGCAACAAGGTTTCGATGACAGTTATATTATGAGTTTATGAGTTTTGATGTACCGAAGGAGTTCGGAGTCCCGGATGAGATCGGGGACATGACGAGGAGTCTCTAAATGGTCGAGACGTAAAGATCGATATATTGGACGACTATATTCGGAGTTCGGAAAGGTTCCGAATGATTCGGGTATTTTTCGGAGTACCGGAGAGTTACGGGAATTCGCCGGGGAGAAGTATTGGGCCTTATTGGGCCCTGCGGGAAAGAGAGAGGGGCTGCCTAGGGCAGGCTGCGCGCCCCCCCAAGGCCTAGTCCGAATTGGACTAGGGGAGGGGCCGCACCCCTTCCTCCCTTCCCCTTCCTACTCTCCTACTCCTACTAGGAAAGGAGGAGTCCTACTCCCGGTGGGAGTAGGACTCCCCCCTGGTCGCGCCTCCTAGGCGGCCACCTCCTCCTTGCTCCTTTATATCTGGGGCAGGGGCACCCCATGACACACAAGTTGATCTACGGATCGTTCCTTAGCCGTGTCGGTGCCCCCTCCACCATATTCCACTTCGGTCATATCGTCATGAGCTTAGGCGAAGCCCTCACGCGGAGAAGTCATATCGTCGCGGAGCTTAGGCGAAGCCCTGCGTCGGTGGAGCATCATCATCGCCCCACGCCGTCGTCTTGTGGAACTCATCCCGACACTTTGCTGGATCGGAGTCCGGGATCGTCATCGAGCTGAGCGTGTGCGAACTCGGAGGTGCCGTCGTTCGGTGCTTGGATCGGTCGGATCGTGAAGGCGTCGACTACATCAACCGCGTTGTTATAACGCTTCCGCTTTCGGTCTCACGAGGGCGTGGACGGACACTCTCCCTCTCGTTGCTATGCCATCACCATGGTCTTGCGTGTTCGTAGGAAATTTTTGAAATTACTCGTTCCCCAACAATGGCATCCGAGCCTGGTTTTATGCGTTGATGTCATATGCACGAGTAGAACACAAGTGAGTTGTGGGCGATATAAGTCATACTGCTTACCAGCATGTCATACTTTGGTTCAGCGGTATTGTGAGATGAAGCGGCCCGGACCGACATTACGCGTACGCTTACGCGAGACTGGTTTCACCGCTCCGAGCACTCATTGCTTAAAGGTGACCAGCGGGTGTCTGTCTCTCACTTTAGTTGAACCGAGTGTGGCTACGCCCGGTCCTTGCGAAGGTTAAAACAGCACCAACTTGACAAACTATCGTTGTGGTTTTGATGCGTAGGTAAGAACGGTTCTTGCTCAGCCCGTAGCAGCCACGTAAAACTTGCAACAACAAAGTAGAGGATGTCTAACTTGTTTTTGCAGGGCATGATGTGATGTGATGTGGTCAAGGCGTGATGCTATATTTTATTGTATGAGATGATCATGTTTTGTAACCGAGTTATCGGCAATGGCAGGAGCCATATGGTTGTCGCTTTATTGTATGAAATGCAAGCGCCATGTAATTGCTTTACTTTATCACTAAGCAGTAGCGATAGTCGTAGAAGCAATAGTTGGCGAGACGACAACGATGCTACGATGGAGATCAAGGTGTCGGCGCCCGGTGGCGATGGTGATCATGACGGTGCTTGGCGATGGAGATCACAAGCACAAGATGATGATGACCATATCATATCACTTATATTGATTGCATGTGATGTTTATCCTTTATGCATCTTATCTTGCTTTGATTGACGGTAGCATTATAAGATGATCTCTCACAAAATTATCAAAAGTGTTCTCCACGAGTATGCACCGTTGCCAAAGTTCAGAGTGCCCGGACACCACGTGATGATCGGGTGTGATAAGCTCTCGTCCATCTACAACGGTGCAAAACAGTTGCACACGCGAATACTCAGTTAAACTTGACGAGCCTAGCATATAACAGATATGGCCTCGGAACACGGAGACCGAAGGTCGAAAGCGTGAATCATATAGTAGATATGATCAACATAGTGATGTTCACCATTGAAACTACTCCATCTCACGTGATGATCGGACATGGTTTAGTTGATTTGGATCACGTAATCACTTAGATGACTAGAGAGATGTCTATCTAAGTGGGAGTTTTAATATGATTAATTGAACTTTAATTTATCATGAACTTAGTCTGGTAGTATTTTGCAAATTATGTTGTAGATCAATAGCTCGCGTTGTTGCTTCCCTATGTTTTTATATGTGTTCCTAGAAAAATTGTATTGAAAATGTTAGTAGCAATGATGCGGATTGGATCCGTGATCTGAGGTTTATCCTCATTGCTGCATAGAAGAATTATGTCCTTGATGCACCGCTAGGTGACAGACCTATTGCAGGAGCGGAGATGCGGCGTTATGAGCGTTTGGCTAGCTCAATATGATGACTACTTGATAGTTTAGTGCACCATGCTTAACGGCTTAGAATCGGGACTTCAAAGGCGTTTTGAGCGTCATGGACCATATGAGATGTTCCAGGAATTGAAGTTAATATTTCAAGCAAATACCGAGTTGAGAGATATGAAGTCTCCAACAAGTTCTATGGCTAAAAGATGGAGGAGAATCGCTCAACTAGTGAGCATGTGCTCAGATTGTCTGAGTACTTCAATCGCTTGAATCAAGTGGGAGTTAATCTTCCAGATAAGATAGTGATTGACAGAATTCTCTAGTCACCATCACTAAGTTACTAGAACTTCGTGATGAACTATAGTATGCAAGGGATGATGAAAACAATTCCCGAGCTCTTCGTGATGTTGAAATCAACGAAGGTAGAAATCAAGAAAGAGCATCAAGTGTTGATGATTGACAAGACCACTAGTCTCAAGGAAAAGGGCAAAGGGAAGAAGGGGAACTTCAAGAAGAACGGCAAGCAAGTTGCTGCTCGAGTAAAGAAGCCCAAGTCTGGACCTAAGCCTGAGACTAAGTGCTTTTGCTGCAATGGAACTGGTCACTAGAAGCGGAACTACCCCAAGTATTTGGCGGATAAGAAGGATGGCAAAGTGAACAAAGGTATATTTGATATACAGATTATTGATGTGTATTTTACTAGTGTTTATAGTAACCCTCGGTATTTGATACTTGGTTCGGTTGCTAAGAGTAGTAACTTGAAACGGGAGTTGCGTAATGAACAGAAACTAGTTGAAGGGAAGTGACGATGAGTGTTGGAAGTAGTTCCAAGATTGATATGATCATCATCGCACACTCCCTATACTTTCGGGATTAGTGTGGAACCTAAATAAGTGTTATTTGGTGTTGAGCAAAAATATGATTTGATCATGTTTATTGCAATACGGTTATTCATTTAAGTAAGAGAATAAATTGTTGTTCTGCTTACATGAATAAAACCTTATATGGTTACACACCCAATGAAAATGGTTCATTGGATCTCGATCATAGTGATACACATATTCATAATATTGAAACCAAAAGATGCAAAGTTAATAATGATAGTGCAACTTATTTGTGGCACCGCCGTTTAGGTCATATTGGTGTAAAGCGCATGAAGAAACTCCATGCCGATGGACTTTTGGAATCACTTGATTATGAATCATTTGATGCTTGCGAACCGTGCCTTTTGGGCAAGATGACTAAAACTCCGTTCTCGGAACAATGGAACAAGCTCTTGACTTATTGGAAATAATACATACCGATGTATGCGATCCAATGAGTGTTGATGCTCGTGGCAAGTATCATTATTTTCTGACCTTCACAGATGATTTGAGCAGATATGGGTATATCTTCTTGATGAAACATAAGTCTGAAATAGTTGAAAAGTTCAAAGAATTTCAGAGTGAAGTGGAAAATCATCGTAACAAGAAAATAAAGTTTCTGCGATCTGATCGTGAGAGATGAATATTTGAGTTCTGAGTTTGGTCTTCAATTAAAACAATGTGGAATAGTTTCACAGCTCACGCCACCGGAACACCACAATGTTATGGTGTGTCCGAGCGTCAGAACCGCACTTTATTGGATATGATGCGATCTATGATCGGTTTACCACTATAATTTTGGGGTTATGCATTAGAGACAGCTGCATTCACGTTTAATAGGGCACCATCTAAATCCGTTGAGATGACACCGTATGAACTATGGTTTAGCAATAAACCTAAGTCGTCGTTTCTTAAAGTTTGGAGTTGTGATGCTTATGTGAAAAGTTTTCACCGATAAGCTCGAACCCAAATCGGAAAAGTGCGTCTTCATAGAATACCCAAAGGTAACTATTGGGTACACCTTCTATCACAGATCCGAAGGCAAGTTTTTCGTTGCTAAGATGGATCCTTTCTAGAGAAGAAGTTTCTCTCGAAAGAAGTGAGTGGGAGGAAAGTAGAACTTGATGAGGTAATTGTACCTTCTCCCTTATTGGAAAGTAGTTCATCACAGAAATCAGTTCCAATGATTCCTACACCAATTAGTGAGGAAGTTAATGATGATGATCATGAAACTTCAGATCAAGTTGCTACCAAACCTCGTGGGTCTTCGAGTAAGATCCGCACTGAGTGATACGGTAATCATGTTCGGAAGTCATGTTACTAGACCATGATGAACCTCACGAACTATGAGGAAGCGATGATGAGCCCAGATTCATGAAATGGCTTGAGGCCATGAAATCTGAGATAGGATCCATGTATGAGAACAAAGTATGGACTTTGATTGACTTGCTCTATGATCAGCAAGCCATGTTAAATAAATGGATCTTCAAGAGGAAGATGGACACTGATAGTAGTGTTACTATCTACAAAGCTAGACTTGTCGAAAAAGGTTTTAGACAAAGTTCAAGATGTTGAATACAATGAGATTTTCTCACTTGTATCGATGCTTAAAAGTCTGTCCGAATCATGTTAGCAATTGCCACATTTTATGAAATCTGGCAAATGGATGTCAAAACTGCATTCCTTAATGGTTTTATTAAAGAAGAGTTGTATATGATGCAACCAGAAGATTTTGTCAATCCTAAAGGTGCTAACAAAATGTGCAAGCTCCAGCGATCCATCAATGGACTGGTGCAAGCATCTCGAGTTGGAATATACGCTTTGATGTGTTGATCAAAGCATATGATTTTATCTGAGACTTTTGGAAGGCCTGTATTTACAAGAAAGTGAGTGGGAGCACTACAGCCTTTCCGATAAGTATATGTGAATGACATATTGTTGATCGGAAATAATGTAGAATTATTCTGCAAAGCATAAAGGAGTGTTTGAAAGGAGTTTTTCAAAGAAAGACCTCGGTGAAGCTGCTTACATATTGAGCATCAAGATCTATAGAGATAGATCAAGACGCTTGATAAGTTTTTCAATGAATACATACCTTGACAAGATTTTGAAGTAGTTCAAAATGGAACAGTCAAAGAAAGAGTTCTTGCCTGTGTTACAAGGTGTGAGATTGAGTAAGACTCAAAACCCGACCACGGCAGAAGATAGAAAGAGAATGAAAGTCATTCCCTATGCATCAGCCATAGGTTCTATAAAGTATGTCATGCTGTGTACCAGATCTATTGCATACCCTACCACTAAGATTGGCAAGGGAGTGCAATAGTGATCTAGGAGTAGATCAATGGACAGCGGTCAAAATTATCCTTAGTAGAATAAGGATATGTTTCTCGATTATGGAAGTGAAAAAAAGGTTAGTCGTAAAGGTTACGTCGATGCAAGTTTTAACACTAATCTAGATGACTCGAGTCTCAATCTGGATACATATTGAAAGTGGGAGCAATTAGCTAGAGTAGCTCCGTGCGAGCATTGTAGACATAGAAATTTGCAAAATACTTACGGCTCTGAATGTGATGGACCTGTTGACTAAAATTATCTCACAAGCAAAACATGATCACACCTTAGTACTCTTTGGGTGTTAATCACATAGCGATGTGAACTAGATTATTGACTCTAGTAAACCCTTTGGGTGTTGGTCACATGTCGATGTGAACTATGGGTGTTAACCACATATAGATGTGAACTATTGATGTTAAATCACATGGCGATGTGAACTAGATTATTGACTCTAGTGCAAGTGGGAGACTGAAGGAAATATGCCCTAGAGGCAATAATAAAGTTATTATTTATTTCCTTATATCATGATAAATGTTTATTATTCATGCTAGAATTGTATTAACCGAAACATAATACATGTGTGAATACATAGACAAACAGAGTGTCACTAGTATGCCTCTACTTGACTAGCTCGTTAATCAAAGATGGTTATGTTTCCTAACCATAGACATGAGTTGTCATTTGATTAACGGGATCACATCATTAGGAGAATGATCTGATTGACATGACCCATTCCGTTAGCCTAGCACTTGATCGTTTAGTATGTTGCTATTGCTTTCTTCATGACTTATACATGTTCCTGTAACTATGAGATTATGCAACTCCGTTTACGGAGGAACACTTTGGTACTACCAAGCGTCACAACGAATGCGGGTGATTATAAAGGAGTACTACAGGTGTCTCCAAAGGTACATGTTGGGTTGGCGTATTTGAGATTAGGTTTTGTCACTCCGATTGTCGGAGAGGTATCTCTGGGCCTTCTCGGTAATACTCATCACCTAAGCCTTGCAAGCATTGTAACTAATGAGTTAGTTATGAGATGATGTATTACGGAACGAGTAAAGAGACTTGCGATAACGAGATTGAACTAGGTATTGGATACCGACGATCGAATCTCGGGCAAGTAACATACCGATGACAAAGGGAACAAAGTATGTTGTTATGCGGTTTGACCGATAAAGATCTTCGTAGAATATGTAGGAGCCAATATGGGCATCCAGGTCCCGCTATTGGTTATTGACCGAGAATAGTTCTAGGTCATGTCTACATAGTTCTCGAACTCGTAGGGTCCGCACGCTTAAGGTTTCGATGATGGTTATATTATGAGTTTATGAGTTTTGATGTACCGAAGGAGTTCGAGTCCCGGATGAGATCGGGGACATGACGAGGAGTCTCGAAATGGTCGAGACGTAAAGATCGATATATTGGACGACTATATTGGAGTTCGAAAGGTTCGAATGATTCGGTATTTTGAGTACCGGGAGTTACGGAATTCGCCGGGAGAAGTATTGGGCCTTATTGGGCCTGCAGAAAGAGAGAGGGCTGCCTAGGGCAGGCTGCGCGCCCCAAGGCCTAGTCCGAATGGACTAGGGGAGGCCGCACCCTTCCTCCTTCCCTTCCTACTCTCCTACTCCTACTAGGAAAGGAGGAGTCCTACTCCGGTGGGAGTAGGACTCCCCCTGCGCGCCCTCCTAGGCCGGCCACCTCCTCCTTGCTCCTTTATATACGGGGCAGGGGCACCCCATGACACACAAGTTGATCTACGGATCGTTCCTTAGCCGTGTCGGTGCCCCCTCCACCATATTCCACTTCGGTCATATCGTCGCGAGCTTAAGCGAAGCCCTGCGCCGGAGAAGTCATATCGTCATGGGCTTAGGCGAAGCCCTGCGTCGGTGGAGCATCATCATCGTCCCACGCCGTCGTCTTGTGGAACTCATCCCGACACTTTGCTGGATCGGAGTCCGGGATCGTCATCGAGCTGAGCGTGTGCAGAACTCGGAGGTGCCGTCGTTCGGTGCTTGGATCGGTCGGATCGTGAAGGCGTCGACTACATCAACAGCGTTGTTATAACGCTTCGCTTTCGGTCTCACGAGGGTGCGTGGGCGGACACTCTCCCTCTCGTTGCTATGCCATCACCATGGTCTTGCGTGTTCGTAGGAAATTTTTGAAATTACTCGTTCCCCAACAGGACGTCACGACTACATCAACGCGTTGTTATAACGCTTCGCTTTCGGTCTATGAGGGTGCGTGGACGGACACTCTCCCCTCTCATTGCTATGCCATCACCATGGTCTTGCGTGTGCGTAGGAAAATTTTGAAATTACTCGTTCCCCAACAGTGGTATCGAGCCTGGTTTTATGCGTTGATGTCATATGCACGAGTAGAACACAAGTGAGTTGTGGGCGATATAAGTCATCTTGCTTACCAGCATGTCATACTTTGGTTGGCGGTATTGTGAGATGAAGCGGCCGGACCGACATTACGCGTCACGCTTCTGGCGAGACTGGTTTCACCGCTTGAGCACTCGTTGCTTAAAGGTGACCGGCGGGTGTCTGTCTCTCTCACTTTAGTTGAACCGAGTGTAGCTCGCCCGGTCCTTGCGAAGGTTAAAACAGCACCAACTTGACAAACTATCGTTGTGGTTTTGATGCGTAGGTAAGAACGGTTCTTGCTCAGCCCGTAGCAGCCACGTAAAACTTGCAACAACAAAGTAGAGGACGTCTAACTTGTTTTTGCAGGGCATGTTGTGATGTGATATGGTCAAGGCGTGATGCTATATTTTATTGTATGAGATGATCATGTTTTGTAACGAGTTATCGCAAACTGGTGGGAGCCATATGGTTGTCGCTTTATTGTATGAAATGCAAGCGCCATGTAATTGCTTTACTTTATCACTAAGGAGTAGCGATAGTCGTAGAAGCAATAGTTGGCGAGACGACAACGATGCTACGATGGAGATCAAGGTGTCGCGCGGTGGCGATGGTGATCATGGCGGTGCTTGGAGATGGAATCACAAGCACAAGATGATGATGACCATATCATATCACTTATATTGATTGCATGTGATGTTTATCCTTTATGCATCTTATCTTGCTTTGATTGACGGTAGCATTATAAGATGATCTCTCACAAAAATTATCAAGAAGTGTTCTCCTGAGTATGCACTGTTGCCAAAGTTCGTCGTGCGAGACACCACGTGATGATCGGGTGTGATAAGCTCTCGTCCATCTACAACGGGTGCAAGCCAGTTTTGCACACGCAGAATACTCGAGTTAAACTTGGCGAGCCTAGCATATAACAGATATGGCCTCGGAACACGGAGACCGAAAGGTCGGCGTGAATCATATAGTAGATATGATCAACATAGTGATGTTCACCATTGAAACTACTCCATCTCACGTGATGATCGGACATGGTTTAGTTGATTTGGATCACGTAATCACTTAAGATGACTAGAGAGATGTCGGTCTAAGTGGGAGTTCTTAAGTAATATGATTAATTGAACTTTAATTTATCATGAACTTAGTCCTGGTAGTATTTTGCAAATTATGTTGTAGATCAATAGCTCGCGTTGTTGCTTCCCTATGTTTTTATATGTGTTCCTAGAAAAATTGTATTGAAAGATGTTAGTAGATATGATGCGGATTGGATCCGTGATCTGAGGTTTATCCTCATTGCTGCACGAAGAATTATGTCCTTAATGCACCGCTAGGTGACAGACCTATTGCAGGAGCGGATGCATACGTTATGAGCGTTTGGCTAGCTCAATATGATGACTACTTGATAGTTTAGTGCACCATGCTTAACGGCTTAGAATCGGGACTTCAAAGGCGTTTTGAGCGTCATGGACCATATGAGATGTTCCAGGAATTGAAGTTAATATTTCAAGCAAATACCGAGTTGAGAGATATGAAGTCTCCAACAAGTTCTATAGCTAAAAGATGGAGGAGAATCGCTCAACTAGTGAGCATGTGCTCAGATTATGCGAGTACTTCAATCGCTTGAATCAAGTGGGAGTTAATCTTCCAGATAAGATAGTGATTGACAGAATTCTCTAGTCACCATCACTAAGTTACTAGAACTTCGTGATGAACTATAGTATGCAAGGGATGACGAAAATGATTCCCGAGCTCTTCGTGATGTTGAAATCAACCAAGGTAGAAATCAAGAAAGAGCATCAAGTGTTGATGATTGACAAGACCACTAGTCTCAAGGAAAAGGGCAAAGGGAAGAAGGGAACTTCAAGAAGAGCGGCAAGCAAGTTGCTGCTCGCATGAAGAAGCCCAAGTCGGACCTAAGCACGAGACTAAGTGCTTTTGCTGTAATGGAACTGGTCACTAGAAGCGAACTACCCCAAGTATTTGGCGGATAAGAAGGATGGCAAAGTGAACAAAGGTATATTTGATATACAGATTATTGATGTGTATTTTACTAGTGTTATAGTAACCCCTCGGTATTTGATACTTGGTTCAGTTGCTAAGAGTAGTAACTGAAACGGAGTTGCAGAATGAACATAAACTAGTTGAAGGGAAGTGACGATGAGTGTTGGAAGTAGTTCCAAGATTGATATGATCATCATCGCACACTCCCTATACTTTCGGGATTAGTGTGGAACCTAAATAAGTGTTATTTGGTGTTGAGCATAAATATGATTTGATCATGTTTATTGCAATACGGTTATTCATTTAAGTAAGAGAATAAATTGTTGTTCTGTTTACATGAATAGAACCTTATATGGTTACACACCCAATGAAAATGGTTCATTGGATCTCGATCATAGTGATACACATATTCATAATATTGAAACCAAAAGATGTAAAGTTAATAATGATAGTGCAATTTATATGTGGCACTGCCGTTTGGGGTCATATCGGTGTAAAGCGCATGAAGAAACTCCATAAAGATGGATTTTCGAAATCACTTGGTTATGAATCGTTTGATGCTTGCGAACCGTGCCTTTTGGGCAAGATGACTGAAACTCCGTTCTCCGGAACAATGGAACAAGCTACTGACTTATTGGAAATAATACATACCGATGTATGCGATCCAATGAATGTTGATGCTCGTGGCAAGTATTGTTATTTTCTGACCTTCACAGATGATTTGAGCAGATATGGGTATATCCACTTGATGAAACATAAGTCTGAAATAATTGAAAAGTTCAAAGAATTTCAGAGTGAAGTGGAAAATCATCGTAACAAGAAAATAAAGTTTCTGCGATCTGATCGTGGAGATAAATATTTGAGTTACAAGTTTGGTCTTCATTTAAAACAAAGTGGAATAGTTTCACAGCTCACGCCACATGGAACACCACAACATAATGGTGTGTCGAGCGTCAGAATCGCACTTTATTGGATATGGTGCGATCTATGATGTATCTTACCGATTTACCACTATCGTTTTGGGTTATGCATTAGAGACAACTGCATTCACGTTTAATAGGGCACCATCTAAATCCGTTGAGATGACACCGTATGAACTATGGTTTAGCGATAAACCTAAGCTGTCGTTTCTTAAAGTTTGGAGTTGTGATGCTTATGTGAAAAAGTTTTCACCGATAAGCTCGAACCCAAATCGAGAAGTGCGTCTTCATAGAATACCCAAAGGTAACTATTGGGTACACCTTCTATCACAGATCCGAAGGCAAGTTATTCATTGCTAGATGGATCCTTTCTAGAGAAGAAGTTTCTCTCGAAAGAAGTGAGTGGGAGGAAAGTAGAACTTGATGAGGTAATTGTACCTTCTCCTTATTGGAAAGTAGTTCATCACGAGAAATCAGTTCGGTGATTCCTACACCAATTAGTAAGGAAGTTAATGATGATGATCATGAAACTTCAGATCAAGTTGCTACCAAACCTCGTAGGTCTTCGAGTAAGATCCGCACTGTGAGTGAATACGGTAATCATGTTCGGAAGTCATGTTACTAGACCATGATGAACCTCGAACTATGAGGAAGCGATGATGAGCCCAGATTCAGCGAAATGGCTTGAGGCCATAAAATCTGAGATAGGATCCATGTATGAGAACAAAGTATGGACTTTGATTGACTTGCTCGATGATCGGCAAGCCATGTAGATAAATGGATCTTCAAGAGGAAGACGGACACGATAGTGGTGTTACTATCTACAAAGCTCGACTTGTCACAAAAGGTTTTCGACAAGTTCAAAGTGTTGACTACAATGAGATTTTCTCAAGCTGTAGCGATGCTTAAGTCTATCCGAATCATGTTAGCAATTGCCACATTTTATGAAATCTGGCAAATGGATGTCAAAACTACATTCTTTAATGGATTTATTAAAGAAGAGTTGTATATGATGCAACCAGAAGGTTTTGACAATCCTAAAGGTGCTAACAAAATGTGCAAGCTCCAGCGATCCATCTATGGACTGGTGCAAGCATCTTGGAGTTGGAATACACGCTTTGATAAGTTGATCAAAGCATATAGTTTTATCTGAGACTTACGGTGAAGCCCTGTATTTACAAGAAAGTGAGTGGGAGCACTACAGCATTTCGATAACTATATGTGAATGACATATTGTTGATCGGAAATAATGTAGAATTATTCTGCAAAGCATAAAGGAGTATTTGAAAGGAGTTTTTTTCAAAGAAAGGACCTCGGTAAAGCTACGTACAAATTGAGCATCAAGATCTATTGAGATAGATCAAAAATGCTTGATAAGTTTTTCAATAAGTACATACCTTGTCAAGATTTTGAAGTAGTTCAAAATGGAGCAGTCAAAGAAAAGTTCTTGCACGTGTTGCAAGGTGTGAAATTGAGTAAGACTCAAAACCCGACCACGACGAAAGATAGAAAGAGAATGAAAGTCATTCCCTATGCCTTGGCCATAGGTTCTATAAAGTATGCCATCTTGTGTACCCGATCTATTGTATACCCTACACTGAGTTTGGCAAGGGGTACAATAGTGATCTAGGAGTAGATCAATGGACAGCGGTCAAAATTATCCTTAGTAGAATAAGGATATGTTTCTCGATTATGGAAGTGAAAAAGGTTAGGTAAGTAAGGGTTACGTCGATACAAGTTTTAACACTAATCTAGATGACTCTGAGTCTCAATCTGGATACATATTGAAAGTGGGAGCAATTAGCTAGAGTAGCTCCGTGCGAGCATTGTAGACATAGAAAATTGCAAAATACTTACGGCTCTGAATGTGAGCGGACCGTTGACTAAAATTATCTCACAAGCAAAACATGATCACACCTTAGTACTCTTTGGGTGTTAATCACATAGTGATGTGAACTAGATTACTGACTCTAGTAAACCCTTTGGGTGTTGGTCACATGTCGATGTGAACTATGGGTGTTGAACACATATAGTTGTGAACTATTAATGTTAAATCACATGGCGATGTGAACTAGATTATTGACTCTAGTGCAAGTGGGAGACTGAAGGAAATATGCCCTAGAGGCAATAATAAAGTTATTATTTATTTCCTTATACCATGATAAATGTTTATTATTCATGCTAGAATTGTATTAACCGGAAACATAATACATGTGTGAATACATAGACAAAACAGATAGTCACTAGTATGCCTCTACTAGACTAGCTCATTAATCAAAGATGGTTGTGTTTCCTAACCATAGACATGTGTTGTCATTTGATTAATGGGATCACCTCATTAGGAGAATGATGTGATTGACATGACCCATTCCGTTAGCTTAGCACTTGATCGTTTAGTATGTTGCTAATGCTTTCTTCATGACCCATACATGTTCTGTAACTATGAGATTATGCAACTCCGTTTACGGAGGAACACTTTGGGTACTACCAAATGTCTAGCATGTAAGCGGGTGATTATAAAGGAGTACTACAGGTGTCTCCAAAGGTACTTGTTGGGTTGGCGTATTTGAGATTAGGTTTTGTCACTCCGATTGTCGGAGAGGTATCTCTAGGCCTTCTCGGTGATACACATCACTTAAGCCTTGCAAGCATTACAACTAATGAGTTAGTTGTGAGATGATGTATTCGGAGCGAGTAAAGAGACTTACGATAGCGAGATTGAACTAGGTATTGGATACCAACGATCAAATCTCGGGTAAGTAACATACCGATGACAAAGGGAACAACGTATGTCGTTATGCGATTTGACCGATAAAGATCTTAAGTAGAATATGTAGGAACCAATATGGGCATCCAGGTTCGCTATTGGTTATTGACCGAGAATGGTTCTAGGTCATGTCTACATAGTTCTCGAACCCGTAAGTCCCTTGCGCAACGTTTGATGGCGATTAATAATGAGTTTATAAGTTTTGATGCACGAAGGTTGTTGAGTCCGGATGTGATCACGGACATGGCGAGAGTCTCGAAATGGTCGAGACATAAAGATTGATATATTGGAAGCCTATGTTTGGACTTGGAAGGGTTCGAATGAAAGCTGGAATTCTGGGAACAGGGGTTACGGAACCCCGGGGTATATGGGCCTTAATGGGCCACAGGGAGAAGAGGAAGGGCCGGCCAGGGGGCAGGCGCGCCCCCCTCCCCTCTAGTCCGAATAGGACAAGGAGAGGCGGCCCTTCCCTCTTCCCTCCCAATCCTACTCCAACTAGGAAAGGGGGTCCTACTCGGTGGGAGTAGGACTCCTCAAGCGCCTCCCTAGGGCGGCCGCACCCCTTTACTCCTTTATATCTGAGGGCAAGGGGCACCCGGGACACCTAAGTTGATCTCGGATCGTTCCTTAGCCGTGTGCGGTGCCCCTTCCACCATATTCCACTTGGTCATATCGTCGTAGAGCTTAAGGCGAAGCCTGCGCGGAGAAGTCATATCGTCGCGGAGCTTAAGCGAAGCCCTGCGTCGGTGGAGCATCAACATCGTCCTGCCCGTCGTCTTGTGGAACTCATCCCGACACTTTGCTGGATCGAAGTCAGGGATGCGTCATCGAGCTGAGCGTGTGCAGAACTTCGGAGGTGCCGTCGTTCGGTGCTTGGATCGGTCGGATCGTGAAGGCGTACAACTACATCAACAGCGTTGTTATAGCGCTTCGCTTTCGGTCTCACAGTGCGTGGGCGGACACTCTCCCCTCTCGTTGCTATGCGGTGAGACATAAAGGTTGATATATTGGGAGAGTGTCCGTCCGTACCCTAACCACAACAAGCGTCAATTAATCAGTTCTCTTTACTGGGAGAGGAGGATGTGAAACATGGCCCTGGATCTTACGAAGTAGGAATAATGTTCTCATTAGATATAACATAATGATTCTAACACCCATGGAGTCTTGGTGCTGATCATGTTTTGCTCGTGGAAGAGGCTTAGTCAGCGGGTCTCGCAACATTCAGATCCGTATGTATTTTGCAAATCTCTATGTCTTCCACTTGGACTTGGTCCCGAATGGAATTGAGCGTCTCTTGATATGCTTGGTCCTCTTGTGAAATCTGGATTCCTTTGCCAAGGCAATTGCACCAAGATTGTCACGAAGATCTTCATCGGTCCCGATGCACTAGGTATGACACCTAGATCGGAAATGAACTCTTTCATCCAGACTCCTTCATTTGCTGCTTCAAGCAGCTATGTACTCCGCTTCAAATGTAGATCCCGCCATGGCGCTTTGTTTAGAACTGCACCAACCGACAGCTCCACCGTTTAATAAAAACACGTATCCGGTTTGCGATTTAGAATCGTCCGGATCGGTGTCAAAGCTTACATCGGCGTAACCATTTACGATTAGCTCTTTGTCACCTCCATATCGAGAAACATATCCTTAGTCCTTTTCGGTATTTCAGGATGTTCTTGACCGCTGTCCATGATCCACTCTGGATTACTTTGGTACCTTCCTGCCAAGCTTACAGCTAAGCATACGTCGTGTCTGGTACACAGCATTGCATACATGATAGAGCCTATGGCTGAAGCATAGGAACATCTTTCATTTTCTCTCTATCTTCTGCTTGTGGTGGGCATTGAGTCGACTCAATCTCACACCTTGTAATCAGGTAAAAAACCTTTCTTTGCTGATCCATTTTGAACTTTTCAAAACTTTATCAAGGTATGTGCTTTGTGAAAGTCCAATCAAGCGTCTTGATCTATCTCTATAGATCTTGATGCCCAATATGTAAGCAGCTTCACCGAGGTCTTTCATTGAAAAACTTTTATTCAAGTATCCTTTTATGCTATCCAGAATTCTATATCATTTCCAATCAATAATATATCGTCCACATATAATATTAGAAATGCTCTGAGCTCCCACTCACTTTCTTGTAAATCTGAGCTTCTCCAAAAGTCTGTATAAACCCATATGCTTTGATCACACTATCAAAGCGTTTATTCCAACTCCGAGAGGCTTGCACTGACCATAAATTGATCGCTGGAGCTTGCACACTTTGTTAGTACCCTTTGGATCGACAAAACCTTCTGGTTGCATCATATACAACTCTTCTTCTAGAAATCCATTCAAGAATGCAGTTTTACATCCATTTGCCAAATTTCATAATCATAAAATGCGGCAATTGCTAACATGATTCGGACAGACTTAAGCATCGCTCTTGGTGAGAAAGTCTCATCGTAGTCAACCCCTTGAACTTGTCGAAAACCTTTACGCAACAAGTCGAGCTTTGTAGACAGTTATATCACCATCGTCGTCGATCTTCTTCTTAAAGATCCATTTATTTTCAATGGCTTGCCGATCATCGGGCAAGTCAACCAAAGTCCATACTTTGTTTTCATACATGGATCCCATCTCAGATTTCATGGCTTCCAGCCATTTTGCGAATCTGGGCTCACCATCGCTTCTTCATAGTTTGTAGGTTCGCCATGGTCAAGTAACATGACTTCGAATAAGATTACCGTACCACTCACGTGCGTATTTCACTCTGGTTGACCTCTGAAGTTCAGTAGTAACTTGATCTGAAGCTTCATGATCATCATCATTAGTTTCCTCACTAATTGGTGTAGTTGTCACAGAACCATTTCTTGTGATGAACTACTTTCCAATAAGGGAGCGAATCTGATTATCTCATCAAGTTCTACTTTCCTCCCACTCACTTCTTTCGAGAGAAACTCCTTCTCTAGAAAGGATCCGAATTTAGCAACGAAAATCTTGCCTTCAGATCTGTGATAGAAGGTGTACCCAACAGTCTCCTTTGGGTATCCTATGAAGTCACATTTTCCGATTTGGGTTCGAGCTTATCTGGTTGAAGTTTCTTTACATAAGCATCGCAGCCCCAAACTTTAAGAAACGACAACTTTGGTTTCTTGCCAAACCACAGTTCATAAGGCGTCGTCTCAGCGGATTTTGACGGTGTCCTATTTAACGTGAATGCGGCCGTCTCTTAAGCATAACCCCAAAGCGATAGCGGTAAATCGGAAATAGACATCATAGATCGCACCATATCTAGTAAAGTACGATTCTGACGTTCGGACACACCATTTCTCTGTGGTGTTCCGGTGGCGTGAGTTGTGAAACTATTCCACATTGTTTCAAATGTAAACCAAACTCGTAACTCAAATATTCTCCTACGATCAGATCGTAGAAACTTTATTTTCTTGTTACGATGATTTTCCACTTCACTCTGAAATTCTTTGAACTTTTCAAATGTTTCAGATTTGTGTTTCATTAAGTAGATATACCCATATCTGCTCAAATCATCTGTGAAGGTGAGAAATAACGATACCCGCCAAGTGCCTCAACATTCATTGGACCACAAACATCGGTATGTATGATTTCCAACAAATCAGTTGCTCGCTCCATAGTTCCGAGAACGGCGTTTTGTCATCTTGCCCATGAGGCACGGTTCGCAAGTACCAAGTGATTCATAATCAAGTGATTCGAAGCCCATCGGTATGGAGTTTCTTCATGCGTTTACACCGATATGACCTAAACGGCAGTGCCACAAATAAGTTGCACTATCATTATCAACTCTGCATCTTTTGGCTTCAACATTATGAATATGTGTATCACTACGTCGAGATTCAACAAGAATAGACCATTCTTCAAGGGTGCATGACCATAAAAGATATTACTCATATAAATAGAACAACCATTATTCTCTGATTTAAATGAATAACCGTCTCGCATTAAACAAGATCCAGATATAATGTTCATGCTCAACGCTGGCACCAAATAACAATTATTTAGGTCTAAAACTAATCCGAAGGTAGATGTAGAGGTAGCGTGCCGACCGCGATCACATTGACTTTGGAACCATTTCCCACGCCGCATCGTCACCTCATCCTTTGCCGATGCTCGTCTATTCCGTAGTCCCTGTTTGAGTTGCAAATATTAGCAATGAACCAAGATCAAATACCAGTGCTACTACGAGCTCTAGTAAGGTACACATCAATAACATGTATATGACATATACCTTTGTTCACCTTGCCATCCTTCTTATCCGCCAAATACTTGGGGCAGTTCCGCTTCGATGTCCATCGCTTGCGGTAAAAACACTCGGTTTAGGCTTTGGCCCGGACTTGGGTTTCTTCTCTTGATCAGCAACTTTCTTGCTGTTCTTTTGAAGTTTCCTTCTTCTTCCCTTTGCCCTTTTCTTGAAACTAGTGGTCTTGTTGACCATCAACACTTGATGCTCTTTCTTGATTTCTACTTCCATGCTTTTAGCATTGCGAAGAGCTCGAGGAATTGTTTTGGTCATCCCTTGCATATTATAGTTCATCACGAAGCTCTTGTAGCTTGGTGGCGTGATTGGAGAATTACATCAATGACACTATCATCCGGAAGATTAACTCCCAGCTGAATTAAGTGATTATTATACCCGACATTTTGAGTATGTGCTCCTTGTGATGAACTATTCTCCTCCATCTTGCAGCTATAGAACTTATTAGAGACTTCATATCTCTCAATCCGGGCATTTGCTTGAAATATTAACTTCAACTCTGGAACATCTCATATGCTCCATGACGTTCAAAACGTCGTTGAAGACCCGGTTCTAAGCCGTAAAGCATGGCACACTTGAACTATTGAGTAGTCATCAGCTTTGCTTTGCGATCGTTCACAACTTCGGCTCAGCTCCTGCATCAGGCTGTCACCCAGCGGTGCTTCCAGGGCGTAATTTTTACGTGCAGCAATGAGGATAATCCTCAAATTACGGACCCGATCCGTGTAATTGCTACCATCATCTTTCAACTTTGCTTTCTCAAGGAGCGCATTAAAATTCAACGGAACAACAGCACGAGCCATCTATCTACAGTAAACATAGACAAGCAAAATACTATCGGTACTAAGCTCATGATAAATTTAAGTTTAATTTAATCATATTAAAACTCCCACTTAGACAGACATCTCTCTAGTCATCTAAGTGATCACGTGATCCAAATCAACTAAACCATGTCCGATCATCACGTGAGATGGAGTAGTTTCAATGGTGAACATCACTATGTTGATCATATCTACTATATGATTCACGCTCGACCTTTCGTCTCCGTGTTCGAGGCCATATCTGTTATATGCTAGGCTCGTCAAGTTTAACCTGAGTATTCGCGTGTGCAACTGTTTTGCACCGTTGTAGATGGACGTAGAACTTATCACACCCGATCATCACGTGGTGTGCGGGTACTACGAACTTTGGCAACAGTGCATACTCGGGAGAACACTTCTTGATAATTTTAGTGAGAGATCATCTTATAATGCTACCGTCAATCAAAGCAAGATAAGATGCATAAAGGATAAACATCACATGCAATCAATATAAGTGATATGATATGGTCATCATCATCTTGTGCTTGTGATCTCCATCGCCAAGCTTACCGTCATGATCACCATCGTCACCGGCGCGACACCTTGATCTCCATCGTAGCATCGTTGTCGTCTCGCCAACTATTGCTTCTCGACTATCGCTACTCCTTAGTGATAAAGTAAAGCAATTACATGGCGTTGCATTTCATACAATAAGCGACAACCATATGGCTCCTGCCGATTGCCGATAACTCGGTTACAAAACATGATCATCTCATACAATAAAATATAGCATCACGTCTTGACCATATCACATCACAACATGCCCTGCAAAAACAAGTTAGGCGTCCTCTACTTTGTTGTTGCAAGTTTTACGTGGCTGCTACGGGCTGAGCAAGAACCGTTCTTACCTCGCATCAAAACCACAGCGATAGTTTGTCAAATAGACTCCGTTTAACCTTCTCAAGGACCGGGCGTAGTCATACTCGGTTCAACTAAAGTGAGAGAGACAGACACCCGCCGGTCACCTTTAAGCAACGAGTGCTCGGGCGGTGAAACCAGTCTCGCGTAAGCGTCTGGCGTAATGTCGGTCGGGCCGCTTCATCTCACAATACCGCTGAACCAAAGTATGACATGCTGGTAGGCGGTATGACTTGTATCGCCCACAACTCACTTGTGTTCAACTCGTGCACATGACATCAACGCATAAAACCAGGCTCGGATGCCCTTTGTTGGGGAACGTAGTAATTTCAAAAATTTCCTCTGAACACGCAAGACCATGGTGATGGCATAGCAGCGAGAGGGAGAGTGTCCGTCCACGTACCCTCGTGACCGAAAGCGGAAGCGTTATAACAACGCGTTGATGTAGTCGTGCGTCTTCACGATCCAACCGATCCAAGCACCGAGCGTCACGGCACCTCCGAGTTACGCACACGTTCAGCTCGATGGCGATCCCGGACTCCGATCCAGCAAAGTGTCGGGATGAGTTCCGTCGACCGACGGCGTGGTGGACGATGTTGATGCTCCACCGACGCGGGGCTTCGCCTAAGCTCATGACGATATGACTTCTCGGCGCGGGCTTCGCCTAAGCTCTCTGACGATATGACCGAAGTGGAATATGGTGGAAGGGGCACCGCACACGGCTAAGGCGATCCGTAGATCAACTTGTGTGTCTGGGGTGCCCCCTTGCCCCAGATATAAAGGAGTAAAGAAGTGCGGCCGGCCCTAGGGAGGCGCGCTGGAGAGTCCTACTCCCACCGAGTAGGACTCCCCCTTCCTAGTTGGAGTAGGATTGGGGAGGGGAAGGGAAGGCGCGCCCCTCTCCTGTCCTATTCGGACTAGAGGGGGGGGGGGCCACGGCCTGCCCTGGCGGCCCTTCCTCTTCTCCCTTGTGGCCCATTAAGGCCCATATACCCCGGGGTTCCGGTAACCCCGTGTTCCGATAACTTCCGTTTTCATTGGAACCCTTCGAAGTCAAACATAGGCTTCAATATATCAATCTTTATGTCTCGACCATTTGAGACTCCTCGTCATGTCCGTGATCACATCCGGGACTCGAACAACCTTCGGTGCATCAAAACTTATAAACTCATTATTAATGTCATCGAAGCGTTAAGCGTGCGGACCCTACGGGTTCGAGAACTATGTAGACATGACCTAGAACCATTCTCGGTCAATAACCAATAGCGGAACCTGGATGCCCATATTGGTTCCTACATATTCTCTGAAGATCTTTATCGGTCAAACCGCATAACGACATCGTTGTTCCTTTGTCATCGGTATGTTACTTACCCGAGATTTGATCGTCGGTATCCAATACCTAGTTCAATCTACGTTACGGTAAGTCTCTTTACTCGTTCATAATACATCATCTCACAACTAACTCATTAGTTGTAATGCTTGCAAGGCTTAAGTGATGTGTATCACCGAGAAGGCCTAGAGATACCTCTCCGACAATCGGAGTGACAAAACCTAATCTCAAATCGCCAACCCAACAAGTACCTTTGGAGACACTGTAGTAATCCTTTATAATCACCCGATTCGTTGTGACGTTTGGTAGTACCAAAGTGTTCCTCCGTAAACGGAGTTGCATAATCTCATAGTTACAGGAACATGTATGGGTCATGAAGAAAGCATTAGCAACATACTAAGCGATCAAGTGCTAAGCTAACGGAATGGGTCATGTCAATCACATCATTCTCCTAATGATGTGATCCCATTAATCAAATGACAACACATGTCTATGGTTAGGAAACATAACCATCTTCGATTAATGAGCTAGTCTTGTAGAGGCATACTAGTGACTATCTGTTTGTCTATGTATTCACACATGTATTATGTTTCCGGTTAATACAATTCTAGCATGAATAATAAACATTTATCATGGTATAAGGAAATAAATAATAACTTTATTATTGCCTCTAGGGCATATTTCCTTCAGTTTAAACTTGCATTTGGCGTTGTGAAAACAGTTATGGACTGTAATATTTGCTTTTGAATTCCTTGAGACTTGCGCTTTTCCTTCCTACTTGCTTATGTTCTACGTCGGCAGAGCCATTTACACGCATACCTCAGCCGCCGTTAGCCCGACCGGAAACCAGGGCGTGACCAAGGAGTGAGGGGCTACGTGACAAGTTAGGCTCTGAGTCGCGATGCTCGAAGTCCCCTTGGCCTTACGAGCAGCAAGTAGGGAGGTGAGATGTATGGGTGAATTTACCATTCTCGTCGGCAGAGCCGGCCCGCGCATACCTCAACGCCGTTAGCCTTTGGAACTAAGGGGTGAGGGCTACGTGACCAGTTAGGCTCTGAGTCGCGATGCTCGAGAGTCCCCTTGACGTTCAAGCGGCCTCCGTACCTTAGCTCCGCTCGGAGAGAGGCGTCGACGAACCAGGCCCGAGGACTGGCTGGGTGGCGTCGTGCAGGCGTGACCCAGCGTAGCCCCGTGCCCATCCCCTCGCATGGCACTCCCGAGGGGAGGCGCACGATGAGGCGGACATTGAGCTCTGGGCTCCACGAGGTTGATGCGGCGGGGCCACCCTCGATTGTTTATCACCAGCGTGGAGCATAGCGCTTCCGTATGTGTACGGGCATAGCCGCTCCTCGGCGATGTCGTCGACCAAGGCGGAGCATGGTGCTTCCAGCAGTGCGTGGGAGGGCTCCCCTCGGGAGGAGCCCAGGCGTGTACAGCCCATACGACACGTGGATGGCACGGTAGGGCCTGGCGAGGTGTATATATCTCAAGGCGGGTTGCGCCTGTCTCTGGGACTTTTTCTTGTAATGTGTTCCTGCAAATTTGGTTAGATGTCGGCGCTCTACGTCCTCGGGTCCCAGCCCTCGAGCAGGGCTCAGCCGTCACTGGTATGCCATGTCGCGATGTCGTGGACAAGGCCAGAGGGTGAGGGCTGGAGAGCCAATAGGAGCCCATGAGTCGCGATGCTCAGGTACCCCCCCCCCTTTAACGTGCAAGCCGACGACATGAAGGAAGAGGGGTGCCGTGGACAGGCACCAAATAATGATCATGATGGGTCAAACGCACAACCAGAATAAACGCAAGAGGGATACAAGCCACTGGGTCTGGCCCGAGTGGCTTGGGGATGATGCAGCCCGAGGGGCGCCCCCAATAAAGTAAACTAGAAACATGAATCAAAAGGGATACATGCCGCAGGGGTGGACCCACGCGGCCTGGGAATGATGCAGCCACAGGGGCGCTCGGCTGAAAATGAAACTCGAAGATGTCACCTGATAATGTTGAAGATGAAGGGATGCTGAAGTAGCGGACGTCGTGCGCTGCGGAAGCCGATCTTCACGAGCCCCCAGGCCCAGGAGCCTCGGGAGGCTCCGGAGGTGCTGGTGGCTCCTTGCGGACCATCTCCATCTCCGCCAGGACTGCGGAACGCCTGGCCTCTTGAGCCTCCAAGATGCTCCTCATGAGGCACTGGCGCGTGGCAGCCGCGTTCGGCAAGCCGTAAGGCATGCGAACATAGATGTGGGGTGGACCTTCACAGTGCCCCGCGCGTGGGGGCCAGAGGCGCTCCTGAGAGGCGGCTCGGTTGAGCCCCGGTGTGTCGATGCAGATGCGCAGCCCACCATCCTCGCCTGGATGGGGAGCTGCGGCGGGTAAGCGGCGGATGCCACTCATGACCCTTGACTCCTGCAGCTCCTGAATGATCTTGCTGACGGACTCCTGAGGGTTTGGCCCTCCTGCCTCGCTCCTTCCTGAGGGAAACGTGCTTTGAAACACGCCTCCAAGTGGTGCCGGAGCGCCTCCCTCGTGATCTTAGCAAAGTCTGTGGCCCTCCAGGAGAGAGCCCCCAAGCCTTGCTCGAGGAGGCGCCGGCGTGCCTTCCTATCTGACGAAGGAGGTGCCCCTGAGCAGTAGCGGACCCTAAGGGCCTGCCTCCCGAGGTCGGGCCAGCGATGTCTTCTTCTTCTTAGGAGCAGCCTCGGGAGCCTCCGCTCCTGTGATCTGGGTTTTCAATTGATGCGGCTTGGAAAGCACGCTCCAGAGAACACTGCGCGTCTCTCTCTTCACAAGGCACCGTGATGACTCCACCGCTTCTGGCATCTTGAGGACATTGTAGCCGTGATGAGTCACGGCCATGAATTGGCGAGCTGGGTACCCGAGGATGGCATTGTCACGGTGGCGAATGTGAGTGGCGTCGAAGTCAACGAGCTCAGTCTTGATGGTTGTCGCGCCCGAAGGTGACAGAAGGCGGACCTGCCCAATCGGAACTGTGGAACCATCGGTGACTCGGAGAAAGGCTTGGTTGGCTGAAGCTGATTGTATGGCACTTGGAGATTGTTGAATGTCTCGGCGGACAGGACATTGAGCCCTGCTCCGCCGTCGATGAGGGTCTGGTGACTTGCGTTCTTGATGATTGGGGAACAAAGCATCGGGAGGACTCCGGCTGTGGCTGCGCACTTGAGCTGATCCGCTGAGCTGAACATGATGGCGCACGCTGACCACCTGAGAGGGCGCGTGGCTTCGAGCTTGGGGAGGACTGCATTCACTTCGCGGGCGAACTGCTTGAAGATGCGTTGAGAGGTTGGGGCTTGAGCTCCGCCCAGGATGCAAGCGATTGCGCGCGGCTCCTGGAAGCCCCCAGCCCCCTTGTCCTGATGATGGTCTTCATTTCTCCTTGGCTGCGGTAGCAGAGGAGGGAGGCCTGCGTTGCCTCGTGGGCGATCCTCGCGAGGCTGATCCCTCCAACCTCCCTCACGAGGCTGATCCTGCCAGCGATCCTCGCGAGGTCGGTCGCGCCACCCTTGGCGAGGGCCACGGTCTTCCCAGCGTCCTGTGCTTCTTCCTCCACCTCGGCCGTAGCCTCGATCATTGCGGTCGGGGCGTCGACCGATCGCCCTTCTCGCCTGACTCTGAGCTCTTGGCATTCATTGGTGTTGTGGGTGTGGAGGTCGTGGTACCTTGATGCACCGCTGCCCTTGGAAGACTTGGGCTGATCCTGCCTCGCTTGGTGTGCGGTTACGCATGAGCACGGCAGCCCCTTGCGCTTCACGTCCTTGACCTTGGGCTTCTTCTCTTCGGGGTCGGCAGCCGGCAGCTCGAGGAGGGAAAGGCGTCCTTCCTCAGCCCTGGCGCACTTGGTCGCCAAGTTGAACAGCTCCATGGATGTGCACAGGTCTTCATGCATCACCAGCTCCTCCTTCATCTTGACGTCACGCACACCGTCGGAGAAGGCTGAGATGATGGCCTCCTCAGTCACCTTGGGAATCTTGAGGCATGCGTTGTTGAAGCGCTGGATGTACTTCTGCAGGGTCTCTCCTGGCTGCTGTTTGATGCAGCGCATGTCGCTCACGGCAGGAGGCCGGTCGCGAGTGCCTTGGAAGTTGGCGATGAAGCGGGTGCACATCTCGTCCCAGGAGGAGATCGTGCCAGGAGCCAGGTGCGGGCACCGTCCTTGAGCGCCATGGGAAACCAGTTCGCCATGACCTTCTCGTCCCCGTTGGCGGCTTCGATGCCCAGCTCGTAGAGCTGGAGGAACTCCGTAGGGTCGGTCGTGCCGTCGTGTGCGCGAGGCAGGTCTGACTTGAACTTGCCGGGCCATGCGGCGCTGCGTGGCTTCGGTGGTGAAAGCGCGGCAGCCTGCGATAGCCACGGAGGCCTTTGGTGACGGAGGCTTGATCTTGCGGGTCCCGTGCGCTGCCACTTTGGGAGCAGCGCGGGTCTTAGGCGTGCAGGAGCAGGAGCGCGGTCGGACGTGGCGTGCGGTGCGAGAGCACTCGGGCAGCTTCTTGGGGCGAGGACCTCTTGGTAGCTCTGCTCTTGCTGCGCTGGTGCGGACGGAGTGGCCCGCCAGAGGCCACGCGCTTTGGGGCCAGGCGCCTTCTTGAGGGGGAAGCGGCTGGCGCCCGAGCTTCATCGCCAGCGCAAGGCAGGGCGCGTGCGATGAAGGACGGCACGGGGCCCCTTGCGGCGCGGACGAGCTTCGGCGGCGCGGTCAAGCCACTCGTCCCAGCCTCCATGGCGCGCGGGCCTTTAAGACGGCGAACCAGTGGGCGGCGAAGGAGTAGCGGTGCGGCCGTCTCGCCTCACGGATGAATCTTTGGGGCGGCGCTGCTGCTCGTTCCCGCGGGCCGTGGCGGCGTTGACGGCAAAGCGACGGGAACGGCGGGCGGCCGCCAATAGGGAACGGCGAAGCGGCCGCCGACGGGGCCGTCTAAGCGGCGCGAGTAGCGAGCGGCCCGGCGCTTCGGCAGCGGCCCGACGAAGCGTCGACATGGATGCGGCGGCGAAGAAGAGCAGGCGGCGGGCGGATTCGGTGCACCTACCTAGCACGCCAAATGTCGGTTCGGGTTCGACAAACCCTCTAGGTTTGAACTCTGGGGTGCCGCGAGATCTCACCTCCAACCTACCTACACCTCGTCGCCTCGCAAGGATCTAAACTACACAAAGAGCAACACAAGGGACACAAAGTTTATACTGGTTCGGGCCACCATTGTGGTGTAATACCCTACTCCAGTGTGTGGTGTGGTGGATTGCCTCTGGGGCTGATGATGAACAATACAAGGAAGAACAGCCTCGTGAGGGTTTGTTCTTGGCCAGTGTGATGAACTGCTAGGGGGAGTTCAGTCGCTTCTCTCTCTCTCTCTCTCTCTCTCTCTCTCTCTCTCTCTCTCTCTCTCTCTCTCTCTCTCTCTCGATGCCTCTACCCTGTGGGTGGCTAGTCCTATTTATAGGCAGAGGCCCTGGGCCTCTTCCCAAATATTGAGCGGGAAGGGCGCCAACAATTGGCCATTTTGAAGGGGAACATCTAGTACACTTATCCTGACTAAAGTCGGTCCTAGCCTACCAAACACTCTGACGGTGATGCCGGCTTGGGCTCCACGATGATCTCCGTCCTGCCGTTCTGCTGGTCTTGGTCTTGTTGCACCGAAATGGTTGCCTTTGCTTGATGCTCTCGCCTGCACTTGCCTCCTTTGCACCAAAGGGGAAATGAGGACACTGCGTGGGCTGGCGCCCGCCTGGCGCCCTTGGTCGTCATGGCTTGCGTCATGGGCACCTCGTGAGGTACCCCGCCATGATCTCTCCACCTCCTCGCGAGCCAGCCTGACGAGGCCGTGCCTGAGGAAGCTTCCTGTCGTCCGCCCCGCGAGGCTTGGCCCCTCGCGAGGGTCTTGAGCTTGTGTTGATGAAGATGGGCCGTACTGGGCCACCCTTTGAGCCACGCCGCAGGCCGCGGGCAGGCAAGTTTGGGTACCCCCGTTCCCAGAACGCCGACAGTTCGGTCGTGCGAGTGAAAGGCAATAATGACAATATATGATGAACTTATTGGGATGAGAAAAGCTGGTATGAACTTGACCTCTTTTGTTTTTGTAAATATGATGAGTTCATCGTTCCTGAGTCAGCTATTATGAAGTAAACATATTTGCGATGACATTTAGAGATTATAGTTACTTGTGCCATGCTTGATTAGCTATGAGTTATAATGATTTACCTTGCGTGCCAACATGCTATTAGAATGATTATGATATGGTATGATGGGATGGTATCCTCCTTTGAATGAATTGAGTGACTAGACTTGGCACATGTTCACACATGTAGTTGAATCAAATCAACATAGCCTTCATGATATTTATGTTCATGGTAGATTATATCCTACTCATGCTTGTACTCGGTGTGAATTAATTTTAATGCATGTTTATGACTGTTGTCGCTCTCTCGGTTAATTCGCTTCCAGTCTTTTGCTAGCCTTCACTTGTACTAAGCGGGAATACTGCTTGTGCATCCAAACTCCTTAAACCCCAAAGTTGTTCCATATGAGTCCACTATACCTTCCTATATGCGGTATCTACCTGCCGTTCCAAGTAAATTTGTATGTGACAAACTCCAAACCTTCAAATGGAATTCTGTTTTGTATGCTCGAGTAGCTCATATACAACTAGGGCTGCCTATATCTTCCATGCTAGGTGGGTTATTCTCAAGAGGAGTGGACTCCGCTCCTCATTCACGAGAAAGGGACGGTAACCGGGATGCCCAGTCCCATGATCCAAAAGATCAAAACTAAATCAAAATAATTGCAAACAAAACTCCCCCTGGGACCCGTTGAATGTTGGAGGCACTCGTTGTTTCGAGCAAGCCATGGATTGATGCTTGTGGAGGAGGGGGAGTATAAACCTTTACCATTCTGTTTGGGAACTGCCTATAATGCATGTAGTATGGAAGATACAGCCATCTCATAGTTGTTACGTTGAAAACGAAAGTATGCCGCTCAAAATGTTATTCAATCTCTATTTTAAAATCGAGCTCTGGCACCTCTACAAATCCCTGCTTCCCTCTGCGAAGGGCCTATCTATTTACTTTTATGTTGAGTCATGATCCCTTCTTATTAAAAAGCACCCGCTGGAGAGCACACTGTCGTTTGCATTCATTACTATTGGTTTATATTGGGTATGACTTGACTGGATCTCTTTTACCATGAATTACAATGTTTAGTCAGACCTTGATCTTTAAAGGTGCTCTGCATTTATGTTTTGCGGTCTCAGAAAGGGCTAGCGAGATACAATTTTGTTATATCATGTTGTGATTATTTTGAGAAAGAGTTGTCATCTGAGTTTTATTATTATGGCTCGCTAGCTGATTATGTTATTGATATGAGTAATTGTGAGACCTATGTGTTATTGTGAGTGTGGTTAGTTCATAATATTTGCTGAAACTTGAATGCTGGCTCTTCATGTTTACAACAACAAAACAACGAGTTTGTAAAGTTTTTCTTTTCACTTTCAGTTTATCAACTGAATTGCTTGAGGACAAGCAAAGGTTTAAGCTTGGGGGAGTTGATACGTCTCCAATGTATCTACTTTTCCAAACACGTTTGCCCTTGTTTTGGACTCTAACTTGCATGATTTGAATGGAACTAACCCGGACTGACGCTGTTTTCAGCAGAACTACCATGATGTTGTTTTATGTGTAGAAAAGAAAAGTTCTTGGAACGACCTGGAAATCAACGGAGGCACTTTTTGGAATTTATAAAAAATATTGGGCGAAAGAAATACATCAGGGGGCCCAGGGCCTGTCCACGAGACAGGGGGGCGTGCCCCCCTATCTCGTGGGCCCCCTGGACCTCCTCCGACCTCAACTCCAACTCCATATATTCCGTCTCGGGGAGAAAAAAATCAGAGAGAAAGTTTCATCGCGTTTCACGACACGGAGCCGCCGCCAAGCCCTAATCTCTCTCGGGAGGGCTGATCTGGAGTCCGTTCGGGGCTCCGGAGAGGGGATTAAATCGCCGATGTCATCATCAACCATCCTCCATCACCAATTTCATGATGCTCACCGCCGTGCGTGAGTAATTCCATCGTAGGCTTGCTGGGCGGTGATGGGTTGGATGAGATTCACCATGTAATCAAGTTAGTTTTGTTAGGGTTTGATCCTAGTATCCACTATGTTACGAGATTGATGTTGCTATGACTTTGCTATGCTTAATGCTTGTCGATGAGGGCCTGAGTGCCATGATTTCAGATCTGAACCTATTATGTTTCCATGAATATATGTGTGTTCTTGATCCTATCTTGCAAGTCTATAGTCACCTATTATGTGTTATGATCCGACAACCCCGAAGTGACAATAATCGGGATACTTCTCGGTGATGACCGTAGTTTGAGGAGTTCATGTATTCACTTTGTGTTAATGCTTTGTTCCGGTTCTCTGTTAAAAGGAGGCCTTAATATCCCTTAGTTTCCGTAAGGACCCCGCTGCCACGGGAGGGTAGGACAAAAGATGCCATGCAAGTTCTTTTCCATAAGCACGTATGACTATTTACGGAATACATGCCTACATTACATTGATGAATTGGAGCTAGTTCTATATCACCCTATGTTATAACTATTGCATGAGGAATCGCATCCGGCATAATTATCCATCGCTGATCCGGTGCCTACGAGCTTTTCATATATTGTTCTTCGCTTATTTACTTTTCCGTTGCTACTGTTACAACTACTACAAAAACCCAAAAACATTTATCTTTAATTTTGCTACCGTTACCTTTATTATCATACCACTTTTGATACTAAACACTTTGCTACAGATACTAAGTTATCCAGGTGTGGTTGAATTGAGAACTCAACTGCTAATACTCAAGAATATTCTTTGGCTCCCCTTGTGTCGAATCAATAAATTTGGGTTGAATACATTACCCTCGAAAGCTGTTGCGATCCCCTATACTTGTGGGTTATCACCTATGCATAGGAAGTATGTTAGACTTAAGTGTGTTTGTCACATGTTTTATGATGCTCTCTTTGTGCTTCAATTCTTGTCTTTCATGTGAGCATCATTGAAATCTCAATGCCTAGCTAGGGGCGTTAAACGATAGCGCTAGTTGGGAGGCAACCCAATTTATTTTATGTTTTTTTATATTTTTGTTACTGTTTAGGAATAAATAATCCATCTAGCCTCTGTTTAGATGTGGTTTTATGTTTTAGTTAGTGTTTGTGCCAAGTTAAACCTATTGGATCTTCTTGGATGATAGTTATTTGATCTTGCTGTAATTTCCAGAAACATTGCGCTCAGTGCCCGAATTGTTAAAAATCACCAGAACGTGATAAAATAGTGATTCCAATTGCTGCTGATCAATAAACAAATTGTCTAGGTCGTCTAATTTTGGTAGATCTTTTGGAGTTCCAGAAGTGTGGGTTAGTTGCAGATTACTACAGACTGTTCTGTTTTGGAAAGATTCTGTTTTTCGTGTGTTGTTTGCTTATTTTGATGAATCTATGGCTAGTAAAATAGTTTATAATCCATACAGAAGTTTGAATACAGTAGGTTTAACACCAATGTAAATAAAGAATGAGTTCATTATAGTACCTTAAAGTAGTCTTTTGTTTTCTTTCTCTAACGGAGCTCACGAGATTTCTATTGAGTTTTGTGTTGTGAAGTTTTCAAGTTTTGGGTAAAGCTTTTATGGACTATGGAATAAAGGGTGGCAAGAGCCTAAGCTTGGGGATTCCCATGGCACCCCAAGATATTCAAGAATAGCCAAAAGCCTAAGCTTGGGGATGCCCGGAAGGCATCCCTCTTTAAATCTTCGTTCATTGGTAACTTTACTTGGGGCTATATTTTTATTCACCACATGATAAGTGTTTTGCTTGGAGCGTTGTGTGTTATATTAGTCTTTGCTTTTTAGTTTACCACAATCATCCTTGCTGTACACACCTTTTGAGAGAGCCATACATAAATTGGAATTTGATAGAATACTCTATGTGCTTCACTTATATCTTTTGAGCGTGATAATTTTTTGCTCTAGTGCTTCACTTAGATCTTTTAGAGCACGGTGGTATATTTGTTTTAAAGAAACTATTGATATCTCATGCTTAACTTAGATTATTTTGAGAGTCGTTAATAGCATGGTAATTTGCTCAAATATTAATATACTTGGTATTCAAGATATGTGAAACTTTCTTTTGAGTGCGTTGAATACTAAGAAAAGTTTGATGCTTGATAATTGTTTCGAGATATGAAGATGGTGATATTAGAGTCATGCTAGTTGAGTAGTTGTGGATTTAAAGAATACTTGTGTTGAAGTTTGTGATTCCTGTAGCATGCACGTATGGTGAACCGTTATGTGATGAACTCGGAGCATGATTTATTTATTGATTGTCTTCCTTATGAGTGGCGGTCGGGGACGACGATGGTCTTTTCCTACCAATCTATCCCCTAGGAGCATGCGCGTAATACTTTGCTTTGATAACTTATAGATTTTTGCAATAAGTATATGAGTTCTTTATGACTAATGTTGATTCCATGGATTATACGCACTTTTTCCCATCCTTCCACCATTGCTAGCCTCTCTAATACCGCGCACTTTTCGCTGGTATCATACACCCACCATATATCCTCCTCAAAACAGCCACCATACCTACCTATTATGGCATTTCCATAGCCATTCCGAGATATATTGCCATGCAACTTTCCACCGTTCCGTTTATTATGACACGCTCCATCATTGTCATATTGCTAGCATGATCATGTAGTTGACATCGTATTCGTGGCAAAGCCACCGTTCATAATTCTTTCGTACATGTCACTCTTGATTCATTGCATATCCCGGTACACCGCCAGAGGCATTCATATAGAGTCATATCTTGTTTTAAGTATTGAGTTGTAATTGTTGAGTTGTAAGAAAAATAGAAGTGTGATGATCATCATTATTAGAGCATTGTCCCAGTGAGGAAAGGATGATGGAGACTATGATTCCCCCACAAGTCGGGATGAGACTCTGGACGAAAAATAAAAATAAAAAAAGGAAAAAAAGAGGCCATAAAAAAAGAGAAAAGGCCCAAAGAAAAAAAAGAAAAAATGAGAGAATAAGAGAGAAGGGGCAATGTTACTATCCTTTTACCACACTTGTGCTTCAAAGTAGCACCAAGATCTTCATGATAAAGAGTCTCTCATTTTGTCACTTTCATATACTAGTGGGAATTTTTCATTATAGAACTTGGCTTGTATATTCCAATGATGGGCTTCGTCAAATGCCCTAGGTCTTCGTGAGCAAGCAAGTTGGATGCACACTGCTACGTCTTGAGCTTGCGTTGGTTTTCCCCGGAGAGGAGAGGATGATGCAGCACAGTAGCGTAAGTATTTCCCTCAGTTTTTGAGAACCAAGGTATCAATCCAGTAGGAGGCCACGCACAAGTCCCTCTTACCTGCACAAAACGATAGCTGCTCGCAACCAACGCGATTAGGGGTTGTCAATCCCTTCACGGTCACTTACGAGAGTGAGATCTGATAGAGATAATATTTTTGGTATTTTTGATATATAGCAAAGTAAAAATAAAAGCAAAGTAAAAGCAAAGCAAGTATTAAAAGTGATGGAGATTGATATGATGAGAATAGACCCGGGGGCCATAGGTTTCACTAGTGGCTTCTCTCAAGAGCATAAATATTCTACGGTGGGTGAACAAGTTACTGTTGACCAATTGACAGAATTGAGCATAGTTATGAGTATATCTAGGTATGATCATGTATATAGGCATCACGTCCATGACAAGTAGACCGAAACGATTCTGCATCTACTACTATTACTCCACTCATCGACCGCTATCCAGCATGCATCTAGAGTATTAAGTTAAAAATAGAGTAACGCATTAAGCAAGATGACATGATGTAGAGGATAAATTCATGCAGTATGATAAAAAAACCATCTTGTTATCCTCTATGGCAACAATACAATCGTGCCTTGCAACCCTTTACATCCTTTGGTAAGGACACATAAGATTGAACCCAAAGCCATGCACTTGTCCCATTGCAAGAACTACCAATCTAGTTGGCCAAACCAAGCGGATAATTCGAAGAGACTTGCAAAGATAACTCAATCATACATAAAAGAATTCAGAGAAGATACAAATATTATTCATAGATAAGTTGGATCATAAACCCACAATTCATCGGTCTCAACAAACACACCGCAAAAAGAAGATTACATCAAATAGATCTCCACGAGAGAGGGGGAGAACATTGTATTGAGATCCAAAAAGAGAGAAGAAGCCATCTAGCTACTAACTATGGACCCGAAGGTCTGAGGCAAACTACTCACACTTCATCGGAGAGGCTATGGTGTTGATGTAGAAGCCGTCCGTGATGGATGCCCCCTCCGGCGGAGCTTCGGAACAGACCCAAAGATGGGATCTCGTGGATCTGAGGAAGTTGCGGCTGTGGAATTAGGTTTTGGCTCCTGTTCGATCATTTGAAGTGCGTGGGTATATATAGGAGGAAGAATGCGTCGGTGGAGCAACGAGGGGCCCATGAGGCGAGGGCACGCCCCCACCCTCGTGACCGCCTCCGTTGTTCCTTGGCGTGGGTCCAAGTCTCTGGATCACGTTCCTTTGAGAAAATCACGTTTCGAAGGTTTCATTCCGTTTGGACTCCGTTTGATATTTTGTTTCTTCAAAACACGAAAAAAGGCAAAAACAACAATTACAGGCTGGGCCTCCGGTTAATAGGTTAGTCCCAAAAATAATATAGAAGTGGAAAATAAAGCCCAATATAGTCCAAAACAGTAGATAAAGTAGAATGGAGCAATCAAAAATTATAGATACGTTGGAGCGTATCGGGCATCTAAGCTTAATTCCTGCTAGTCCTCGGTAGGTAAATGATAAAAAAGAATTTTTGATGCGGAGTGATACTTTGGCATAATTTCAATGTAAATCTTCTTAATTGTGATATGAATATTCAGATCCGAATGAATACAAAATAAAAGTTCATATTGATAAAAGAAATAGTAATACTTCAAGCATACCAATCAAAGTAATCATGTCTTCTCGAAATAGCATGGCAAAAGAAAGTGCATCCCTACAAAATCATATAGTTAAGCTATGCTTCATTTTCGTCACACAAAGATGTTCCCAACTTCTATACCCCTGATGACAAGCCAAGCAATTGTTTCATACTTAAATAATCTCAAACTTTTTCAACCTTCACGCAATACATGAGCGTGAGCCATGGATATAGCACTATGGGTGGAATAGAATATGATGATGGGGATTGTGTGGAGAAGACAAAAAAGGAGAAAGTCTCACGTTGACGAGGATAATCAACGGGCTATGGAGATGCCCATCAATTGATGTCAACATGAGGAGTAGGGATTGCCATGCAACGGATGCACTAGAGCTATGAATGCTCAACAAAAGAAAACTAGTGGGTGTGCATCCAACTTGCTTGCTCATGAAGACCTAAGGCATTTGAGGAAGCCCATCGTAGGAATATACAAGTCAAGTTCTATAATGAAAAATTCCCACTAGTATGAAAAAGACAACTTATGAGACTCACTATATGGAAAACATGGTGCTACTTTGAAGCACAATATATGAGACTCACTACATGAAGAACAAGGTGCTACTTTGAAGCACAATATATGAGACTCACTACATAAATAACAAGGTGCTACTTTGAAGCACAAATGTGGAAAAAAGATATAGTAACATTGCCCTTTTTATTTATTTTCTTTTTTTGGGCCTTTTTTTCCTTTTTGGCATTTCTCTTTTTTTTTGGGCAATGCTCTAATAATATGATCATCACACTTCTATTGATTACAACATAAGGATTACAACTCGAAACTAGAACAAGATATGACTCTATATGAATGCCTCCGTGATGTCTTTGGGATGGGCGATGAATCAAGAGTGACATGTATGAAAAATAATGCATGGTGGCTTTGCCATAAATACGATGTCAACTACATGATCATGCAACGGCAATATGACAAAAGTAAGGTATGTCATGATGATGAACGGAACGGTGGAAAGTTGCATGGCAATATATCTCGGAATGGCTATGGAAATGCCATAATAGGTAGGTATGGTGGCTGTTTTGAGGAAGATATAAGGAAGTTTATGTGTGATAGAGCGTATCATATCATGGGGTTTGGATGCACCGGCGAAGTTTGCACCGACTCTCAATGTGAGAAAGGGCAATGCACAGTACCGAAGAGGCTAGCAATGGCGGAAAGGAAAAAGTGCGTATAATCCATGGACTCATCATTAGTCAAAAAACTCATATACTTATTGCAAAAATTTAGAAGTCATCAAAAATCAAGTACTACGCGCATGCTCCTAGGGGGATAGATTGGTAGGAAAAGACCATCGCTCGTCCCCGACCGCCACTCATAAGGATGCACAAGCCAGGTACACTTCATGTTTCAAATTTGTTACACAACTTTAACCATACGTGCATGCTACGGGATTTGCTAACTTCAACACAAGCATTCTTTAAATTCATAATCACCCAACCAGCATGAATTTAATATTACCACCTCCATATCTCAAAACAATTATCAAGTATCAAACTTTTCTTAGTATTCAACGCACTCAAAAGAAAGTTTCACATATCTTGAATACCAAGTATATTAACATTAAGCAAATTACCATGCTATTTATGACTCTCAAAATAATCTAAGTGAAGCATGAGAGATTAATAGTTTCTTTAAAACAAATCCACCACCGTGATCTAAAAGATCTAAGTGAAGCACTAGAGCAAAAATTATCAAGCTCAAAAGATATAAGTGAAGCACTATGAGCATAACTATCAAACTCAAAAAATATAAGTGAAGCACTATGAGCATTCTATCAAATTCCAATACATGTATGGCTCTATCAAAAGGGGTGTACAGCAAGGATGATTGTGGTAAACTAACAAGCAAAGACGCAAATAATACAAGACGCTCCAAGCAAAACACTTATCATGTGGTGAATAAAAATATAGCTCCAAGTAAATTACCGATGGAAGTAGACGAAAGAGGGGATGCCTTCCGGGGCATCCCCAAGCTTTGACTTTTTGGTGTACTTGGATTATATTGGGGGTGCCATGGGCATCCCCAAGCTTAGGCTCTTGCCACTCCTTGTTCCATAATCCATCAAAAGAATTCACCCAAAACTTGAAAACTTCACTAACACAAAACTCAATAGAAATCTCGTGAGCTTCGTTAGAAAAAGAAAACAAAAAGACTACTTTAAGGTACTGTAATGAACTCATTCTTTATTTATATTGGTGTTAAACCTACTGTATTCCAACTTCTCTATGGATCATAAACTATTTTACTAGCCATAGATTCATCAAAATAAGCAAACAACACACGTAAAACAGAATCTGTCAAAAACAGAACGGTCTGTAGTAATCTGTAACTAACGCAAACTTCTGGAACTCAAAAAATTCTACCAAAATTAGAAGACCTAGACAATTTGTTTATTGATCAGAAGCAATTGGAATCAGTATTTTATCACGTTCTAATGATTTTTAACAATTCGGGCACTGAGCACAAAGTTTCTGGAAATTACAGCAAGATCAAATAACTATCATCCAAGAAGATCCAATAGGTTTAACTTGGCACAAACACTAATTAAAAGATAAAACCACATCTAAACAGAGTATAGATGGGTTATTTATTCCTAAACATGAGCAAAAACAAAAAACAAAAAACTAAAATTGGGTTGCCTCCCAACAAGCGCTATCGTTTAACGCCCCTAGCTAGGCATAAAAGCGAAGATAGATCTAAGTATTGCCATCTTTGGTAGGCAATCCATAAGTGGATCTCATAATAGATTCATATGGTAATTTTATTTTATTTCTAGGAAAGTGTTCCATGCCCTTATTTAATGGAAATTGGAATCTAATATTCCCTTCCTTCATATCAATAATTGCACCAATCGTTATAAGGAAAGGTCTACCAAGAATAATAGGACATGAAGGATTGCAATCTATATCAAGAACGATAAAATCTACGGGCACATAATTCCTATTTGCAACAATAAGAACATCATTAATTCTTCCCATAGGCTTTTTAATAGTGGAATCCGCAAGATGCAAGTTTAGAGAGCAATCATCAAAGTCACGGAAATCTAGCAAATCACACAAAGTTTTGGGAATAGTAGAGACACTAGCACCCAAATCACACAAAGCATTAAACTCATGATCTTTAATTTTAATTTTGATAGTAGGTTCCCACTCATCATAGAGTTTCCTAGGGATAGAAACTTTCAACTCAAGTTTTTCTTTATAAGATTGCATCAAGGCATCAACAATGTGTTCGGTAAATGCCTTATTTTGACTATAAGCATGAGGAGAATTTAGCACGGATTGCAACAAGGAAATACAATCAATTAAAGAGCAATTTTCATAATTAAATTCCTTGAGATCCAAAATAGTGGGTTTAGCAACATCTAGGTTTTTATTTCTTTCAATCCCACATTTATCAATTTCAATATCGAGATCTAAATACTCCGAATTTTTAGAACGCCTTCTAGGTAAAGGAAGATCATATTCAGTTTCATCAAGATTCATATTGCAAAACAAAGATTTAATGGGTGACACATCAATAACTTTTAGATCTTCATCTTGATTTTCATAGGAATTAGAAGAACACGCTTTAATAAAGGCATCTTTTGAAGCACTCATCCTAGCGGTTTTTTCTTTGCATTCATCAATGGAAATTCTCATGGCTTTGAGAGACTCATTGATATCATGCTTAGGAGGAATCGATCGAAGCTTTAAAGAATCAACCTCAAGAGAAATTCTATCAATGTTCCTAGCCAAATCATCAACTTTCAGCAATTTCTCTTCAAGCAAAGCATTAAAATTCTTTTGTGAATTCATAAACTCTTTAATACTATTCTCAAATTCAGAGGGCATCTTATTAAAATTTCCATAAGAGTTGTTGTAGGAATTTCCATAATTATTAGAAGGATTACTAGGATAAGGCCTAGGATTAAAATTCCCTTCTATCTGCGTTGTTACCAAAATTATTCCTACCAACAAAATTCACATCCATAGATTCATTATTATTATCAATCAAGGTAGACAAAGGCATATCATTAGGATCAGAAGAAACACTCTTAGTGGCAAATAATTTCATAAGTTCATCCATCTTTCCACTCAAAACATTGATTTCTTCTATTGCATGCACTTTTTTAGTATTAGATCTTTCGGTATGCCATTCAGAATAATTAACCATAATATTATCTAGGAGTTTAGTAGCATCTCCTAAAGTGATTTCCATAAAAGTGCCTCCCACGGCCGAATCTAAAAGATTTCTAGAAGCAAAATTCAGTCCGGCATAAATTTTTTGTATAATCATCCACAAGTTCAAACCATGAGTAGGACAATTACGTATCATTAATTTCATTCTCTCCCAATCTTGTGCAACATGTTCATGATCAAGTTACTTAAAATTCATAATATCGTTCCTAAGAGAGATAATCTTAGCGGGAGGAAAATACTTAGAGATAAAACCATCTTTGCACTTGTTCCAAGAATCAATACTATTTTTAGGCAAAGATGAAAACCACGCTTTAGCACGATCTCTAAGCGAAAAAGGAAATAGCTTCAATTTAACGACATCATTATCGACATCTTTTTCTTTTGCATATCACATAAATCAACGAAGCTATTCAGATGAGTAGCGGCATCTTCACTAGGAAGGCCGGCGAATTGATCTTTCATAACAAGATTCAACAAAGCAGTATTGATTTCACAAGACTTGGTATTGGCAAGAGGAGCAATCGGAGTGCTAAGGAAATCATTATTATTGGTATTGGTGAAGTCACACAATTTGGTAGGCCATCGCGACAACAAGCAATCCAACACACGAGCAAACAAACGGACGAGGAAAAGGCAACGGAAAGAGAGGAGGAGATTGGGAAAGAGAGGGCAATTAAAACGGCAAGGGTGAAGTGGGGGAGAGGAAAACCGAGTGGCAAATGGCAAATAATGTAATACGAGAGATAGGGATTGTGATGGGTACTTGGTATGGTTGACTTTTGCGTAGACTCCCCGGCAACAACGCCAGAAATCCTTCTTGCTACGTCTTGAGCTTGCGTTGGTTTTCCCCGAAGAGGAGAGGATGATGCAGCACAGTAGCGTAAGTATTTCCCTCAGTTTTTGTGAACCTATGTATCAATCCAGTAGGAGGCCACACACAAGTCCCTCGTACCTACACAAAACGATAGCTACTCGCAACCAACGCGATTAGGGGTTGTCAATCCCTTCACGGTCACTTACGAGAGTGAGATCTGATAGAGATAATATTTTTGGTATTTTTGGTATATAGCAAAGTAAAAGCAAAGCAAGTATTAAAAGTGATGGAGATTGATATGATGAAAATAGACCCGGGGGCCATAGGTTTCACTAGTGGCTTCTCTCAAGAGCATAAATATTCTACGGTGGGTGAACAAATTACTGTTGAGCAATTGACAGAATTGAGCACGATTATGAGTATATCTAGGTATGATCATGTATATAGGCATCACGTCCATGACAAGTAGACCAAAAGCGATTCTGCATCTACTACTATTACTCCACTCATCGACCGCTATCCAGCATGCATCTAGAGTATTAAGTAAAAAGAGTAGCATGTAAGCAAGATGACATGATGTAGAGGATAAATTCATGCAATATGATAAAACCCCATCTTGTTATCCTTGATGGCAACAATACAATCGTGCCTTGCAACCCTTTACATCCTTTGGTAAGGACACATAAGATTGAACCCAAAGCCATGCACTTCTCCCATTGCAAGAACTACAAATCTAGTTGGCCAAACCAAACGGATAATTCGAAGAAACTTGCAAAGATAACTCAATCATACATAAAAGAATTCATAGAAGATTCAAATATTATTCATAGATAAGTTGGATCATAAACCCACAATTCATCGGTCTCAACAAACACACCGCAAAAATAAGATTACATCGAATAGATCTCCACGAGAGAGGGGGAGAACATTGTATTGAGATCCAAAAAGAGAGAAGAAGCCATCTAGCTACTAACTATGCACACGAAGGTCTGAGGTAAACTACTCACACTTCATGGGAGAGGCAATGGTGTTGATGTAGAAGCCCTCCGTGATGGATGCCCCCTCCTGCGGAGCTCCGGAACAGGCCCCAAGATGGGATCTCGTGGATACAGGAAGTTGCGGCGGTGGAATTAGGTTTTTGGCTCATGTTCTGATCGTTTGGGGGTACGTAGGTATATATAGGAGGAAGGAGTACGTCGGTAGAGCAACAGGGGCCCCACGAGGCAGGGGGCGCGCCCCACCCTTGTGACCGCCTCCGTTGTTCCTTGGCGTAGGGTCCAAGTCTCCTGGATCACGTCTGGTGAGAAAATCACGTTTCTGAAGGTTTCATTCCGTTTGGACTCCGTTGATATTCTGTTTCTTCGAAACACTGAAAAAGGCAAAAAACAGCAATTCTGGCTGGGCCTCCGGTTAATAGGTTAGTCCCAAAAATAATATAAAAGTGGAAAATAAAGCCCAATATAGTCCAAAACAGTAGATAAACTAGCATGGAGCAATAAAAAATTATAGATACATTGGAGACGTATCACACACCCACTTAGTTTCTTTTGTTGAGCTTTCATATACTTATAGCTCTAGTGCATCCGTTGCATGGCAATCCCTACTCACTCACATTGATATCTATTGATGGGCATCTCCATAGCCCGTTGATACGCCTAGTTGATGTGAGACTATCTTCTCCCTTTTTGTCTCCTCCACAACCACCATTCTATTCCACACATAGTGCTATATCCATGGCTCACGCTCATGTATTGCGTGAAGATTGAAAAAGTTTTGAAAATGTTAAAGTATGAAAAATTGCTTGGCTTGTCATCGGGGTTGTGCATGATTTAAATATTTTGTGTGGGGAGGATGGAGCATTGCCAGACTATATGATTTTGTAGGGATAACTTTCTTTGGCCATGTTATTTTGAGAAGACATAATTGCTTAGTTAGTATACTTGAAGTATTATTATTTTTATGTCAATATGAACTTTTGTCTTGAATCTTTCGGATCTGAATATTCATACCACAATTAAGAAGATTTACATTGAAATTATGCCAAAGTATCACTCGGCATAAAAAATTCTCTTTTTATCATTTACCTACTCGAAGACGAGCAGGAATTAAGCTTGGGGATGCCTGATGCGTCTCCAACGTATCTATAATTTTTGATTGCTCCATGCTACTTTATCTACTGTTTTAGGCTTTATTGGGCTTTATTTTCCACTTTTATATTATTTTTGGGACTAACTTATTAACCGGAGGCCCAACCCAGAATTGCTGTTTTTTGCCTATTTCAGTATTTCGAAGAAAAGGAATATCAAACCGAGTCCAAACGGAATGAAACCTTCGAGAACGCGATTTTCTCACCGAACATGATCCAGAGAACTTGGAGTGCAAGTCAAGAAGCAACCGGAGTCTCCACGAGATAGGAGGGCGCCCCCCTATAGGGCGCGCCCCCTGTCTCGTAGGCCCCTCGGGAAGCCACCGACGTACTTCTTCTTCCTATATATACCTACGTACCCCGAAAACATCCAGGGGCTCCACGAAACACAATTTCCACCACCATAACCTTCTTTATCCGCGAGATCCCATCTTGGAGCCTTCGCCGACACTCTGCCGGAGGGGTAATCAAGCATGTAGGGCCTCTACATCAACATCCTTGCCCCTCCGATGAGTTGTGAGTAGTTTACCGCAGACCTACGGGTCCATAGTTATTAGCTAGATGGCTTCTTCTCTCTTTTTGGGTCTCAATACAATGTTCTCCCCCTCTCTTGTGGATATCTATTCGATGTAATCTCTTGTTGCGGTGTGTTTGTCGAGATCCGATGAATTGTGGGTTTATGATCAAGTTTATATATGAATAATATTTGAATCTTCTCTGAATTCTTTTATGTATGATTAAGTTATCTTTGCAAGTCTCTTCGAATTATCAGTTTGGTTTGGCCTACTAGATTGATCTTTCTTGCGATGGGAGAAGTGCTTAGCTTTGGGTTTAATCTTGCGGTGTCCTTACCCAGTGACAAAAAGTATTGCAAGGCACGTATTGTATTGTTGCCATCGAGGATAACAAGATGGGGTTTATATCATATTGCATGAGTTTATCCCTCTACATCATGTCATCTTGCTTAATGCGTTACTCTATTCTTATGAACTTAATACTCTAGATGCATGCTGGATAGCGGTTGATGTGTGGAGTAATAGTAGTAGGTGCAGGCAGGAGTCGGTCTACTTGTTATGGACGTGATGCCTATATACATGATCATGCCTATATAATCTCATAACTATGCGCTTTTCTATCAATTGCTCAACAGTAATTTGTTCACCCACCGTAATACTTATGCTATCTTGAGAGAAGCCACTAGTGAAACCTATGGCCCCCGGGTCTATCTCTTATCATATTTGTTTCCAATCTACTTTTATTTGCATCTTTACTTTTTGCATCTATATTATAAAATACCAAAAATATATTTATCTTACCATACTATATTTATTAGATCTCACTTTTGCAAGTGGCCGTGAAGGGATTGACAACCCCTTTATTGCGTTGGTTGCAAGTTCTCAGTTTGTTTGTGTAGGTGCGTGGGACTTTTGAGGAGCCTCCTACTGGATTGATACCTTGGTTCTCAAAACTGAGGGAAATACTTACGCTACACTTTGCTGCATCACCCTCTCCTCTTCGAGGAAAACCAACACAAGCTCAAGAAGTAGCACCGGTCTTTACCTTCTCCTCGCCGGCTTACTACGGCTGTGCCCTGCTTCCACCAACCTGCTGCTGCGGGTTATATTTGCCATTCCGCCAGTGTCGTCTCGCCGCCACTGGCCTCGAGCCACCGCGGCTCACTCGCCCCCGCTCGGCGGGTGTTGCGAGCCAGCCTCTGCTCTTGCGGTCGCGTACCGCCCACAAACTGGTTCCGCCACACCACTTCAAGCCACCGCGCTGACCGTCCTTGAGCCCCCTGTCGCGCCGCCCTGTTAACCCGCCATGGAGTGCCCTCGACCCGTGACCGGCCGCCTCCCGCGTGCTCGCCATCTCCGGCGTGCTGGCCGGCTCTCGTGACCTCCGCGGCCTCGTCGAGCCGCCATGTGCCGCCGCCCATCCCCGCAGACTCGCCTTGCTCCTCTCTAAGTCGCCACCGCAAGATGCCCTCTTCGAAGTGGCCTGGTTCCACTGCCAGGGCCCCGCCTCGAGCCGCCCAATTCGCCAAACATCCACGCCGTGGCCTCCGAGCCGCCCCGACGCCCTCCTGCCCGGCCGTATCTGCCTCAAGTCGCCGGCTGCCTCAGTCTCCGCTCTGAGCCACCGGGCGCCTTCGCCTCTAGCGTGTTGAGCCGCCCGCTTCTACCCATGCTGCAGCGCATCTCCTTCCCTTCACCACCGGGCGTGTCCTCGCCCTCGAGCACTTCGCCGCCGTGAGCCGCGTCAAACTACAGCGGATGAGCCGCCTCGTGCCGCCTCTGCTGGCCTCGCCTTGAGCCGCCTATGCCTCTAAACCGCTACCTTCACTGCGGCCTGCCTTCGTTGCATCCTCACCGCCTCTGAGCTGTTGAGCCACCGGTCTTCGTCAAACCGCCACGGCCCCTGCTGAGTCGCTGGTCCGGCTTCTACTCCTCTATTGTTGTCCGCGTGGAGTTGCTGGGTGATGACCCACAAGTATATGGGATCTATCGTAGTCCTTTCAATAAGTAAGAGTGTCGAACCCAACGAGGAGCAGAAGGAAATGATAAGCGGTTTTCAGCAAGGTATTCTCTACAAGCACTGAAATTATAGGTAACAGATAGTTTTGTGATAAGATAATTTGTAATGAGCAACAAGTAACAAAAGTAAATAAAGTGCAGCAAGGTGTCCCAATCCTTTTTGTAGCAAAGGACAAGCCTGGACAAACTCTTATATAAAGAAAAGCACTCCCGAGGACACATGGGAATTATCATCAAGCTAGTTTTCATCACGTTCATATGATTCGCATTTGGTACTTTGATAATTTGATATGTGGGTGGACCGGTGCTTGGGTGTTGTCCTTACTTGGACAAGCATCCCACTTATGATTAACTCCTATTGCAAGCATCCGCAACTACAAAAGAAGTATTACGGTAAACCTAACCATAGCATGAAACATGTGGATCCAAATCATCCCTGAACGAAGCAACGCATAAACTAGGGTTTAAGCTTCTGTCACTCTAGCAACCCATCATCTACTTATTACTTCTCAATGCCTTCCTCTAGGCCCAAATAATGGCGAAGTGTCATGTAGTCGACGTTCACATGAAACCACTAGAGGAGAGACAACATACATCTCATCAAAATATCGAACGAATACCAAATTCACATGACTACTAATAGCAAGACTTCTCCCATGTCCTCAGGAACAAACGTAACTACTCACAAAGCATATTCATGTTCATAATCAGAGGAGTATTAATATGCATATAGGATCTGAACATATGATCTTCCTCCAAATAAACCAACTAGCATCAACTACAAGGAGTAATCAACACTACTAGCAACCTATAGGTACCAATCCCAGACTTAGAGACAAGAATTGGATACAAGAGATGAGCTAGGGTTTGAGAGGACATGGTGCTGGTGAAGATGTTGATGGAGATTGGCCCCCTCCCAATGAGAGGAGCGTTGGTGATGACGGTGGCGATGATTTCCCCCTCCCGGAGGGAAGTGTCCCCGGCAGAACAGCTCTGCCGGAGCCCTAGATTGGTTCCGCCTCGTGGTGGCCGAGTCTCGTCCCAAAAGCTTTCTTATGATTTTTCTTCGGACGAAAGACTTCATATAGCAGAAGATGGGCACCGGAGGTCCACCAGGGGGCCCACGAGGCAGGGGAGCGCGCCTAGGGGGGTAGGGCGCGCCCACACCCTCGTGCCCAGGGTGTGGGTCCCCTCTGGTATTTCTTCCACTCAATATTTTTTATTATTTCCAAAAATAACTTCCGTGGAGTTTCAGGACTTTTGGAGTTGTGCAGAATAGGTCTCTAATATTTGCTCCTTTTCCAGCCCAGAATTCCAGTTGCCGACATTCTCCCTCCTTATGTAAACCTTGTAAAATAAGAGAGAGTAGGCACAAGTATTGTGACATAATGTGTAATAACAGCCCATAATGCAATAAATATCTATATAAAAGCATGATGCAAAATGGACGTATCAACTCCCCCAAGCTTAGACCTCGCTTGTCCTCAAGCGGAAGCCGATAACGATAAATATGACCACATGTTTAGAGGTAGAGGTGTCGATAAAATAAAATACGGACATGAGGGCATCATGCTCATTCTTATAACAGCAACATATATGGATATTGTCATATGATTTCTTATGCTCAAGTAATAATCTATTCACAATGTCAAGTATGAATCAGAAACTTCATTGAGAACTAACAAACTATAGTCTCAGTCATTGAGGCAATTGCAATTTATCATAACATCGGAAAAGATTCTATGTAAGAGCTTTTCAGCAAGTTCACATACTCAACTATCATTTAGTCTTTCACAATTGCTAACACTCACGCAATACTTGTGGTTACGGAGTTTTAATCGGACACAGAGAAAGATAGGGGCTTATTTTTTCGCCTCCCAACCTTTTACCTCAAGGTTAATGTCAACAATAATAGTTCATGCTAACTTACATCCAATTGGATATATATATCAGGATCTTTCCAATACACTGTGCTTGCCAAAGGATAAAATGTAAAAAGGAAAGGTGAAAATCATCATGACTCTTGCATAAGGGTAAGAGATAAAAGTAAAAGATAGGCCCTTCACAGAGGGAATCAGAGGTTGCCATGCGCTTTCGGGGTTGGATGCATGAAATCTTAATGCAAAAGAACGTCACTTTATATTGCCACTTGTGATGTGGACCTTTATTATGCAGTCCATCGCTTTTATTTCTTCCACATCACAAGATTGTATAAAGCTTATTTTCTCCCACACTAATAAGTCATACATATTTAGAGAGCAATTTTTTATTGCTTGCACCGATGACAACTTACTTGAAGGATCTTACTCAATCCATAGGTAGATATGGTGGACTCTCATGGCGAAACTGGGATTAAGGGTATACGGAAGCACAAGTAGTATCTCTACTTGGTGCTAAGAATTGGCTAGCATGAGGGAGAAAGGCAAGCTCAACATGTTGGATGATCCATGACAATATACTTTATCTCAGATATAAGAAAACATAACCCATTACGTTGTCTTCCTTGTCCAACATCAACTCTTTAGCATGTCATATTATAATGAGTGCTCACAATCATAAAAGATGCCCAATATAGTATATTTATATGTGGAACCTGTCTTTCTTTATTACTTCCTATTAATTGCAACGATGACCAAAGCTACGTTTGTCAACTCTCAACAATTTTAAATCATCATACTCTTTCTATGTGAAGTCATTACTCTCCATAAGATCAATATGATCTATTTATTTCCTTTTATTCTTTCTTTTTCTTTTATTCCTTCAAGATCAAAATAATCAAGCCATTGACTCAACACTAATCTTTATTACATAGCTCACAGACTCGATTAAATAAAGGGATCATAAAGCAAAACTCAAAACTAAATCATACTATTCTATTAGATCAAGATACTACTAAAAGGATCGAACTAAGAAAACCGGTAAAGATAGGAGTGTGATGGTGATATGATACCAGGGCACCTCCCCCAAGCTTGGCAGTTGCCAAGGGGAGTGACCATACCCATATGATTAGGTCTCCTTTGCTGGTGAAGAAGATGGTGGTGATGATGGGTAGTCGCACATCGAGCGTAAGAGATCCTCCAACTTGCGGATTATGCCCTTGAGTGCAACGATATGCTGCTTCAACAAAATATTTTCACGTGTGAGATACTTTTTTTGTATATGAGCTAACTCAATCATCTTGAAAGCTTTGATCTCAGTTGGGGTAAGAAGATTGTGATCAAGTTGAAGGATGTCTTATGTTGCCGGAACTTGGTCCTCAGTGGCCTTCTTGATCCCTTCATCCTTGTTGATCTCCATGGGTTCTACCCTCTTCAGCTCTATCTTCATCACCCAAGCATCGTTGTCACCATTGTTGGAGGAGGGGGACAACATGATGCCTGGCCTTGACAACCCTGACAGAAAACAGCTCGAAACAAGAACAGAGGATAATTGCGTGATACGGTGGTCAAAACCTTCGGGAGATTATATAATGAATTTTTACCGACTAAAATACGTATCGTGCAAGAAGACGGAGTCTGGAGGGCACACGAGGTGCCCACGAGGCAGGGGGCGCGCCCAGGGGGGTGATACGTCTCCAACGTATCTATAATTTTTGATTGCTCCATGCTATATTATCTACTGTTTTGGACAATTTTGGGCTTTATTATTCACTTTTATATTATTTTTGGGACTAACCTATTAACCGGAGGCCCAGCCCAGAATTGCTATTTTTTGCCTATTTCAGTGTTTGAAGAAAAGGAATATCAAGCGAGTCAATTGACTGAAACTCCACAGAACTTATTTTGGACCGAAGAAGCCCACGGAGTACCGGAAGCTCACGGGGAGTCGGGCTGCCCACGAGGTGGGGCGCGCCCACCCCTAGGGCGCGCCCTGCCTCGTGGACAGCCGGAGGTCACCGGCGTGCTTCTTTCACCCATATATACCCACGTGCCTAAAACTTCCAAAGGCGAGAATAGATCGGGAGTTCGCTGCCGCAAGCCTCTGTAGCCACCAAAACCTAATCGGGACCCTGTTTGGCACCTGCGGAGGGGGAACCCTCACCGTGGCCATCTTCATCATCCCGGCGCTCTCCATGACGAGGAGGGAGTAGTTCACCCTCGGGGCTGAGGGTATGTACCAGTAGCTATGTGTTTGATCTCTCTCTCTCTCGTGTTCTTGATTTGGCACAATCTTGATGTATCGCGAGCTTTGCTATTATAGTTGGATCTTATGTTGCTTCTCCCCCTCTACTCTCTTGTAATGGATTGAGTTTTCCCTTTGAAGTTATCTTATTGGATTGAGTCTTTAATGATTTGAGAACACTTGATGTATGTCTTGCCGTGCGTATCTGTGGTGACAAAGGGATATCACATGATTCACTTGATGTATGTTTTGGTGATCAACTTGCGGGTTTCACCCATGAACCTATGCATAGGGGTTGGCACACATTTTCGTCTTGATTCTCCGGTAGAAACTTTGGGGCACTCTTTGAAGTACTTTGTGTTGGATTGAATAGATGAATCTGAGATTGTGTGATGCATATCGTATGATGATGCCCACGGATACCAGAGGTGACATTGGAGTATCTAGGTGACATTAGGGTTTTGGTTGATTTGTGTCTTAAGGTGTTATTCTAGTAAGAACTCTAGGGCTGTTTGTGACACTTATAGGAATAGCCCAATGGATTGATTGGAAAGAATAACTTTGAGGTGGTTTCATACCCTACCATAATCTCTTCGTTTGTTCTCCGCTATTAGTGACTTTGGAGTGACTCTTTGTTGCATGTTGAGGGATAGTTATATGATCCAATTATGTTATTATTGTTGAGAGAACTTGCACTAGCAAAAGTATGAACCCTAGGCCTTGTTTCCTAGCATTGCAATACCGTTTACGCTCACTTTTACCACTTGTTACCTTGCTGTTTTTATATTTTCAGATTACAAAAACCTATATCTACCATCCATATTGCACTTGTATCACCATCTCTTCGCCGAACTACTGCACCTATACAATTTACCATTGTACTGGGTGTGTTGGGGACACAAGAGACTCTTTGCTATTTGGTTGCAGGGTTGTTTGAGAGAGACCATCTTCATCCTATGCCTCCCACGGATTGATAAACCTTAGGTCATCCACTTGAGGGAAATTTGCTACTGTCCTACAAACATGTGCACTTGGAGGCCCAACAACGTCCACAAGAAGAAGGTTGTGTAGTAGACATCAAGCTCTTTTCTGGCGCCGTTGCCGGGGAGGCTAGGTAAGCGGCACTCACACCCCGTCAACTAAGCTCTTTTCTGGCGCCGTTGCCGGGGAGGTGAGTGCTTGAAGGTATATCTTTAGATCTTGTAATCGAATCTTTTTGTTTCTTGTTTTAGCACCAATTTAGTTTATAAAAGAAAAATATAATAAAATGGAATTGAGGGTGCCTCATATGCTTCATCTTTTTAATGTCTTCCATGAAAATAAGGATTCCGATAATTGTGCTCAATTGCTAGAGGAAGAATGCATTAAAATGTTTGGCACTAAATCTTTGAATGATGAGCATGATTGCAATGTTGTTAGTATGAATTCTTTGAACATCCATGATGCTAATGATATGCAAAGCCACAAGCTTGGGGAAGCTATGTTTGATGAGGATGATATTTTTTGTCCCCCAAGCTTGCATGAGCAAATTTACTATGATGAAAGCATGCCTCCTATCTATGATGATTATTGTGATGACACGTATGCTCTAAACAATAATGATAACCATGGAACTTGTCATCTTGATCTTAATTTTCAATCATATGATAGTTATTTTATTGAGTTTGCTCCCACTACTATTGATGAGAAGAAATTTTCTTATGTGGATTGTAGTAAATTTTCTATGCTTGTAGATCATAAAAAGAATGCTTTATGTGATGGTTATATTGTTTAATTCATTCATGATGCTACTGAAAATTATTATGAGGGAGGAATATACGCTTGTAGGAATTGCAATAATATCAAGTTTCCTCTCTATGTGTTTAAAATCTTGAAATTATGCTTGTTTTACCTTCCTATGCAAGTTGATTCTTGTTCCCATAAGTTGTTTGATCACAAAATCCCTATGCATAGGAAGTGGGTTAGACTTAAATGTGCTAGTCATATTCCTCATGATGCTCTCTTTATGTTTCAATTCTTATCTTTTATGTGAGCATCATTGAAATCATCATGCCTAGCTAGGGGCGTTAAATGTTAGCGCTTGTTGGGAGGCAACCCAATTTTATTTTAGTTTCTTGATTTTTGGTTCTGTTTAGGAATAAATAATCCATATAGCTTCTGTTTAGATGTGGTTTTGTGTTTTAATGTTTGTGCCAAGTAGAACCTTTGGGAAAACTTGGGTGAAGTCTTTATGATCATTGAGGGAGTTCCGGACTAGGGGGTGTCCGGATGGCCGAACTATCATCATCGGCCGGACTCCAAGACTATGAAGATACAAGATTGAAGACTTCGTCTCGTGTCCGGATGGGACTTTCCTTGGCGTGGAAGGCAAGCTTGGCGCTACGGATATGTAGATCTCCTACCATTGTAACCGACTTTGTGTAACCCTAGTCCTCTCCGGTGCCTATATAAACCGGATGGCTTTAGTCCATAGGACAAACAACAATCATACCATAGGCTAGCTTCTAGGGTTTAGCCTCTTTGATCTCGTGGTAGATCCACTCTTGTAACACACATCATCAATATTAATCAAGCAGGATGTAGGGTTTTACCTCCATCAAGAGGGCCTGAACCTGGGTAAAACATCGTGTCCCTTGTCTCCTGTTACCATCCGCCTAGGCGCACATTCGGGACCCCTACCGAGATCCGCGGTTTGACACCGACATTGGTGCTTTCATTGAGAGCTCCTTTGATCATCAACAACGACGCGGTCGGGTGAGACTTTTCTCCCGGACCGATCTTCGTGTTCGGCGGCTTTGCGCTGCGGGCCAATTAAACAGGCCATTTGGAGCAGATCGAAGCTTCGCCCTGGCCGTCGAGTCAGATTTGGAAGATTTAAACTATCGGCCGATATTCGCGGAGACTTGATCTTGACGGATTCGATCCGCAGCCAAACACGCCGCGCTGTCTCGATGGGCATGATCTAGCTCTGCAGCGAGCGATGCCACGGAGGCCGCACGAAATCCGCTCCGACCCTTAATCCGGGCGGATTCCCGATCGAGGACGCAGTGGTTGGACACCACCTCGGGGGCTTTAATCTCTACGGCGATCGATCCGAACTCCATCACTGTCCTTTGCGAAGACCTCGACTCCAGGGTGCCGGACTCCTCCCCAAACTCCGAATCCTCCGCGCCCTTGCCAATCGAATCCGATTGGGCGCCCGTTATGGAGTTCACGGCCGCGGACATCTTTCAGCACTCGCCCTTCGGCGACATCCTGAATTCACTAAAGTCTCTCTCTTTATCCGGAGAGCCCTGGCCGGACTACGGACAGGAAGGTTGGGATGCGGACGATGAAGAAACTCAATGCCCACCCACCACCCACTTCATAGCCACTGTCGAAAGCTTACACGACGTGCTCGATTTCGACTCGAAGACATCGGCGGTATGGGCGGCGATGTAGGAGACAACAATGAACCAGCACCTATAGGATGCTGGACAACCTCATCCCATGATGTATACATGGTGGATACACCTAAAGGAAATGAAGACGAGGAACAACGGGACGCCACGAAGGATAAATCCCTCGAAAGGCAGTCAAAATGGCAACGTAAACGCCGAACAAAGTCCCGCCTCAACAAAGACCCAGCCATAGAGCAAGGTGAACCGGTGGACAACGAACAAGCTATCGAGCAATCGTCCGAACAAGACAACTTGGATAAACAATCTATCACGGGCGAAGACAACAGTCCAGACGATCTCACGCCGGACAAACCATTGGAACAAAATGACCTCCAGAAAAGGCTCGTCGCCACTTCGCGTAGCCTGAAAAAGCAGAAGCGGAAGCTCAAAACAGCGAAAGATGCACTCAGGATTAGATGGAGCAAAGTATTCAGCACCGCGAATAAATGCGGCGATAGTCGCGAACAAAGAGCTACCGAAAAAAAGCTACTGCCCGAATTGACGAGGAGGCCTTAGAGCCCCACAATTAAAAAGCAAGAAGGCCACCGGTCGGATGGGCGACCTCACGGCAAAAAGAGAGCGGCGAATGGTGCCGCACACAAGCCAATATGCGATCCGCCTAAGGATTCACATCAAAAGGATGGCCCAGTTAGGTCCATCTATGGGCCAAGAAAGCACGCTCGTCAAAGCAATGCAACACGCCAAAATTCCGAAAAACACGGCACACCCAAATATAGGGGCGCCGCACACCCCCTATGTTTCACCGATGAGGTGCTGGATAATGAATTTCCAACGGGATTGAAACCCGTAAACATAGAGGCCTACGACGGAACAACAGACCCTGGAGTCTGGATCGAGGATTACATCCTCCACATACATATGGCAAGAGGAGACAATCTCCATGCCACAAAATACCTACCCCTAAAGCTCAAAGGGCCGGCTCAGCATTGGCTTAAAAGCCTCCCAGAAAATACGATTGGAGGTTGGGAAGAGCTTGAGGATGCGTTTCAAGCAAATTTTCAGGGGACTTATGTCCGCCCTCCGTATGAAGACGATCTAAGTCACATAACTCAACGGGCCGGAGAGTCAGCTCGGAAATTCTGGAACAGGTTCCTTACTAAAAAGAACCAAATAGTCGATTGTCCGGACGCCGAAGTCTTAGCACCTTTCAAACACAACGTCCGAGACGAATGGCTCGCCAGACACCTCGGCCAAGAAAAGCCAAGAACAATGGCCGCATTAGCAAGCCTCATGACCCGCTTTTGCACGGGAGAGGATAGCTGGCAAGCAAGGTGCAGCACCAGCGACCCGAGTACATCCGAAATTAGGGATGGAAATGGGAAATCACGACGCAGAAAAGATCAGCGCCGGAATAAGGAAAATGTCCCAAATAGTACGGCGGTCAACGCCGGATTCAAAAGCTCTCGGCCGAACAACAAAACACTGCCCCTAAAGGATAACAGTGACGAGCTATCCGACCTAAACAAGATTCTGGATAGACTGTGTCAAATACATGGTACCTCCGGGAAGCCTGCAAACCATACCCACAGAGATTGTTGGGTCTTCAAGCAGTCCGGCCGACTTAACGCCGAACACAAGGGGCTCGACACACCAAGTGCAAGTGACGAAACCCAAAAGCAGCACTCCGGAAAACAAAAGACTTTCCCACTAGAAGTCAAAACAGTGAACTCACTTCATGTGATAACACACAGCACGGCACCTCCCATACCAGGACACCGTCCGCATAATGGGGATAGAACCTACCAAAATTCGCTATAGCAGCACTTCCTTCAAAGGAATGACGCCAGGCCTTCTTTATTATACAGGCTTTGTACCACTAGAGGTTGTGTTCGGTTCATCCGACAACCCCCGTCGCGGAAAGCTCACTCCCCATCGCCCCATTCAGCAGTAGCCCTTAAGCACTACTGAGGCGTACAGCTTTCGCCCGCTTTTATGCAATACCGCATTATGCATCTCTAAATGCCCGGTCCACGCGGCATCATCTCGTTAAAAGGAAGTATTAAGTGTTACTCGAGCACGGAAGAACGGGAGACTGCCTTGACAGCCCCACAGCTATCCGGCTCTGCTAGGCAAAGAACCTGAATTGGTCATTCAAACCCCGGACACGGCTAGACGTGTCCGGCGCCTACTAGCGGCATACCCCCATACGAGGGGCCGCATGCATGTATAACAAGAGACAATAAAGCTCCATTTTATTCACTTCTTCGAACCGTACTTTGTTTATTTAATATTAAGTACATTTTACACGATCCTTTTCTTTTAAAACTAAGTTCCTCTCTTTTACAGATGAACAACGTGCTACACCCGTATAGGATACGGCTGCAACGGAGACACAGGTAGCGAGGCGTGCAGTAGGGACCCGTTGCAAGGATTCTTTTCAGATTAAGACCCTGCGTAAACCTTTTTTCACTGTCTCTTGTTGATATACATCCCCCCGGTTCCTTAATATAACCGAGGAGGAGGCTGGTGCTTTGGCATTGGCCGCACCAGAATTTTTGCGCGTACCTGGACACCAGGGGCTTAGGGCATTATTCTGCCCATTTTCATAAAGACCGAATACCTTAGGGAGTATTCGGCGTCTCGAGTTAGGCCTTATATGCATCAGCTCCGAATCATGTCTTTGGTCAAATGTTGGGTTGCCCGGCTCCTGTGTTTTGCTGCCTTACGTTCCGTTTTCACGACTAACGCGACACGAGGAGAACTACTGCGATTGTGCCCCGGTTCGGCCGGGCGAGCACCTAAGTAGAGAAAGCCGAAAACTGACTGTCATGATATAGCGAGAGACTGGTCAACCACTCGATGACTCACAGGAATGTTTAGGATTCCTCCGCATTAATGAAGGACCGGTTTCCGGTCAGGCACATATGCACCCCGAATTCGGGAGAGTGCGGTGCCCCCAGGGGCTATATAGTAGCCCCACCCTCGAACTCCTATGGCTAAGTGAAAGTGATAAAGCATTATAGTCCGGTTGCCTAGTTTGCTACGCTATCACCTCCTTAACAGGACCAAGACGTTGGATTAAGTGTGAAAAAGCGCTTTTTTGCAAACACCCCGCACTATGTGCGTGGGGGCTGAAACCAAGGACTGCCATCTTTCAGGTTATATACACATATACATAAACGGCCGCACAGGGAGTAATTCACTACTTGAACGCACAAGTATAAAAAGCACTTATATTACATTGAAACATTGTTTTCACAAATCATACATGTCATTCAAACATAATATCCTTCGAGCACTGCCTCTCTATTAAACGAGCGCCCGGCATGACTTATTCAAAGTAGTGCTCGGCAGGTACTCGGCCTCTGTCCGAATCCTGGGATGCAACATCAGTGGCCTTCATCTCTGCCCAGTGTGTCTTGACACGGGAAAGAGCCATCCGCGCTCCCTCAATACACGCCGATCGCTTCATTGCGTCGATACGCAGCACCGCACCAAGAAACTGCTGCACTAAACCAAAATAGCTCTTCGGCTGGGGTCCGTCCGGCCACAAGTGAGTCAAGACATGCTTCATGGCAACTCCGGACAATCGATTCAGCTCGGCCCATTCGGCCAACTGATCGGTCAGCGGCAGAGGACGCTCCGGACTATGGAATTGCGACCAATATAGCTCTTCCCTTCTGTGCCCCTTCTGGCCCCGGAAGTGCTCAACCGCGTCCACAGCACTCGCCGCCAAGTCCAGATAAGCATCCTCTGAACTCCACAATTTATCCAACTGAGCATACTTTGGATCTGTATATTTCCTCCATGGTAAACGGTTTCCAGCCGCAATTGCCCCGGCCTGACTCAGCTCCTCCTTGGCAGCTTTCAAAGCCGATTGGGCACTCTTGGATTCGGCGGCGGCCTCCTTTAGGCCCTCTTGTTCCGCTTGACGTTCCTTTTCAAGAACCGCGCAGCGACCGGTAGTATTCCTTAACTTTCTGGCCATATCGGCCATCTCCTCTTTGCTTCGTCAGTGAGCAGCGCGTTCAGCTTCTAGCTCTTCGGCCGCCTTCACAGCGGCCGCATTACTAATTCTGGCTTGTTCTTTCGGTCGGGCGAGTTCTGCCCGTAGCTCCTCCACGGCAGCGGCACCATCTGCATTAAGCATACAAACAGTAAGACATGGGCGTCAAGCTCCCTTACCAGGTGTCCGCATAGAAGTCGCATACCTTGCGACTCGTCAAACCGTTCATTGACCAGCGCGATGTCCGCATCCGCCTCATCAAGCTGCCGCTTTAGTTCAGCATATTCATCAGTCCGGCTGGCCTCTGGACGCCCCGCCACCTGTTTAGGAGCGGCGATATGTTACAATTGAGAATTTGATCCTCGGCACGTCGTCAATTTTCACAACATAACGAGTCTCAGGGGCTACTATCTATACATGGCGCATTTTATACGCATAACTGTCAGAAGGTACATTATTTTTTGCATACCTCAAACCCTGTCAGTAAGCTTCTGACGGCTTCGTGCAATCCGCTCTCTGCGGATGCAATTCTTTCAATCACCGTACCCATTAGAGCACAGTGATCCTCTGAAATCGCCGCTCGCCCGAGCAGATCCTTCAGCTCCTCCGACCGCACGCCACTTGGCGTCGGACCTTCCGGCCCGTCCGGACTTGGGGGAACCCTCCGCGACGACACCTCCGGGTCGTCCGCTTCACATGAGGGTGCGACAGGTGGAGGCGTTTCGCTCTCCATCATCTCCGGAAGAAGATCCCCCGAAGACGAGCTCTGCTGAGATGGGCTGAGGTCCGAACTACAAGGTACAATTTCGGTTATCTTCATAAATAAATACAGGGATGTTCCTTATTTACAAGACCCCTTCTTTTTACTTACGGCTCATTGGAGGCTGATCCCTTGGGGAAATAGTGCGGCTGGGTTACTTCCCAGCGCCGGACTCTCTGCCGAAGATTCCTTCCCCTCTTTGAGGCCTTGACCTCCGGATCTTCGAAGCGGTCCTCTTCTCTCCTCGGATGGTGGGACTCTTAATCCCTCCTTCCTTGATATCCTCCTTCGTAGAGGCGGTTGCTTCCCCGCTCCCCCTTCGCCTTCTTCAAAAGGCGCGACCTTCAACATCTTGGTCAACATGGGATCCGGCGTGGTCTCTGGAAGGGGAGCCGGACACCTTATTAACTTTGCCTTGGCTATCCACTCCTGTTCAAGAAACGACTCCTTTAAAGGGCATATATATATATATATATATATATATATATATATATATATATATATATATATATATATATATATATATATATGAAATAAATGAATGAATAGCTTGTCCGGTTATGGGACTACTTACTTGAGTATCTGGGCGATTGCAGCTTAGTCCTGCGTCCTCGGTCAAGTCCGGACACTTCTCTTGTGATCCGAAGAACAGTTTATACATCTCCACGTGCGTCGTGCCCATAAAATTTTGGAGAGATCGTGGTCCCTCCGGATTGAATTCCCATAGGCGGAGGGGGCGACGTTTGCAGGGCTGAAGGCGCCGGATCGCCATAACCTGCGCCACTGCAACCTAGATTGATCCCTCTTTCCTGGAGATCTCGAATGCGGCCCTGCAGCAGGGGAACGTCCTTGGATGGCCCCAGTCGAGCACTTTGTTGACCCATGATGCCAGCCGCTGTGGTGGACTGGCGGAAGGCGGGGCGCGCCGCCCATTTGGTGCCCCAGGGCGGTGATATAAAACCACTCCCGTTGCCACAAACCAAGCTCCTCTTGAAAAGAGCCCTCGGGCCCGGAGCATCAGCACATTTGCTTATGACCGCCCCTCCGCACTCCGCTTGCTGCCCTTGATCATCTTTGGCTCCACCTTGAAGGTCTTGAGCCACAATCCAAAGTGAGGGTAATATGGAGGAAGGCCTCACATCGACAAGGAATGACGAGATATGGAGGATGGACTCAGTTCAAGTCGTGGAATTCCAGCCCATAATAAAACATGAGCCCCGCACAAAGGGATCCATCGAAAGCCTAAACCCGAAGGAAGTGGGACACGAAGACCACGTTCTCGCCGGGCTCAGGAGTGGGAATGACCTGCCACAGAGCAGGCAGCCTATCACGAGATCTCGCCGTTAGATACCTGGCGTCTCGCAGCTTTAGCACATCCTCATCTATGACGGAGGAGGACATCCATTGGCCGTGCTGGTCGGAGCCGGACATCGTCGAAAGTCCGAGCGCCTAAATCTGAAGATTTGGGTGTTGGAACTCGGCGAGGCGAACTTCGATGGAGGTGTGTAAAAGAAGAGGCCTTGGTCTCATTATAAAGAGGTTGAATACCAAGAGCCCACCCGTGGTCGACTAGGACTCGCCTTTGATAGGGGCGTGCCAGCAGGCATGGTTGGGTTACCCGTCCGTATTGATGAGAATCCCGGAATAAGGGGCACGATCTACGCTTTGATAAGGCGTGCCAAGAAACCTCCTCGCTAAACGCGCTGAGGTGGAACAATAAAAGCGATTCATATAAAGGCCTGGCCGTGGTGTGATGTCACGCCCGAATCGTCGGCAGATCTGTGCAAACATTATTCTCTCTACGGTGTTATGTGGAACTTGTTTTGCGAGCGGACACTATCCTTGTGTTCAAAACCTTCTATGAAGTATTCGAGGAGGAACCCGCCTCGCAATGCGAAGACAATCAACGCGCGGACTCATCGTCATTGAAGCCTGGTTCAGGGGCTACTGAGGGAGTTTCGGACTAGGGGGTGTCCGGATAGCCGAACTATCATCATCGGCCGGACTCCAAGACTATGAAGATACAAGATTGAAGACTTCGTCCCGTGTCCGGATGGGACTTTCCTTGGCGTGGAAGGCAAGCTTGGCGATACGGATATGTAGATCTCCTACGATTGTAACCGACTTTGTGTAACCCTAGTCCTCTCCGGTGCCTATATAAACCGGATGGCTTTAGTCCATAGGACAAACAACAATCATACCATAGGCTAGCTTCTAGGGTTTAGCCTCTTTGATCTCGTGGTACATCCACTCTTGTAACACACATCATCAATATTAATCAAGCAGGACGTAGGGTTTTACCTCCATCAAGAGGGCCCGAACCTGGGTAAAACATCGTGTCCCTTGTCTCCTGTTACCATCCGCCTAGACGCACAGTTCGGGACCCCCTACCCGAGATCCGCTGGTTTTGACACCGACAATCATGCTGTAAAAAACAGAAACTTTAGCGCTCACGAGATTAGCTTTAACTTTTTACCAGAGAGTGCTATTTAGTTGATTGTTTTTGCATATGATTACTATACAAATTACTCAGGTCCACCAATTTATTTTAGAATTTTTGGAGTTCCAGAAGTTTGCGTTAGTTACAGATTACTACAGACTGTTCTGTTTTTGACAGATTCTGTTTTCTATGTGTTGTTTGCTTATTTTGATGAATCTATGGCTAGTAAAATAGTTTATAAACCATAGAGAAGTTGGAAAACAGTAGGTTTAACACAAATATAAATAAAGAATTAGTTCATTACAGTACCTTGAAGTGGTGTTTTGTTTTCTTTCGCTAACGGAGCTCACGAGATTTTCTGTTAAGTTTTGTGTTGTGAAGTTTTCAAGTTTTGGGTAAAGATTCGATGGACTACGGAATAAGGAGTGGCAAGAGCCTAAGCTTGGGGATGCCCAAGGCACCCCCAAGGTAATATTCAAGGACAACCAAGAGCCTAAGCTTGGGGATGCCCCAGAAGGCATCCCCTCCTTCGTCTTCGTTTATCGGTAACTTTACTTGGGGCTATATTTTTATTCACCACATGATATGTGTTTTGCTTGGAGCGTCATTTTATTTTCTTTAGCTTTGCTTGATGTTTGAATAAAGTACCAAGATCGTAAATTCTTAAATGTTAGAGAGTCTTCACATAGTTGCATAATTATTCGACTACTCATCGATCTTCACTTATATCTTTTGGAGTAGTTTGCTCTAGTGCTTCACTTATATCTTTTAGAGCATGGTGGTAGTTTTATTTTGAAGAAATAGATGAACTCTCATGCTTCACTTAGATTAATTTGAGAGTCTTAAATAGCATGGTAATTTGCTTAAACAATCCTAATATGCTAGGTATTCAAGAATAGTAAAATCTTTCTTATGAGTGTGTTGAATACTAAGAGAAGTTTGATACTTGATGATTGTTTTGAGATATGGAGGTAATAATATCAAAGTCGTGCTAGTTGAGTAGTTGTGAATTTGAGGAATTCTTGTGTTAAAGTTTGTGATTCTCGTAGCATGCATGTATGGTGAACCGTTATGTGATGAAGTCGGAGCATGATTTATTTATTGATTGTCTTCCTTATGAGTGGCGGTCGGGGACGAGCGATGGCCTTTTCCTACCAATCTATCCCCCTAGGAGCATGCGCGTAATACTTTTCTTTGATAACTAGTAGATTTTTGCAATAAGTATATGAGTTCTTTATGACTACTGTTGAGTCCATGGATTATACGCACTTTTCTTCCTTCCACCATTGCTAGCTTCTCTAATACCGCGCGCTTTTCGCCGGTATCATACACCCACCATATACCTTCCTCAAAATATCCACCATACCTACCTATCATGGCATTTCCATAGCCATTCCAAGATATATTGCCATGCAACTTTCCACCGTTTCGTTTATTATGACACGCTCCATCATTGTCATATTGCTTTGCATGATCATGTAGTTGACATCGTATTTGTGGCAAAGCCACCGTTCATAATTCTTTCATACATGTCACTCATGAATCATAGCATATCCCAGTACACCGCCGGAGGCATACACCTAGAGTCATATTTTGTTCTAAGTATCGAGTTGTAATTGTTGAGTTGTAAGTAAATAAAAGTGTGATGATCATCATTTTTAGAGCATTGTCCCAAGTGAGGAAAGGATGATGGAGACTATGATTCCCCCATAAGTCGGGATGAGACTCCGGACGAAAAATAAATAAATAAAATATGAAAAAATTAAAAAAAAGAGGCCAAAAAGAAAGAAAGAGAAGGCCCATAAAATGAGAGAAAAAGAGAGAAGGGGCAATGCTACTATCCTTTTACCACACTTGTGCTTCAAAGTAGCACCATGATCTTCATGATAGAGAGTCTCCTATGTTGTCACTTTCATATACTAGTGGGAATTTTACATTACATAACTTCGCTTGTATATTCCAATGATGGGCTTCCTCAAAATGCCCGAGGTCTTCGTGAGAAAGCGAGTTGGATGCACACCCACTTAGTTTCTTTTTGAGCTTTCATATACTTATAGCTCTAGTGCATCCGTTGCATGGCAATCCCTACTCACTCACATTGATATCTATTAATGGGCATCTCCATAGCCCATTGATACGCCTAGTTGATGTGAGACTATCTTTCCCTCTTTTTGTCTTCTCCACAACCACCATTCTATTCCACATATAGTGCTATATCCATGGCTCACGCTCATGTATTGCGTGAAGATTGAAAAAGTTTTGAGAACGCCAAAAGTATGAAACAATTGCTTGGCTTGTCATCGGGGTTGTGCGTGATTTAAATACTTTGTGTGGTGAAGATAGATCATAGCCAAACTATATGATTTTGTAGGGATAACTTTCTTTGGCCATGTTATTTTGAGAGGACATAATTGCTTAGTTAGTATTTGTCGGTGTCAAAACCAGCGGATCTCGGGTAGGGGGTCCCGAACTGTGCGTCTAGGCGGATGGTAACAGGAGACAAGGGACACGATGTTTTTACCCAGGTTCGGGCCCTCTCGATGGAGGTAATACCCTACTCCTGCTTGATTAATATTGATGATATATGTAGTACAAGAGTAGATCTACCACGAGATCGAGGAGGCTAAACCCTTGAAGCTAGCCTATGGTATGATTGTTGTTCGTCCTACGGACTAAAACCCTCCGGTTTATATAGACACCGGATAGGTTAGGGTTACACAGAGTCGGTTACAATGGTAGGAGATCTACATATCCGTATCGCCAAGCTTGCCTTCCATGCCAAGGAAAGTCCCATCCGGACACGGGACGAAGTCTTCAGTCTTGTATCTTCATAATCTTGGAGTCCGGCCGTGATGATAGTCCGGCTATCCGGACACCCCCTAGTCCGGGACTCCCTCAGTAGCCCCTGAACCAGGCTTCAATGACGATGAGTCCGGCGCGTTGATTGTCTTCGGCATTGCGAGGCGGGTTCCTCCTCCGAATACTTCATAGAAGGTTTTGAACACAAGGATAGTGTCGGCTCGCAAAACAAGTTCCACATAACACCGTAGAGAATAATTTTACACAGATCTGCGGCGTATTCAGCGCGTGACATCACACCACGGCAAGGCCTTTATCTGAATCGTTTTTACTGTTCCCACCTCAGCGTGTTTAGCGGGCGGTTTCCTTGCACGTCTTATCAAAGCATAGATCGTGCCCCTTATTCCGGGATTCTCATCAATACGGACGTGGGTAACCCATCCGCGCCATTGATTACGGCGCTTGGGAAATAGCGAGTTTTACCAGGCTGGTGGGGGACGCATAGCTTCGTCCGTCTATATAAGGGGATAAGGATCCACCTTTTCACCTCGCCTTCTTCCTCCTTTGCTTATCCATTTCCAAGACTCGAGCTCCAGCGCCTAAGTCCGCACATCCCACCTCAACCTTTCTCCAATCATGTCAGGAGCGGGAGGCAGGTGGATGGCCTCCTCCGTCACGGAGGGGCACATCACAAGACTTCGGGGGGCCGGATACTTGTCCGGCAACATCGTGCACAGGCTTCCCGATGAGGGGCAGCTCATTCCGATCCCTGGGCCCCGTGAGAGGATGGTGTTTCTCCCCCACTTCCTCTGCGGACTAGGTTTTCCTCTTCACCCATTTGTCCGGGGGCTCATGTTCTACTACGGCCTGGACTTCCACGACCTGGCTCCGAATTTCATCCTCAACATCTCGGTGTTTATCGTCGTGTGCGAGGCTTTCCTCTGCATCCAGCCCCACTTTGGCTTATGGCTAAAGATCTTCAACGTCCGGCCGAAGGTAGTGGGCGGCCGTCAAGCGGAGTGCGGAGGCGCCATGGTTGGCAAGATGGCCAAAGTCCCATGGCTCGAAGGCGCCTTCGTGGAGACAATAAAGGGGTGGCAATCGGGGTGGTTCTACATCACCGAGCCCCGCAACACCAAATGGGTGGCGGCCCTGAAATTCAGATCTGGCTTCCCCACACGGCTCTCGTCATGGAAAGAGACGGGCCTGACGTGGGGGAATTCGCACGAGACATCCGGACTTCAAACATGCGTCCGAAACCTAGTGGCAAAGAATCTTAGGCTCGTCGACGTAATCCAGGTGATGCTCATCCGCCGGATTCTCCCATGCCAACAACAGGCCTTTAACTTGTGGGAGTTCGATCCGGCACAACACCAAACCTTGAGCCGGCTCTTCGATACTATGTACGAAGACGCCTGGAAGGTGCTGTTCAAGGGTGCCGAAGCCCCAGCATCCGCTACCAAAGATCGCGGATACAGCTCGCAGCGTCAAGCCGGCGAGGTAAGTTTATTTTACCCTTTACGGGACTCTTTTTCCATAGATTGACTCTACGTGGGATCTAAAACTCCCTAATTTTCGACATGACTGGCTGAAGACGTCCGGACAGATTAACTGTCCGGCTCCTTTGCCAGAAGACCCAGCGGATGCCCGATTGACGGGGCTGCTGGCTCCGGCGCCGTATGTGGTGCCGGAGAAGAAGGCCAAGAAGGAGGCCACGGGAACTCGAAGGAGCTCCGGCGCCAGTCTTGTCGATTCGGCGGAATCTTCTCACGACGAGGAGGAAGAAGAAGCTCCTCCCAGCGAAGGAGAGAAAAAAAAGGAAGGCCGCCCCAACTGGGGAGGCGGAGAATCAGAAGGAAGAACCCTTCCTCCGGACTTCTCCACCAACGTCGGCGATGAGGAGGATTGGCCTACAAGGGCCAAGCCCCTGGCGAGATCGTAAGTGTCCGGATGCCCATGGCTTTTTGTTATTGCAGAGTGTTCTCTAATGTCGAACAACCGTGCAGCCCGCCCAAGGCGAGTTCGCTGATTCATCGAGCGGGTCCCTGGGCTCGTCGGAAATGGAGAGTACCTCGCTTCCGACCGCCTCCTCGCCTCACGCTGCAGACGGCCTTGTGGCGGGAGCCCAAGAGGGGCTTGGTCAAGAGGAGGTAGCGCAGGAGGTGCCACAAGGCGACCTCCCGGACTCAGCGCGAGGTAAGACCCCAAGGGCTCTAGGCCCGACCCTTGTCCGTCTCCATGCGGAACCTTGATGGTTCGAGTCCGGCAGCGGACCCTTCGGAAGAAGGGTAAGGCAGCCGTGTCCTCCGTCCAACCGAGGCACGGATAGCTTCTTGGAAGCGCTTAGCGGCGCTTCCATCAGGAAGGAACACCGCCTTTATTATGAGTGCGGTGATCCGGACAGATTCGATCCGCCAAGCGGTGACGATCAAGCTGTACCAGCCTTCTAACGAGGCTTTGAGGTAATTTTAGAATATGAAAAATATAACCGCATAGACAGTAGCCCCGGATGCTTAGTTCGATGTTGGAAGGAAAAGCGGACTAAGGATCTAAAAGATATCTGTGAGTCTAACATAAGAATGTCAATATGGGAATGCAGGCTGCTTGCTGACCTCTGCCGCCTTGATTGCAGAGTCAATGCATTGAAGCAGAACCTCGGCGGTCGAGCGAGCTCGGATAAGCCAAGAAGGAGCTCGAGGACAAGGAAGGTAAGTAATACCTCATTAAAGAAATACCTTATAGAAAAGGTTTTGGTTGCAAGAAATAACAGGAATAACATGGATGCTGCGGGGCCCCGAGCGAGGTGGCGACCACGAGGGAAGCGGTGTCCGTGGCCGCTCATGGCTGCAGAACGCACCGAGCGAGAGAAAGGGAGGCGCAGCTGGCGGAGGTGAGGCAAGAGCTCCAGATTCTCGTGAAAAAACACGAGGGTTTGGGCGTGACTCGAACCCGAGAGTCGAGCTTGCCTCGGCTCTTGAGGTGCCAAAGCTGCTAAGCGAGGCCCAAAAGCCCTCCAGAAATTGAAGCACTAAATAAGATAGCGGCGGGTAAGGCATTCTTTATGCAAAGCAAGAATGTAAAGTCAATTACATTACTTACCGGTTCGGAGCTCTCCAGGGGCATTCGCAGATTTGCCCCGTAGTGCATCTGATGCTACCGCATTCTACCGCGCCTAGGAGGGGAGCTCCACGGAGAAGGTGTTCTGGTCTCAGTATGCTGAGGCCGACCATCCGGTGCCCCTGAGCGACCAGCTGAAGCAGCTGGTCGAGCTCCATAAGGTCGCCGAACAGGCCATGAAGGGCCTTATAGCGCGACTGTGGCCATTGGAGGCCATGCCCGGGAGCTACTTTGGCTTAGTGGAGCGGCTGGTGGATGCCTGTCCGCGGCTTGAGGTCATCAAGCGCTCCGTCTGCATTGAAGGTGTCCGTCGGGCCCTTGCCCGCGCTAAAGTGCACTGGGGCAAGCTGGATGCGGAGAGGCTTGTGACGGACGGGCCACCGAAGGGCCATGAGCATCGCACGCCGAAATGTACTATGAGGTCCTCTGAAGGTGCCCGCCGAATAGCGGATGAGTGCTCCAAGGATGTAATTTTTGAATAAACTCGCATTTGTTATCCTGTACGCTGAAAACTTGTTCATGTGCGCTAAGCAACGCTTATTAATTTAAAATATTACCTTTTGTGCGGCCGTTTATCAAATTTGAGAGATGGCAAGTCGTTGGCTTCAGCCCCCATGCCACTAGTGCTGGGGTGTTCGGGATAAACTAGAGCACTCTTGTTCCCATTCTTGGGTCCATCTAGGGAGGCGCTCAACACAACGAACAAGGCAACCGGACTTATAATGCTCTAACACTCTTTCTTAGCCATAGAATTCTATAATTTTAAATTTCAGCGAAGCCCCTAGTATTCGGAAGACCGAGTTCGGGGCGCTATCCACGCCTTGGCCGGACAATTCCGGTTCCTCGCTCTAAGCGGCATAAGTCTTTAGGGACTCGAAAAAACCTCTCGAACAGCGACCGGCTCTCGCCTTATCATGACGGTCAGTTTTTGCTTTCTTCACTGAGGTGCTCGACCCAGCATAAGCTGGGCACAATCGCGATGGTTCTCCGGTGCTACCTTAGCCGATATAGCGGGCGTAAGGTACCAAAACACGGGAGTCGGGCAAACCCAACTATTGACCCAAGACATGATTCGGAGCCAATTCATATAATGCTATAAGTTCGGGGTGCCGCACTTGTGAAAGTGTTCGGACTTATCACACCATAATTTTGGGATACTTAAGCCCCTGGTGTATTGGCCGTACCAAAGTGTACGGTTGCAACATGTCGTGAAATGAACATATGTATATATAAAGGAAGTAGAGCAATAATAAGCAAAAGCGATGTACCGTTTATTCAAAAAAGGTACTGCAATGGAAGCAGAACGATACAAATAGTGCGATAAGCAAGGGATGGGACTATCTAACATGTCCCCCTCCAGGGGTAAGCTGCTGGATGATATGTAAAACAGGTATAATGCTCGCAATAGAGACCGCCTGAGCACTCGACGTGGTTCGGCGATTCAAGTGCCGGACAGGACTTCTCAAAGACGGAGTCCTGAAAGTAAAAAAAAAGGAAGAAAAAAGGGAAAAAAAGGAAATTACACAAGCGGGGCCCACAGTGCGGTCGAGCCGCATTCTTGGCGTGCCGTTGTCTTGCCCTCCCATATGCCCATGGTATCTCCAGGCGTAATTATATGCGCGTAATACTAACCGCACTTCGCGAGGGCTGGGTTTGGGGACGGATTGCTACTCGTGCTTGAATCGTGCGGGTGGTCTTGTTGCAGGTTACTCCGGCGCGCTTGGCGGTGTCCGGGCGCTTTAGTGACGGACTCGAGAATTGGCGTGAGAGGCTGTTTTGCACCTCCGCCGCGAGGGCCGCCGTATGCTCCTCCGTTCGGAGAGAGCTTTCGGTGTTTCCATTGACCGTGATTACTCCTCGAGGGCCTGGCATCTTGAGCTTGAGGTATGCATAATGCGGCACCGCATTGAACTTTACCGTCATGCGGTTCGTCCGGCGAGTGCATGATAGCGGCTGCGGAATGGGGCGATGTCGAAGATTAACTCTTTGCTTGAAGTTATCCGGAGATCCGAAGACCACTTCGAGTGTGATTGAGCCTGTACAATTGGCCTCGACACCCGGTATGACGCCTTTAAAGGTCGTCTTTGTAGGTTTAATCCTTGAGGGGTCTATGCCCATTTTGCGCCTTTGTATCACGATAAAGCGAGTTCGATGCGCTACCGCCGTCCATCGGGACTCGGTGAGGTGAAATCCGTCAATAATTGGGTCAAGAACCAATGCGGCGAAGCCGCCGTGACGGATGCTAGTGGGGTGGTCCCTTCGATCGAAAGTGATCGGGCAGGAAGACCATGGGTTGAACTTTGGGGCGTGGCTCCATCGCATATCGTCCGTAGTGCGCTTCCGCTCCCTTTTGGGTATGTGGGTTGCGTATATCATGTTCACCGTCCGCACTTGTGTGGGAAAACCTTCTGTCCTCTATTGTTCGGCGGCGGGGCTCTTCCTCGTCATCGCTATGCAGCCCTTTGTCATTGAGTTCGCGCTTAGCTTGCCTGCTGCTTGAACACCCAACAATCCCTGTTGGTGTGATTGGCTGGTTTTGAAGTGCCATGTATCCGCTGGCGATCAGTATTCGGTCCAAGTTGGGCCAGGCCTGGTATTTCTTTTGAATGGCTTCTTCCGCTGACCGGGTTTAGAGCCTCTGAATCCGGCATTGACGGCCGTATCTTGATGTGCTCGCCATTAATGCGGTGCTTGTTCTTGTTGCGACGCGACCTGCCATTGCTGTCCTTGGTATCCGGACTATCGGGATGTTTGGCCAAGTTGTTGCTTCGAGCTAGCCAGCTGTCCTCTCCCGCTGGCGAGCGAGTCATGAGGGTTGTGAGGGCTGCCATGGATTTCGGCTTTTCCTGTCCTAGGTGCTGCGCAAGCCACTCGCCGTGGATGTTATGTTTGAAGGCTGCAAGGGCCTCCGCATCCGGACAGTCAACGATTTGATTTTTCTTTGTTAGGAACCGAGTCCGAATTGTCGGCGATTCTTACAGCTGCTGAATTATGTGGCTAAGGTCATCGCCGTCTGGTGGTCGCACATATGTGCCTGGAAGTTATCAAGGAATGCGGCTTCGGGTCCTCCCAACAACCAATTGATTCTGCCGGCAAGCTATTGAGCCAATGTCGAGCTGGTCCTTTAAGCTTGAGTGGGAGGTATTTGATGGCATGTAGATCATCTCCGCGGGCCATGTGGATATGGAGGAGATAATCCTCGACCCAGACCGCAGGATCTGTGGTACCATCGTATGATTCGATGTTTACGGGTTTAAAGCCCTCGGGGATTTGATGATCCATTACTTCATCTGTGAAGCATAGTGGGTGTGCGGCGCCTCTATATTGGGCTATATCACGACGTAGCTCATATGAGCTTTGTCTACTGTGTTCGGCCCGGCCAGGTTTGTTGTATCCGGCGCGAGGGTAATCATCCCGCATTGCTGGGCGCCCACGCGATCCGTAGATCGATCTTGTATGTTTTGCCTTATCCTCCAATATATCTCACAAGTACGGCGCGTTTTCCCGTGCCTTGGTACTTTTTGAGCGGCGTCAAGGTGTGGCTTTAGCGGAGGGCCGATAGGTTTCTCTGTCGCGGCCACGGGGTGGCAGGTCTGCCATGTCATGCGCTGGTGACTTGGGGGCTTCCTTCTCTAGTCGAGGCAACGGCCTGCGTTTGGGGTAGCGTTTGGAGGGGCGTTCGAGTTCATACTCTTCGGCTGCGAGGACTTCAGTCCATCTGTCAGCTAGCAGGTCTTGATCAGCTCTAAGCTGTTGCTGCTTTTTCTTGAGGCTGCTTGCCGTGGCTATAAGCCTGCGTTTGAAACGCTCTGTTCAGCGGGATCCTCGGGCACGACAAATTGCCGTCGCCGAGGCTTGCCTCATCCTCGGAGGGCGCGATAATTATCGTCCTCAACCTCTCTTTACGCGCCTTTGTCGTGCGGGCTTGCTTCTCCTCCTCCTGCGCTGAGTCCTGCTGGAGGGGGTTCTCTTCGGCACTGTCCGGGGTGTTATTATCTCCCGTGCCGGAATCACCGTTTTATTGTGGCGGGATTTAGAGCGGCGCCGCTGACGTCGGCGCTTCGGCTGTTTCTTGGTGGGGTCATCCTCCGTTGTTCCATCGCCGTTCCCATCTTTTGGGATGTCCACCATATATATGGCATATGACGAGTGGCCTTCGATTGCCTCTGGCGCTGGGTCTTGGTCGCCTCGGCATCGTCGTCCATACCGTCGATGTCTTGAGTTGTAGTCTAGCATGTCGGTTAAATCATCAACAGTGGCTACAAAGTGGGTGGTGGGTGGGCGTTGAATTTCTTCGTCGTCCGCATCCCAACCTTCCTATCCGTAGTCTGGCCAGGGCTCTCCGGATAAAGAGAGAGACTTTAGTGAATTCAGGATGTCTCCAAAGGGCGAGTGCTCAAAGATGTCCGCGGCAGTGAACTCCATGACCGGCGCCCAATCAGATTCGATTGGCAGGGGCGCGGAGGGTTCGAAGTCCGGAGAGGAGTCCGGCACCCTAGAGTCGAGGTTTTCGCAAAGGACAGGGATGGATTTCGGCTCGATTGCCGTAGAGATTGTAGCCCCCGAGGCGGTGTCCAACCACTCGTCCTCGATCGGGGAATCCGACTCCGGATTAAGGGTCGAGGCGGATCTTTAGTGCGGCCTCGGGGCACTCTTGGCTGCGAGCTAGATCATGCCCATCGAGACAAGGCGGCGCTTGGCTGTGGCTCGAATCCGTCGAAGATCAAGTCTCCACGGATATCGGCCGTATAGTTTAAACTTCCAAATCTGACTGATAGCGAGGCGTAGCTTCGATCTGCTCCGGATGGCCAGCGAATTGGCCCGCATGCAAAGCCGCCCGAACACGAAGATCTGTCCGGGAGAAAAGTCTCACCTGGACGCGTCGTTGTTGATGATTGAAGGAGCCATCGGGCCTATCGGTGGCGACGGAGGAACTCTCAATGAAAGAACCAATGTCGGTGTCAAAACCGGCGGATCTCGAGTAAGGGTCCCGAATCGTGCGTCTAGGCGATGGTAACAGAGACAAGGGACACGATGTTTTACCCAGTTCGGGCCCTCTCGATGGAGGTAATACCCTACTCCTGCTTGATTAATATTGATGATATTGGTAGTACAAGAGTAGATCTACCACGAGATCAAGGAGGCTAAACTCTAGAAGCTAGCCTATGGTATGATTGTTGTTCGTCCTACGGACTAAAACCCTCCGGTTTATATAGACACCGGATAGGTTAGGGTTACACAGAGTCGGTTACAATGGTAGGAGATCTACATATCCGTATCGCCAAGCTTGCCTTCCATGCCAAGGAAAGTCCCATCCGGACACGGGACGAAGTCTTCAATCTTGTATCTTCATAATCTTGGAGTCCGGCCGTGACGATAGTCCGGCTATCCGGACACCCCCTAGTCCGGGACTCCCTCAGTATGCTTGAAGTACTATTATTTTCATGTCAATATTAAACTTTTGTCTTGAATCTTTCAGATCTGAATATTCATACCACAATAAAGAAGAATTACATTGAAATTATGCCAAGTTGCATTCCACATCAAAAATTATCTTTTTTATCATTTACCTACTCGAGGACGAGCAGGAATTAAGCTTGGGGATGCTTGATACTTATCCAACGTATCTATAATTTTTGATTGCTCCATGCTATATTATCTACTGTTTTGGACAATTTTGGGCTTTATTATTCACTTTTATATTATTTTTGGGACTAACCTATTAACCGGAGGCCCAGCCTAGAATTGCTGTTTTTTGCCTATTTCAGTGTTTGAAGAAAAGGAATATCAAGCGAGTCAATTGACCTAAAACTCCACAAAACTTATTTTGGACCGAAGAAGCCCACAAGTATCGGAGCTCACGAGGAGTCGGGCTGCCCACGAGGTGAGGCACGCCCCTGCCTCGTGGACAGCCGGAGGTCCACCGACGCTTTCTTTCACCCATATATACCCACGTACCCTAAAACTTCGAAGGCGATTATAGATCGGGAGTTCCGCCGCCGCAAGCCTCTGTAGCCACCCGAACCTAATCGGGACCTGTTCGGCACCTGCGGAGGGGGGACCCTCACGGTGGCCATCTTCATCATCCGGCGCTCTCCATGGCGAGGTGGGAGTAGTGCACCCTCGGGGCTGAGGTATGTACCAGTAGCTATGTGTTTGATCTCTCTCTCTCTCTCGTGTTCTTGATTTGTACGATCTTGATGTATCATAAGCTTTGCTATTATAGTTGGATATCATGTTGCTTCTCCCCTCTACTCTCTTGTAATGGATTGAGTTTTCCCTTTGAAGTTATCTTATCGGATTGAGTCTTTAATGATTTGAGAACACTTGATGTATGTCTTGCCGTGCGTATCTGTGGTGACAATGGGATATCACGTGATTCACTTGATGTATGTTTTGGTGATCAACTTGCGGGTTTCACCCATGAACCTATGCATAGGGGTTGGCACACGTTTTCGTCTTGATTCTCCGGTAGAAACTTTGGGGCACTCTTTGAAGTACTTTGTGTTGGATTGAATAGATGAATCTGAGATTGTGTGATGCATATCGTATAAACAGGCCCACGGATACTTGAGGTGACATTGGAGTATCTAGGTGACATTAGGGTTTTGGTTGATTTGTGTCTTAAGGTGTTATTCTAGTACGAACTCTAGGGCTGTTTGTGACACTTATAGGAATAGCCCAATGGATTGATTGGAAAGAATAACTTTGAGGTGGTTTCGTACCCTACCATAATCTCTTCGTTTTTTCTCCGCTATTAGTGACTTTGGAGTGACTATTTGTTGCATGTTGAGGGATAGTTATATAATCCAATTATGTTATTAATGTTGAGAGAACTTGCACTAGCAAAAGTATGAACCCTAGGCTTTGTTTCCTAGCATTGCAATACCGTTTACGCTCACTTTTACCACTTGTTACCTTGTTGTTTTTATATTTTCAGATTACAAAAACCTATATCTACCATCCATATTGCACTTGTATCACCATCTCTTCGCCGAACTACTGCACCTATACAATTTACCATTGTACTGGGTGTGTTGGGGACACAAGAGACTCTTTGCTATTTGGTTGCAGGGTTGTTTGAGAGAGACCATCTTCATCCTACGCCTCCCATGGATTGATAAACCTTAGGTCATCCACTTGAGGGAAATTTGCTACTGTCCTACAAACCTGTGCACTTGGAGGCCCAACAACGTCTACAAGAAGAATGTTGTTTAGTAGACATCAGGGGGTAGGGCGCGCCCTCCACCCTCTTGAAGCCCTCGTGTCCTTCCTGGACTGCTTCTTATTTTTCTATTTTTCTAAATATTCCAAAACGGAAAAAATTTGCCATTAGGACAGTTTTGGAGTCGGTTTACTTACCGTACCACATACCTATTCCTTTTCGGAGTCTGAAACATTCTAGAAAGTGTCCCTTATGTATTCCTCCGGGGTTACGGTTTCAATAACATTGGTTTCAACATTTATAGGATTACCTGAGATATAATGTTTGATTCTTTGACCGTTCACCACCTTAGGATTTGTGCCTTCGAAGTTGTTTATTTTTATGTGTCGCGACCGGTTTTTCCGGGTATTACATTTCCAGAAAATGACCGTCGTGCTCATCAGCCCCAGGATTACTGTTAGCTGATGAGGCATCAACTTGGTACAGAAAATCCAAGCAAAAAATACAGGATATGTAGTACAAGACCATTCTAGCCTGCGAGTACAACAAATGGTTTCTAGTGGTTGATGGCGGAAGCGGTTTGTGGATCATCAGTGGAACTCCATTTCCCACGGGAATAGCTGACCAGGTTAACCCCTATCTTCGCGAGGATGCTATCACCGTTGCTTAGGTTCCGGGGCGGTCGTCGCAACGCTCTTCTCCAAGCAAGAAATCTGGCCAAGACAATAGCCAGGGACAAGCCAGTGAGTACTTTGAATGTACTCGCAAACATTATGAACACGAGTATAATACAACAATCAATAATCATGCCTTGAAGAATATTCTATGATCACAACGTCATTCATAAAAATGAAATCCTTGGTGCATGCATGTAGATTATTAATAAGTAAACACAAATATGTAATGACGGAGCAGCAATAAATGCCACAATCGGGCGTCTTAGCGACACCACATAAAGGGCTTATAAATAAACAAAAACAATGCCACAGTCGGGCGTCTGAGCGACAGCACATAAAGGGCTTATAAATAAACAGAAGCAATGCCACAGTCGGGCGTCAGAGCGACACCACATAAAGGGCTTATAAATAAACATAAGCAATGCCACAGTCGGGCGTCTGAGCGACACCACATAAAGGGCTTATAAATAAATAGAAGCAATGCCATAGTCGGGCGTCTGAGCGACACCACATAAAGGGCTTATAAATAAACAGAAGCAATGCCACAGTCGGGCGTCTGAGCGACACCAAATAAAGGGCTTATAAATAATCACAGTGAATATCCAGGAGGTAGAACCGTCCCAGGGATACTCAATAATTCAAATAATATAAAGGGGTTAGTCCATAATAATAATCATCATAACCATCACAAGTCACGAATCATAAACCAAGTTCTGGTTTAGTAGTTTTCCTCCGAAGACTGACACGAAGACCAATACTTAACCCATCCCAGACTGTAGTCCTGAACTATGGACACTGCTATTCGGGTAGGTTTAATCTCTACAGAGAGTGTACTCTTTACCACGACCAACGGATTCCTTTAGTCCATCGGGACTAATTCCGCCTATGGTCTTTTAATTGAAAACACACCTGACTTGCACACACCAGCTCAACTTACCGGTGTCTGGAATCACCCATGACCCTTGTTAAGCAAAACTCTAAGTGGGGAGGCTACAACCTCGCGTAGCATGGGATCAAATTTATATCGCACGCTCTAAGGGGTGGCCTCCCCTCTCGGTCTCAACCGGATACACCCATGCCCCCGGACCAGGTGGCATGACTATCGGCTTCAACCGATATCTTCCACCATGGCCTCTCATGCGGTGTGTGCTTGAAAGGGTTGAATCGACCAGTGAACCGTACCCCCGTATGGCAGGGACAAGTGGTAGTGCAGGCAAGTATGGGGTTCTTGGAATAAGACTCGATCTGGGGTCGACTCAGGAGGTTTATAAACGTCCCTGCATGACATATATAACAAAGTATTTCAACCAACACATCAATACTCATTGTACCTTACTATGCCATACCGGACATAACCGTCCCGGCGAAGGCCGGTGACAAGCTCACGCCTACCCAAGGCAGAGGCTTTTCCAGACACCTTTCCGGTATGCATGCAAGGCACATGAGGATGATCACCAACACAAGTGTGTTCATTTCCAACAGCATGGAAATCACTAATATGCATCCGTGCAAATGATCATATCACATGAAATAACGAGCTCTTCGAAACGGGGTGGTGTTATAAACGTGTCGAATAACACACCAAAATTCTTATGCCGGGGTTCAGAATGCTTGCCTTCAAGTTGTGGAGGGGTGAGGTGCTCTCCAAATCTTTTGAAAGTTTTCTCCCCTCTCTTCAAAACCCTAATTGAAATATATTTGAATTAACACACATTTTCAAAACAGCACAAAAAAAAGTTGTCTGAATTTTTGAAATAAATCTTAAAATAAACTAGACAATATTTTTGAGTGGTAGGAAAAAGAATCAACTCATTCGGAGTTTTATTTAAAAAGTTACAGCCAGTCAAAGTTTAGTCAAATCTGTTATTTAAAAAGAAACAGAAAAGAAAACGTTTCAATTAAACACGTACACGTCGAAAGCGTATTTTAGGTTTACGCTTCCACTTACTCCAGCGTGGGCCAGTGCGCGAAGTCATCGACAGTGGGCCCGCTGGCCCATCGGTCGAGTTTGATCGTCCACCTCCCTCTTCTTCCTCTGTCCCGAGCGGAGGCGGGACTCCGGCGACCGTCGCCGGCGAACGGCGGGTCCTTGTGGGGAGCTGAGGGCGGGGATGGATCCGCGGATCTAGGGCGATCCTTCCGGTGGTTGCAGGGTTGTCGGAGGTGGAGGGATTCGCCGTCGACGAGCTTCGCGGCGGCCGGTGGTTTCGGGAGCGAAGTGAGTTTGTGGTTATGGTGGCTCTCCGTCGCAGCTGGGGGTCTGGGTGGCACCGCAAGAAGGAGTGGAGTCGTTTGGTGGCGTTGGGAGGGCCGGGGAGGCTCTGGTTGTGCCGAACGGAGCTAGGAGGTGGCGGTGGCCGAACTGGCCGGAGTTGGTGAAGACGGCCTCTTCCCCCTCAATTGACGGCAACGGGGCACTAGGAGGATGGTGTGATGCTGCCCGAGTGCTCGGATGGGCTCGGAGCTTCTTAAATAGGCACGTCAAGGCGGTTCCATGGCGGTGGGGATAAGATCGCCGGCGACCGACGTTCTGTAGTAGCAGGGGGACGTGGCGGGGCTGAGGATGGCGGCATGGGCTAGCGGACGAGCGGAGCACTACTCCAGGGCGAGCTGGCGAGCGGGAGTGGCTCGGGCGGCGCCGACATGGTCGGGGCCTACATGCGGCCGTCAGCTAGCCGCCACGGCCGTCCGGACGGTGGCGCTGTGGAGTGCCAGGGGTGGTCGGGGTGGCGTGGCGGTGCAGGGGGATACGTGGCGTGCTAGCAGCTGTTGGCCAAGGGCCGGAACGGGTGTAGGGCGGCCTTGTGGCTTCGGGCGCGCGTGCGTGCAAACGCGCGCTCTGGCGCGCCGAGCACGCCCGGACGTGTTCGATGAAATGCCGATTACTGCTTTGGAGGTCGCGGGCGAGGCTAGCAAAAGTCAGGGCTAGGGTAGGGTTAGTCAGAAGGTAAATGGGCATGGTGGTTAGGTCAGGTGGCCAAGTTCATAATGAAAACTTGAAATCATGCCAAATCTGGCTATGCACTCAGGGTGTTTGTCAAAATGCCAAGGGCATCTAGGCAATACTTGGGGTGGCCAAATCTTCCAGATCAGGGTCTCTTTGGATGAAAGAGAGGGTGGTGAGGTTAGTTTGTCCAAAGCTCAAACTTGCTAGTGCAAGTTTTGCAAAACTTCAGATCTGGACAGGAAGTAAATGGCATTACCTCATGAACCAAAAATGATCCAATGGGTGCATGTTCCTGGACTTAGAGGTTTAACATGCGGGACTATAAGTAGGGAAAATAATCAAGGATAAAGGGGCAACTAAAAATGTGGTTGCTGTACAAATCCTCAAGTTGGACCAGAATAGAAAAGAGGTTGACTTACTCAATTTTTCCTAAGAACATCACTAGGTTTTTTGCAAAGAGTTGAATACTATGATCCTACTGACATCCCATAATTTTGGTAGAAGTTTTAAAGAAATATATGAATAGGTTGTAGTGTAAAAATGCTCTCTGGACCAGATTTGAAAATATGGTGTAGAGCTCAAAATATTCAATGGGCAGAAGATATTTTTGCACAAAAGTGGTTCAAATACTCCATATGACATCTCCAAATTTTGGTGGGATTTTTGAATGAATTTATAAAAGGGCTGTAGTACAAATGGGACCATAAAATTATGGGAAAACATTCTTCAAGAAAATAAAGATCAGGGAGAATATTATATAATTAATTCTTCTGATAAAAGAAAAGATTTTCTTGAGAGGCAAACAAGTCCAATATCATAAATGAAAGGTTTTCATTTTAGGGAACAACTCCAAGATAACCAAGAAAAGAATGGTTTTGAAATCAAGAAAAACCAAGAAAAAGGAAAGTTAAATTTCCTGGCAAGATTTTAATTAACAAAACAAGGTTAAAATTTTTGGGGTGTCACATTATGGCACCATATCGATAGACCTCCTCGATAACGTAAGGACCTTCCCATTTAGAGAGAAGTTTTCCTGCAAAAAATCTTAAACGAGAGTTGTATAATAATACATAATCACCTACATTAAACTCACGCTTTTGTATTCTTTTGGCATGCCATCTTTTAACTTTTTCTTTAAACAGTTTGGCATTCTCATAGGCTTGGGTTCTCCATTCATCAAGTGAGCTAATGTCAAATAACCTCTTCTCACCGGCAAGTTTGAAATCATAGTTGAGCTCTTTAATGGCCCAATATGCCTTATGTTCTAGTTCAAGAGGTAAGTGACATGCTTTTGGATAAACCATTTTATAAGGAGACATACCCATAGGATTTTTATATGCAGATCTATAGGCCCATAATGCATCATCAAGTTTCTTGGACCAATTCTTTCTAGATCTATTAACAGTCTTTTGCAAAATTAATTTGAGTTCTCTATTACTTAATTCTACTTGACCACTAGACTGTGGGTGATATGGGGATGCAATTCTATGATTAACATCATACTTGGCAAGCATTTTACGTAAGGCACCGTGAATAAAATGTGAACCACCATCAGTCATTAAATATCTAGGGACTCCAAACCTCGGAAAAATAACTTCTTTAAGCATCTTAATAGAGGTGTTATGATCAGCACTACTAGTTGGAATAGCTTCTACCCACTTAGTAACGTAATCAACAGCAACTAAAATATGTGTATATCCATTAGAGGCAGGAAACGGTCCCATATAATCAAAGCCCCAAACATCAAGTGGTTCAATAACAAGTGAATAATTCATAGGCATTTCCTGACGTCTACTAATATTATCAATCCTTTGACATTCATCACAAGATAAGACAAACTTACGGGCATCCTTGAAAAGAGTAGGCCAATAAAAACCGGATTGCAATACCTTGTGCGCAGTTCTATCTCCAGCGTGGTGTCCTCCATAGGCCTCGGAGTGACACTGTGCGTAGGATCTGTTCCTGTTCATGCTCAGGTACACAACGTCTAATAACACCATATACTCCTTCTTTATAAAGATGTGGGTCATCCCAAAAGTAATGTATCAAATCATAGAAAAACTTTTTCTTCTGCTGGTATGTGAAACTAGGTGGTATAAATTTAGCAACAATGTAATGAGCATAATCAACATACCATGGAGCAGTACGAGAAGCATTCATGACATTAATTTGTTCATCAGGAAAGCTATCATCAATAGGTAGGGGGTCATCAAGAACATTTTCTAACCTAGACAAGTAGTCTGCAACGGAGTTCTCAGCTCCCTTTCTATCAATAATATGCAAATCAAATTCTTTTAACAAGAGAACCCATCTAATAAGTCTAGGTTTAGCATCTTTATTTTCCATAAGATATTTAATAGCAGCATGATTAGTGTGAATATTTACTTTAGAATCAACAATATAAGGTCTGAACTTATCACAAGCAAATACAACTGCTAAAAATTCTTTTTTAGTAGTAGCATAATTTCTCTGGGCATTGTCTAGAGTTTTACTAGCATATTGAATGACATTTAATTTCTTATCAACTCTTTGCCCTATAACAGCACCTACAGCATAATCACTAGCATCACACATAATTTCAAAGGGTAAATTCCAATTAGGTGGCTGAACAATAGGTGCAGAAATCAATGCTTTCTTAAGTATTTCAAATGCTTCTACACAATCATCATCAAAGACAAATGGTATATCTTTTGATAATAGATTAGTCAGAGGCCGAGAAATTTTTGAGAAGTCCTTCATGAACCTCCTATAAAAACCGGCGTGACCAAGGAAACTTCTTATACCTTTGATGTCCTTGGGACATGGCATATGAGGGAGTCCTGGATTAGGGGGTGTCCGGATAGCCGAACTATCACCGTTGGCTGGACTCCTGGACCATGAAGATACAAGATTGAAGACTTCATCCCATGTCCGGATGGGACTTTCCTTGGCGTGGAAGGCAAGCTTGGCGATACAGATATGTAGATCTCCTACCATTGTAACCGACTATGTGTAACCCTAACCCTATCCGGTGTCTATATAAACCGGAGGGTTTTAGTCCGTAGGACGAACAACAATCATACCATAGGCTAGCTTCTAGGGTTTAGCCTCTCTAATCTCGTGGTAGATCCACTCTTGTACTACCCATATCATCAATATTAATCAAGCAGGAGTAGGGCTTTACCTCCATCGAGAGGGCCCGAACCTGGGAAAAAACATCGTGTCCCTTGTCTCCTGTTACCATCCGCCTAGACGCACAGTTCGGGACCCCCTACCCGAGATCCGTCGGTTTTGACACCGACATTGGTGCTTTCATTGAGAGTTCCTCTGTGTCATCATCTTTAGGCCCGATGGATCCTTCAATCATCAACAACGACGTGGTCCAGGGTGAGACTTTTCTCCCCGGACAGATCTTCGTATTCGGCGGCTTTGCACTACGGGCCAATTCACTTGGCATATGGAGCAGATCGAAAGCTACACCCCTGGCCATCAGGTCAGATTTGGAAGTTTGAACTACATGGCCGACATCCGCGGAGACTTGATCTTCGACGGATTCGAGCCACAGCCAAACGCGCCGCACTGTCTCGATGGGCACGATCTAGCTCTGCCGCGAGCAATGCCTCGAGGTCGCACCAGCGTCGCTCCGACCCTTAGCTCGGGCCGACTCCGCCGATCGAGGACGAGTGGTTGGACACCGCCTCGGGGCTACGATCTCTGGCGATTGAGCCAAACTCCATCCCTGTCCTTGCGAATCCGTGACTCCAAGGTGCGAACTCCTCTCCGGACTCCGAACCTCCGCGCCCGGCCAATCGGATCCGATTAGGCGCCGGTCATGGAGTTCACTGCGCGGACATCTTTCAAAGACTCGCCCTTTGGAGACATCCTGAATTCACCAAAATCTCTCTTTATCGGAGAGCCTGGCGGACTACGGTCGGGAAGGTTGGGACGCGGACGACGAAGAAATTCAACGCCCACCCACCGCCCACTTTGTAGCCACTGTCGAAAGCACAAACGACGTGCTCGATTTCGTCTCCGAAGACATCGACGGTATGGACGACGATGTAGGAGACAACCATGAACCAGCACCTATAGGATACTGGACAGCCACCTCATCCCACGATGTATACATGGTGGATACACCTAAAGGAAGTGACGACGAGGAACAACGGGACACTACGAAGGATAAATCCCTCAAAAAGCAGTCAAAACGGCAACGTAAACGCCGCACCAAGTCCCGCCTCGACACAGACCCAGCCATAGAGCAGGGCGAACCGGTGGACGACGAACATGCTATCGAGCAACCGTCCGAATGGGACAACTTGGATAAACAACCCGTCCCCAGCGAAGATAATAGTCCGGACGATCTCACGCCGGACAAATTCTTGAAGCAGAAGAACCTCCACAAAAGGCTCGTCGCCACTGCGTGTAGCCTGAAAAAGCAGAAGCAAAAGCTCAAAACAGCGGAAGATGCACTCAGAATCAGATGGAGCAAAGTACTCAACACCGCAGAGAAATACGGCAACAGTCGCCAAACAAAGAGCTACCCGAAGCGCAAATTACTACCGAATTCGATGAGGAGGCCGTGAGCCCCGCAATCAAAGAACAAAGAGGCCGCCCGGTCGGATGACGCGACCACATGGCAAACATGGAGCGGCAAGCGGCGCCAAGACACAAGCCGCACGCGATCCGCATAAGGATTCGCATCAAAAGGATGGCCCAGTTAGGTCCATCTATGGACCGAGAAAGCAAGCTCTTCCAAGCAATGCAACACGCCAAATATCCGAACATCACGACACACCCAAATATATGGGTGCCGCACACCCCCTGTGTTTCATCGATGATGTGCTGGATCATGAATTCAATGAGATTCAAACCCGTAAACATAGAGGCATATGACGGAACAACAGACCACAGAGTGCGGATTGAGGATTACATCCTCCACATACACATGGTTAGAGGAGATGATCTCCATGCCATAAAATACTTACCCCTCAAGCTCAAAGGGCCAGCCCGGTATTGGCTCAAAAGCCTCCTTGAAAATACCATTGAAGTTGGGAAGAGCTCGAGGATGCTTTTGAGCAAATTTTCAAGGGACTTATGTCCGTCCTCCGGATCGACGATTTAAGTCACATAACTCAACAACCCGGAGAGTCAACCCGCAAATTCGGAACAGGTTCCTCATCAAAAGAACCAAATAGTCGATCGTCCGGACGCCAAGCCTTAGCAGCTTTCAAACACAACGTCCGAGACGAATGGCTCGCCAGACACCTCGGCCAGGAGAAGCCGAGAACAATGGCTGCATTAACAAGCCTCATGACCCGCTTTTGCGCGGGAGAGGATAGTTGGCTGGCAAGATGCAGTACCAGCGACCCAAGTCCATCCGAAGTCAGCGATGGAAATGGCAAACCACGACGCAGCAAGGACCAGCGCCGGACAAAGGGAAACAGCCCGAAGAGCACGACAGTCAACGCCGGATTCAGAAGCTCCCGGCAGAATCATAAAAACCTGCCCCTCAAGGACAAAAGTGACGAGCTATCCAACCTAAACAAAATCTTGGACAAAATATGCCAAATTCACAGTACTCCCGGGAAGCCTGCAAACCATACCCACATAGATTGTTGGGTCTTCAAGCAGTCCGGCAAACTCAATGCCGAACACAAGGGGCTCGACACACCAAGCGAGGACGATGATGAACCCCACAAGCAGAGCACCTGAAAACAAAAGAATTTCCCACAAAAGTCAAAACAGTGAACTCACTTCAAGTGACAAAAGGAAAAAGAGCGCGCCCATATAAACACGCGCCGCACGGTCTATCTAGCGAGTCCCAACGATGGTTGTCAAAACCAATCACCTTCGATCATGAGGACTATTCCGAAGTATCCGGAGCGCAGGATGGACTGCCTTGATATTAGATCCTATAATCGACGGACTCCAATTTACACAAGTCCTAATGGACGGAGGTAGCGATCTAAACCTGCTATATCGAGGACACAATCCGCAAAATGGGGATAGACCCAACTAAAATTCGCCATAGCAACACCTCCTTTAAAGGGTAATGCCAGGCCTATATGCCCATTATGCGGGCTCCCTACTGCTAGAAGTTGCGTTGGTCATCCGACAACTTCCGCCGCGAAAAGTTAACCTTCCACATCGCCCAATTCGAAAGTAGCTATCAAGCACTACTGGGACGTGAAGCTTTCGCCCGCTTTAACGCAATACCGCATTATGCATCTCTTACACTTAAAATGACCGGTCCACGCGGCATCATCTCATTAAAAGGGAGTATCAAGTGCTACGCGAGCAAGGAAGAACGTGAGACTGCCTTGACAGCCCCACACTAATCCGGCTCCACTAATCAAAGCACCTGAATAGGTCATTCGAACCCCGAACATGGCTAGACGAGTCCGGCGTAAACATATAAACGCCTACTAGCGGCATACCCCCGTACAAGGGGCTGCACGCATGTACAACAAGAGACAATAAAGCTCAATTTTATTTTCGAACCGTACTCTATTTATTAATATAAAGTACATTTTCCGCATGATCTTTTTTCTTTTCAATTAAGTTCTTCTCTTTTACAGATGAACATCGTGCTACACCCGTCCAGGATACGGCACAACGGAGACACAGGCGCAGACGTGCAGTAGGGACCCGTTGCAAGGATTCTTTTCAGATTAAGACCCTGCGTAAACCTTTTTTACTGTCTCTTATTGATACACATCCCCCGGTTTCTTGCTATAACCGAGGAGGAGGCTGGCGTTTTGGCATCGGCCGCACCAGAATTTTTGCGCGTACCTGGACACCAGGGGCTTAGGGCATTATCCTGCCCGTTTTCATAAAGACCGAATACCTTAGGGAGTATTCGGCGTCTCGATTTAGGCCTTATATGCATCAGCTCCGAATCATATCTTTGGTCAAATGTTGGGTTTGCCCGGCTCCCATGTTTTGGTACCTTACGTTCCCTTATATCGGCTAAGGTAGCGCTGGGAGAACCACTGCGATTGTGCCCCGGTTGAGCTGGGTTGAGCACCTCAGTGGAGAAAGCTAAAACTGACTGTCTTGATATAGCGTGAGACTGGTCAACCACTCGATGACCCATCGGAATGTTTAGAATTCCCCCGCATTAACGAAGGACAGTTTCCCGGTCAGGCACATACGCGCCCCGAATTCGGGAGAGCGCGGTGCCCCTAGGGGCTATATAGTAGCCCCACCATAGAACTCCTATGGCTAAGTGAAAGTGATAAAGCATTATAGTCCGGTTGCCTAGTTTGCTACGCTATCACCTCCTTTACAGGACCAAGACGTTGGATTAAGTGTGAAAATCGCCTTTTGCAAACACCCCGCACTATGTGCGTGGGGCTCAAGAAGACTGCCATCTTTCAGGTTACATACACATATACATCAACGGCCGCACATGAGGTGTTTTGATACTTGAACGCACAAGTATAAAAAGTCCTTATATTATATTGAAACATTGTTTTCACAAATCATACATGTCATTAAAGCATAATATCCTTCGAGCACTGCGTCTCTATTAAATGAGCGCCCTACAGGACTTCCTCAAAATAGTGCTCGGCAGGTACTCAGCTTCTGTCCGAATCTCGGGATGCAACGTCGGTGGCCTTCATCTCTGCCCAGTATGTCTTGACATGGGCAAGAGCCATCCGCGCACCCTCTATGCATGCTGACCGCTTCATTGCATCGATATGTGGCACCGCACCAAGGAACTGTTGCACCAAGCCAAAATAACTCTTCGGCTCGGGCCTTTTCGGCCACAAACGAGTCACGACAGCCTTCATGGCAAGTCCAGACAACCTATTCAGCTCAGCCCATTCGGCCAAACGATCGGTTAATGAAAGTGGACGCTCCGGACTATGGAACTGCGACCAAAAAAGCTCTTCCATTCTGTGATCCTTTTGACCTCGGAAGTGTTCGGCCGCGTCTGCGGCACTCGCCGCCAAGTCCAGATAAGCATCCTCCGCACCCCACAGCCGGTCCAATTGAGCGTATCTAGGATCCATGAATTTCCTCCGCAACAGAAAGGGCTTTCCAGCCGCAATATCCCTGGCCTGATGTAGCTCCTCCTTCATAGCTCTCATTGCAGAGCGAGTATCCTTGGCCTCGGTGGCGGCCTTTTTCAGGTCCTCTTGTTTCGCTCGATCTTCTTTTTGAAGAAGCTTGCAACGGTTAGTAGCATTCTTCAATTTCACGGCCATCTCGGCCATTTCTTTCTTCCTTCGGCAGTGAGCAGCCTGTTCGGCTTTTAGCTCTGCGGCCGCCTTTAAAGCAGCCGCATCACTTTTTCGGCTTGCTCCTTGGCTCGGCGAGCTCCGCCCGAAAAGGCTCTCCATAGCAGATGGCACCATCTACATTAAGCATACATGTTGTAAGGCATGGGCGTCAAGCTCCCTTACCAAGTGTCCGCGGAGAAGTTGCATACCTTGTGACTCGTCAAGCCGCTTATTAACAAGCGTGATGTCCGCATCCGCCACGTCAAGTTGCCGCTTCAATTCGGCAAATTCATCAGCCCGGCTAGCCACCAGACGCTTCGCCACCTACATAGGAAGAGCGCATATTATACCTGGGGTTATGATCCTCGGCGCGCCGTCATTTTTGACACCACACCAAGTCTCAGGGGCTACTATCTATACAGGGCGCATTTTATATGCAAAACTGTCAGAAGGTACATCATTTTGCATACCTCAAAACCCGTCAGTAAACTTACGATGGCTTCATGCAATCCGCTCTCAGCGGATGAAATACTTTCAATAACCGTACCCATTAACGTACGGTGATCTTCCAAGATAGACGCTCGCCCGAGCAGATCCTTTAGCTCCTCCGACCGTACACCCATTGATGCCGGACTCGTCCGGTGGCCTTTTTCGAAGGCCGGGCACGGAGGGCTTCAAAGGGACATACGGCTGCCTTCTGGCCCCGCCGGATTCGGAGACGCCCTCCGCGACGACACCTCAGGGTCGTCCACCTCGCATAATGGTACGGCAGGCGGAGGCGTTTCGCTCTCCATCATCTCCGAATCAAGATCCCCTGAAGACGAGCTCTGCTGTGAAGGGCTGAGATCCGAACTACAAGGTAAACTTTCGGTTACCTTCAGAAATAAAACGGGGATGTCTCCCTTTTTAAAAAAACACCTCCTTTACTTACGGCTCGCTGGAGGGCTTATCTCCTTGGGGAAATAGTGCGGCTGGGGCATCTCCCGCTGCAGGACCCTCTGGTGAAGATTTCTTCCCCCGCTTCGAGGCTTTGGTCTCCAGATCTTCAGAAGCGGTCCTCTTCTCCCCTTGGAGGGAGGGATTTTCGATCCCCCCTTTCTCGATAGCCTCCTTCATGGAGGTGGTAGTTCCCTTGTTCCCCCCTTCGCCTTCTTCAAAAGGCACAGCCTCTAGCATCTTGGTTAATACAGGATCCGACGTGGTCTCAGGGAGGGGGGCAGGACACCTGATCAATTTTTCTTTTGCTATCCACTCCTGTTTAAAGGACAGCTCTTTTAAGGGCAAGTGTATGATAAATATGCGGATAGCATGTCCGGGTACATGACTACTTACTTGAGTATCCCGGCGATTGCAGCTCAGACCTGCGTCCTCGGTTAAGTTCGGACACATTGCTTGTGATCCAAAGAACAGTTGGTACATCTCCGCTGGCGTTACGCCCATAAAATGTTGGCGAGCTCGTGGTCCCTCTGGATTAAACTCCCACAGGCGGAGGGGGCGACGTTTGTAGGGCAAGGTGCGACGAATCAGCATGACCCGCGCTACTACGACCAGATTGATCTCTCTCTCTCGAAGGTCTCGAATACGGCCCTCGCAATGTAGGTACGCCTTGGGCGGTCCCCACGAGCCCTTTATTGACCCATGATGCCTGCCACAAAGGAGGACCCGAAAGGGAAGGTAGGTGGCGCCGCCCATTTGGTGCCCCCGAGCGGTGATATAAAACCACTCATGTTGCCATAAATTGAGCTCCTCTTGAAAAGAGCCCTCGGGCCATGGAGCGTCCGCATTCTTGCTTATAACAGCCCCTCCAAGACTCTGCTCGATGCCCTTGATCATCTTGGCTCCACTTTGAAGGTCTTGAGCCACAATCCGAAGTGAGGGTAATGCGGAGGAAGGCTTCACATACGACAATGAACGACGAGATGTGGTGGATGGACTCCAGATCCAAGTCATGGAATTCCAGCCCATAATAAAACATGAGCCCCCTCACAAAGGGGTCCGTCGGGAAGCCTAAACCCCGAAGGAAGTGAGACACGAATACCACGCTCTCACCAGGCTCGTGAGTGGGAACAACCTGCCCTTGAGCAGGCAGCCTATGCGAAATTTCGCCGGTTAGATACCTGGTGTCTCTCAGCTTTAGCACACCTTCTTCCGTGACGGAGGAAGACATCCACCGGCCGTGCAGGTCAGAGCCGGACATCGTTGAATGTCCGAAGCGCCTAACTCTGGAGCTTTGGGTGTTGGAACTCGAGGAGAGGGGCGGATTCGATTGAGATTGAAACAAAGGAGCGGGCCTTGGTCTCGTTATAAAGAGGTTGAATACCAAGAGCCCACCCCGTGACCGTTCGGGACTCGCCTTCGATGGAGGAGGCGTGCCAACGGGCACGATCGGGTTACCATGCCCGTATTGATGAGAATCCCGAATAAGGGGCACGATCTCCGCTTTGATGAGACATGCCAAGGAAACCGCCTCTAAACGCTACTGAGGTGGAACAAAGAAAACGATTCGTATAAAGGCCGGCAGCGGTGTAATGTCACGCCGTGGAATACGTCAGCAGATCTGTGCAAAAGTTATTCTCTCTACGGTGGTATGTGGAACTTGTTTTGCAGAGCCGGACACTATCCTTGTGTTCAAAATCTTCTATGAAGTATTCGAAGGAGGAACCCGCCTTGCAATGCCGAAGACAATATGTGCGCCGGACTCGTCGTCATTGAAGCCTGGTTCAGGGGCTACTAAGGGAGTCCTGGATAAGGGGTTGTCCGGATAGCCGAACTATCACCGTTGGTCGGACTCCTGGACTATGAAGATACAAGATTGAAGACTTCGTCCCGTGTCCGGATGGGACTTTCCTTGGCGTGGAAGGCAAGCTTGGCGATACAGATATGTAGATCTCCTACCATTGTAACCAACTCTGTGTAACCCTAACCCTATCCGGTGTCTATATAAACCGGAGGGTTTTAGTCCGTAGGACGAACAACAATCATACCATAGGCTAGCTTCTAGGTTTAGCCTCTCTGATCTCGTGGTAGATCCACTCTTGTACTACCCATATCTTCAATATTAATCAAGCAGGAGTAGGGTTTTACCTCCATCGAGAGGGCCCGAACCTGGGTAAAAACATCGTGTCCCTTGTCTCCTGTTACCATCCGCCTAGACGCACAGTTCGGGACCCCCTACTCGAGATCCGCCGGTTTTGACACCGACAGCATCTTTTCAATACCATCGACCTTTGCTTTATCAACTTCAATACCTCTTTCAGAAATTTTATGCCCCAAGACAATACCTTCATTAACCATAAAGTGGCACTTCTTCCAATTCAAGACAAGATTAGTTTCTTGACATCTCTGCAAAACTCGATCAAGGTTGCTCAAGCAATCATCAAAAGAGGATCCATAAACGGAGAAATCGTCCATGAAAACCTCACAAATATTTTCAAAAAAAATCGGAGAATATAGCCATCATCCATCTTTGAAAGGTAGCAGGTGCATTACATAAACCAAAAGGCATACGTATATAAGACAAAGTACTGAAAGGGCAAGTAAAAGTGGTCTTTGCTTGATCATCAGCTGACACGGGTATTTGAGAGAAACCAGAATAACCATCTAGAAAGCAAAAATGTGTGTGTTTGGATAATCTTTCTAGCATTTGATCAATGAATGGCAAGGGGTAATGATCTTTTTTAGTAGCTTTATTTAATTTGCGGAAATCAATTACCATCCTGTAACCTGTAATAATTCTTTGAGGAATCAATTCATCTTTATCATTAGGAACAACAGTAATACCTCCCTTCTTAGGGACACAACGGACAGGACTTTCCCACAGACTATCAGCAACGGGATAAATTATACCTGCCTCAAGGAGCTTTAATATTTCCTTTGTTACCACTTCTTTCATCTTAGGATTTAACCATCGTTGGTGATCAATAACTGGTTTGGCATCTTTCTCCAAATTTATCTTATGTTGACATAGAGTGGGACTAATGCCCTTAAGATCATCAAGAGTATATCCAATAGCAGCACAGTGCTTCTTCAGAGTTTTCAATAATTTTTCTTCCTCCTTCTCTGAAAGGTTAGCACTAATAATAATAGGATATATCTTCTTTTCATCGAGATAAGCATATTTAAGAGTATCAGGCAATGGTTTAAGCTCAAACATGGGATCACCCTTGGGTGGAGGATGATCCCCTAAGATTTCAACATGTTAGTTGTGTTTCAGAATAGGTCCCTGTTTAAAGAACACTTCATCTATTTCCCTTCTTTCATTCATAAACATATCATTTTCATGGTCTAGCAAATATTGTTCTAAAGGATCACTAGGAGGCACGACAATAGAAGCAAGACCAATAATTTCATCCTTACTAGGTAATTCCTCTTCACGGTATTGTCTACGAAATTTAGAAAAGTTAAATTCATGAGACATATCACCTAGACCAATGGTAACAACATCCTTTTTGAGCTTAACAGTGTTTAAGAAGGGTCTACCAAATATAATGGGACAAAAACTATCTTGTGGAGAACCAAGAACAAGAAAATCAGCAGGATATTTAGTTTTCCCACACAAGACTTCAACATCTATAACAATTCCAATTGGTGATATAGTATCTCTATTGGCAAGCTTAATGGTAACATCAATTTCCTCTAACTCAGCGGGTGCAATATCATGCATAATTTCTTTGTATAAATCAATAGGTATTGCACTAGCACTAGCACCCATATCACACAAGCCATGATAATAATGATCTCCTATTTTAACAGAAATAACAGGCATGCCTACCACATGTCTATGTTTATCTTTAGCACAAGGTTTAGCAATTCTAGCAGTCTCATCACAGAAATAAATAACATGCCCATCAATATTATCAGCCAAGAGATTTTTAACAATAACAATATTAGGTTCAACTTTAACTTTCTCAGGAGGTGTATAAGTTCTAATATTGCTCTTACGAACCACAGTTGAAGCTTTAGCATGATCCTTTATTCTAACAGGGAAAGGTGGTTTCTCAACATAAGCAGTAGGAACAATAGGATCATTATAAGTGATAGTCTTTTCTTCAACTTTAATAGGTGCAACTACTTTTACTTCTATGGGAGGATGATATTTAAACCACTTCTCCTTAGGGAGATCAACGTGAGCAGCAAAAGATTCACAAAAAGAAGCTACTATCCCAGAGTCAAGTCCATATTTAGTGCTAAATTTACGGAAAACATCGGTATCCATAAAAGATTTAACATAGTCAAAGTTAGGTGTTATACCTGACTCCTTACCTTCGTCGAGGTCCCAATCTTCAGAGTTGCGTTTAATTCTTTCCAATAAATCCCATTTGATTTCAATAGTCTTCATCATAAAAGAACCAGTACAAGAAGTATCGAGCATGGTGCGACTGTTGTCAGAAAGCCGAGCATAAAATTTTTGAATAATCATTTCTCTTGAGAGCTCATGATTGGGGCATGAATATAACATTGACTTAAGTCTCCCCCAAGCTTGAGCGACGCTTTCTCCTTCGCGAGGCCAAAAATTATATATATAATTATGATCACGATGAACAAGATGCATAGGATAAAACTTCTGATGAAATTCCAATTTCAATCGTTTGTAGTTCCATGATCCCATATCATCACATAGCCTATACCATGTCAATGCATCTCCCTTCAAAGATAAAGGGAAGACCTTCTTCTTGATAACATCATCGGGCATACCTGCAAGCTTAAATAATCCACAAACTTCATCCACATATATTAGGTGCTCATCAGGATGTAATGTTCCGTCTCCTGCAAAAGGATTAGCTAGCAGTTTTTCTATCATACCCGAAGGAGTTTCAAAGTAGACATTTTCATTTTCAGTAGGTTCAGTAGGTTGAGGAGCAACTCTTTGCTCTACTGGTCAGGGTGAAGATACCCCGAACAAGCCCCTCCGAGGATTACTTTCCATAGTAACAAGTGATAGTAAATTTCAGCACACTATATAAATTTTTCCTTACCAAATTCCACCTACCAAAGGCGCTTCACTCCCCGGCAACGGCGCCAGAAAAGAGTCTTGATGACCCAAAAGTATAGGGGATCTATCGTAGTCCTTTCGATAAGTAAGAGTGTCGAACCCAACGAGGAGCAGAAGGAAATGATTAGCGGTTTTCAGCAAAGTATTCCTGCAAGCACTAAAATTATAGGTAACTGATAGTTTTGTGATAAGATAATTTGTAACGAGCAACAAGTAACAAAAGTAAATAAAGTGCAGCAAGGTGGCCCAATCCTTTTTGTAGCAAAGGACAAGCCTGGACAAACTCTCATATAAAGAAAAGTGCTCCCGAGGACACATGGGAATTATCGTGAAGCTAGTTTTCATCGCGTTCATATGTTCGCGTTCGGTACTTTGATAATTTGATATGTGGGTGGACCGGTGCTGGGGTGTTGTCCTTACTTGGACAAGCATCCCACTTATGATTAACTCCTATTGCAAGCATCCACAACTACAAAAGAAGTATTAAGGTAAACCTAACCATAGCATGAAACATGTGGATCCAAATCAGCCCCTTATGAAGCAACGCATAAACTAGGGTTTAAGCTTCTGTCACTCTAGCAACCCATCATCTACTTATTACTTCCCAATGCCTTCCTCTAGGCCCAAATAATGGTGAAGTGTCATGTAGTCGACGTTCACAGGACACCACTAGAGGAGAGACAACATACATCTCATCAAAATATCGAACGAATACCAAATTCACATGACTACTAGTAGCAAGACTTCTCCCATGTCCTCAGGAAAAAACGTAACTACTCACAAAGCATATTCATCTTCATAATTAGAGGAGTATTAATATGCATATAGGATCTGAACATATGATCTTCCACCAAATAAACCAACTAGCATCAACTACAAGGAGTAATCAACACTACTAGCGACCTACAGGTACCAATCCCAGACTTAGAGACAAGAATTGGATACAAGAGATGAACTAGGGTTTGAGAGGAGATGGTGCTAGTGAAGATGTTGCTGGAGATTGGGCCCCTCCCGATGAGAGGAGCGTTGGTGATGACGATGGCGATGATTTCCCCCTCCCGGAGGGAAGTGTCCCCGGCAGAATCTGCCGGAGCCCTAGATTGGTTCCGCCTCGTGGCGGCGGAGTCTCGTCCCGAAAGCTTGCTTATGATTTTTCTTCGGACGAAAGACTTCATATAGCAGAAGATGGGCACCGGAGGGCCACCAGGGGGCCCACGAGGCGGGGCGCGCCTGGGTGTGGCGCCCCCCCCTCGTGCCCAGGTGTGGGTCCCTCTGGTATTTCTTCTGCTCAATATTTTTTATTATTTCCAAAAATAACTTCTGTGGAGTTTCAGGACTTTTGGAGTTGTGCAGAATAGGTCTCTAATATTTGCTCCTTTTCCAGCCCACAATTCCAGCTGTCGGCATTCTCCCTCCTTATGTAAACCTTGTAAAATAAGAGAGAATAGGCATAAGTATTGTGACATAATGTGTAATAACAACCCATAATGCAATAAATATCGATATAAAAGCATGATGCAAAATGGACGTATCACTGGGCCGGCCCATTGCTCCGCCGCTGCCGTCCCACGCTGAGTCACCGGATCGGCCCTCTGTTCCCCTGTGAGCCGGCAGGCCGTCGTCGCCTCGCTTCGAGCTAGCTCAGCTCCGTCCGCCTGCCTCCGACGTTGTGGCACGCTGCCCCCGCGTTTGAGCCGCTCTCTACCCGTGAGCCGGCCCGACCTGAAGAGTCGCCGACCGCATCTCCGTTGTCCCACTGTTCTAAAGTCGGCCCTGCGCCGCCACACTTCAAGTCGCCGTCCACCTAACCACGCCTCGGCATCGCTCTGTCTCCCTTCGGCGGGTCAGCCTAAGCCGCCGAGTCTCACTCCACTGGGGTCCCGTAGACCCAAGCCATGTCGACCCGAAGCTGTGCCTGTGTTGTCCCTTGGCCTCTCGCCCCCGCTTCCGCTGACCTGCCAGGGACGCGCCCTTGCTGGGTAGCCTTGTCTCGCCAAATGTGAACATGGAGATAAATAAGAAAGGAAATTTGACCCGGCTGAACAAAAAAAATCACCCGGAGGATCTTTCTGAGCCGCCCGGTTCCACGCTTTAAGCCGCCACCTCCACTACGGCCATGAGAGAGTGGTTAAATCACAGTTGAAGTTACTGGAGGTGATCTATGGACGCTATATGCGAATCATTTTTTTCGTCCAGACAAATCAGGTGAAAGCTGTCCAATCAATTTTTATCGATACATTTTTATTTTCTTCGAGAACAATTACTCTCGTCTGTGCAATTTCTTATACAGAACAATTCATAATTACAAAATAGGCCATCAAGCTATGGCCCTTGCCTACACCGGACGGGTCAATGGACAGGGTTAATTATAACCCGCCGAGATTCAACATATTCCAGCAATCCACTGGTCATATCATGGTCAAGCATAGAGAGTCTCAAGCCAACTCCTCGAGTAGTCTTAAGACTCGGGGGCTACGATGACATGACTTAGCAAACATTGTGAGATTCAAGACCCCGGGTCATTGGAGGGAAGATAACCCAGTCCAGGAGGTTACTGCCCTATTGGTGAAAATCTAAAGGCCGTCAGAAAATTTCCGGCTTAACAAGAAGGATTCCGGTTCAAATCCGGTTCAAGGGAATCTGTCTCCCACAAAGCATTGAAGCTCTCAATATCTGGTTCAAAATCAGGCACAAGAAAAATTAAAGGTTGCCAAAGAGAACTTGCTGCCATGATGCGCGGTTCAAACATGGGTATCCTGCCTTATGGGCTCATCTTATTATGATCACTTGGGGGCTTCCTTGTCGTATTCGAATCATAGTTGTGAATATCCCTCTTGATCGGCACACTGCCACACTTTCGAATCATAGCTGTGAATATCCCTCTTGATCGGCTCAACATCACACTTCGAATATGTCACTTGGGGGCTTCTTGTTCAAACATAGGCGTATTCGACCAAAGAGAAGATAGTGTTACTACCCTCTTGATCAGGTTATGTTGTTCAAACATAGGCATATTCGACCAAAGAGGACATAACCTTTCTGGTTCATCCTACCTGTATACCAGCTGCTTCAGCTCCATCGGGTAATCCCGATTGACACATCAAACTCTTAACGATCAATCTTTACGGCGTATTCGACCAAAGATCTAAGCTTGTTAAGGTTGAAATGGCGTCTTGTCATGCGAGAGCATGGCTTACAGATAGTCAGGATAGATCCAGGCTGTTAAGCCGCCTTCATTGAAACTTGGTTAAACCTGCCTATTTGCTGCTACTCCAACCTCGTGTACTCTTGATAAGTCGTATTCGAACGTATCCAGGTTCAAACATCGCTGGGTTATGTGAGAGCCGGCTACAGAATGCGAGGATACTCCAGTGGCTATCATGCTAGCTAGTTTCATTGAAGTATTCTGTTATCATACACATACATCATCATACATTGCATCATACACATACATCATCATATATTGAATCATACATTGCATTATCATTACGTCATCATGGCATGCATCATATATGTATAGATATACTGGTTTATATTGCAGGAACCGGTTTTCAAAATTATCGGGTTATATTATTCAAATCTTTAATAGCCAACATGGCTGGATTTTTATTATGGTTATCAATAACCAGTATTATGATTAAGGTTTTCAAAGTCACTTCAGCGCAATGACTATTATTTATCAATGGATATGATTTATTCTACAATGAAAAGAATAGTCCCGAGTCGCTGCAGGCTTACGACCCGATACTTGGGGGCTACATTATTCAAGTTGAGATTACATCAAATATACTAGTCCCATGTCACTGCCAGCATGCACCATGGCACTTGGGGGCTAATGCAAAGTCATTTTTTGCTCACCTTATTGAAGAACCGACTCATCACATTGTAATGAGCCGGCCCTTGGGGACTACCAATTGCTCATGTCAACAATTCAAGGTACACAAGTCTTAATCCGTTATATTGAAAGGTCCACTATTCAGGCGGTAGAGTACAAAGCACTTAACCTTATGGACGTGGGTTCGAGCCCCGTGATGGGGGTTACATCATATGACGTTATTTTCAATGAAGTATATATAAAGTTCCAGCTCAGTATTATCGTACTGACCCAGCCCTTGGGGGCTACACTGGTTGAAGTTTTTATGAGTATAAGGCAATTACAAGTCCCAGGTTGCTGCAAGCATGACAACCCGGCACTTGGAGGATACATATGTGGAATACTCAGTTCTGACTAGTGATTGAGATGAACAACATGGATTTCTTCAAAGTGGTAATATTTATATTAAAGCAAGTCTTAAGTCATCACTTTGCTCTGCTCAAGACTTGGGGGCTACAGGTAATATGGATATGAGGGAGAGAAATCTTCAAAATTCTTAGTTTTGACCTGGCGTCGGCAACAATTATGACTCAGCATCATCTTTTTTAACCCGACAATTTTGGTAATCATAAATTGGCAAGATCTACATTTTCAAGCTGGCTGAAGATCACATAAGTATTTCAAGACCAACATTTTTAAACGTTGGGAGCTGAGTCAAATGAATTATTCTTCACGAGTACAAGGGATAAGGACGACACTTATCGCCTCAGAGAGGAACAAGCCTCCCGTGCGGCAGGCTCCCGCTCCCCCGCTAGGGTTCCTCCCTGCCGCCAAGGGCCCTAGGCCGCGCCGCCGCCGCCCGCCCGCCCGCTCCGTTTCGCCGCCGCCCGCCCGCTCCGTTTCCCGTTCCGCTTCCCGCTCCGCGAGCGCAGCGCCCGCCCGCCCTCCTCCCCTTTCCTTCCTCCTCGTCCAGCCGCCTCCGCCATCTCCCGGGAGGCGGCTGGGCGGCTTGCGCCCGTCCCTCCTCGTCCGCCGCCGTCGTCCCTCCCCCTGCCGCCGCCGGGCGCGCCCGGATCTGGCCGGGTGGTGTCGGCGGCGGTCGTCGCCTTTCCCACGCGTGCTCCTCCTTCCGGGTGGGGCGACGCGGCGGTGCTGCTGGCGGTGGCGGTCCGGCGGCTGGTGCGGTGGCCGGCGGCGCTCGCCGTGGTGGTGCCGCCTCTTGGCGGCAGGGCGGTCCGGTGGTGTTGGTCGACCGGCGGCATGCCCCCGGCCCAGATCTGGGCCCGTAGGGTCCCGTTTGGGTCCTTGCGGGTCGACTCCTGCGCGACCGCGATACCCTCTGTATGGGGAGGCAGGGGAGCGGCTTGGACTGGGTCAGTGACGCCGGCGGCATGCCAGCTGCCGCGCGGAGGCGGGAGCTGTCCGGGCCTTTGAGGGCCCGACCGAGCCTGTGGGGCCACGGGCCCGGTAGGCTCCTTCTATGGCGTCCGGTCGGCTACCGTCGTGGACGGTGGAGGTGGGGCCCTCCCGTATGCCGACGGTGCTGCTGCACTAGTTCCGGCTCCTCTTCTTCGTTGTGCAGGCCATCCTTGCGGTGCTGTGGTGAGACAGCGTGGGAAGCTTCGTGTCCGTGTTGGCGCTGGGTGGTGGTCGGTTTGGTGGCGAGCTCTGAAGTGCCTGAGGTAGAGGATGGGATCAGGAGAAATCCCTGTTGGTTTGGCCGACACCGATGCGGTGGCGCTTGAGGGTGCCGCCCGACCTTCCTGGAGGGCGTCGGGGCTACCCTTCCTCTCTCCTGGCCGCGTACCGGGGGAAACCCTTGGCAGCAGCTTCGTCATCATCGCATTCCTTCTTGGAGGTGTTGCTTGGTACCGGCGCTTCGGAGTCTCGGAGCTTGGTGGGCGATCTCCGGTGGACGCAGCGGTCGCGAGGCTTCGTCGATCTGCCATTATCGGCATTTGTTTCTTTTCCTTTTCTTTTTTTTTCTTTTGGGCGTGCTTGTGTTGCTTCCGCCCCAGCACCTATCGTTGGATGTATCTTTTGGTCGCTTTGGAATACAAAGCGGGGGGAAACCCTTTTTCGTAATTATTCTTCACAATTTTTCTCTATGAGAAACCAACGTCAACAAATTGATTATGAAGTTGGCTTATTGACCTGGATTTCCTAGAATAAGGAAATGACAGGGATTTAAGGATGTTCAGGTGCTGGCTTACAAGAATATTTAACCCGGAGCATAAACTGTTAAAATTGTTCTTATGTTTTGTTTACAGGATCAGTTTAACATGGATAAATCCAAATTAAACTGGGGACTAATGTCGGGGATATACCCCGCGGTATGACCCGTCCGGAGATAGGACCCGACTGGGACTTGGTGTTTCATTGGAGACCCGGCAGATTGTAAGCCGGCAGATGTTTAAGCCGACAAACGTTAAGCCAGATGTTTAAGTCGGTAGATGTTTAAGCCGACAGACGTTAAGCCAGATGTTTAAGCCGGCAGATGTTTAAGCCAGATGGTAAGTCAGATTGTGACAGGGTCGCCTGGGGTTAATAAACCCAAAACGTTAAGAAGCCCAAGACGTTAAGAAGACCATGGAGAGAAGCCCGTGTTGAGAAGTCAGAATAGCTTAAGTATTAATCCGAGTTGGACTCTACATGTAACCCGCCCCTTCAACTTATATAAGGAGGGGCAGGGCACCCCAAGAGGGAGGAGGAATAATCGTTAAGTCTAGACACAACTAGGAGAGCCAGAGATACGGCAACTCCCTCTTGAGCATAATGAGACCTACACACAAACATCATGTAGGGTTGTTACCGGATGATGTTTCCCGGGGCCCGAAGCTGTTTAAATCCTTGTCTTGTGTGTTGATCTGCCTCGCGTCTCTCATCCCGATCAACCCCTCTCAAGCTATCACGTAGATGTGTTGGCCTCACGACTAAGTCCTCACACTAGGACATCTGCCGTGACAAATCCACGACACTAAGCACGCTAGTGGCAGTTCCCAAGGAGAAAGTAAAGGTTTTGACTCCATTGGGAGTTTTTGTTTGATTATTCAAGAGATGAACTCTTTTTCATGTTTGCAGTTTGGGACTGGGCATCCCTATTACCGCCCATCACCTTGTGCAATGGTGAGTGAATAAACACTCGACCTGAGGATAACATGCTTAGCACAGAAGATATCGACCACCTTATGCCGTTCCATGAACGATCCAGGCACACAAAAAGGATATTTTTTAGAAGTTTTTAGAGGTGGCACATGCAAATTTACTTAGGACGTAGGGTAATACCGTATATAGGTAGGTATGGTGGACTCATCTGGAATAACTTTGGGTTCAAGGTTTTTGATGTACAAGCAGAATTCCCACTTAGTACAGGCGAAGACTAGCAATTAAGATTGAGAAGCGGCCAACTAGAGAGAAACAACGATCATAACCAGGCATTATGCATAAGTAACATTGGACACTAGCATGAGTAGGATATGAACACTATGAACATAAATATCATAGAGGCTATGTTGGTTTTGATTCAACTACATGCATGAACATGTACCAAGTCAAGCCACTCGAACATTCAGAGGAGGATACCATATCATCATACTACATCACAATCATTTTAACGCTATGTTGATATCCAAGATAAATCATTATCAACTCCCAGCTACTTATGCATGGCATGAGAAACTATAATCTCTAATTGTCATTGCAAACATGTTTAATCATAATGGGCTGAAGCCTGGATACTAGGTTAAACATATTTACACAAACACAACAAGTCGAGTTCATACCAGTTTATTTTTGCCACGGCCAGCTCATCGAATATCGTCATTATTGCCTTTCACTTGCATGACCGAATGATATGAAAATGATAATAGTGCAAGAGTGTCGTGGACTAAGCTGGAATCTGCAAATCATTTTATTCAACGGTAGAAGACAAGGTAAAATGGGCTCTTTATTAGTTCAACAATTATTCATATGAGAGCCACTCAACATTTTTATCGTGGTCTTCTCCTCGGTAAGACTCGAATAAAAAGAAAATGAATTCATAGAAACACACTGAAATATTTTTGGAGTTTTTGGTTTTCTCGAACAAGCAAATAAAAGGAAAAGCAAAAACGAGAAAACTATTAACACGGGAAAGCTCCCAACAAGTAGAAGAAGAACAAGGAAATCTTTTTGGATTTTCTTTTTAGTGCTACTACTAAGCATGCATGGAAAGTAAATTACTACAAATAATTTTTTTGGTCTTTCTAAAGTTTTTGAAACACACAAGAAGAAAGCAAGAAAATAAATCTAAGCATGGATGATACAATGAAAAAGTGTAAACACCGACAGATAGAATGATATGTAGACATGAATATAATGTCGGTGAGAAACACGTACTCCCCCAAGCTTAGGCTTTTGGCCTAAGTTGGTAATCGATCAGTAGCCTGGAGGGTAGTAGTTGGCGTGGTAGCTCACAGAGGCTCTTGGTGCGGATGCCTCGGCACACCGTGCCGCCACCACTGCTGCGTTACGAGCTCGAGCCTCGCTCTCAAGAAAAAAATATCTTTCCTTGTTGTTATAGTCAAAAAGAGCAGGAGCAGGCAAATATGTGTCCACAACATGTGATTGGTTAAACAACAGATTATAAGTGAAGTTATCAGCCCTTCCCATGAGAATCTTATGCTCTTTTAAAGCGTCAAAATCTAAATACCGAGTGGGTAGGGTAGGATCAAAGGGCAAAGGTGAAACACCCAGTCCTCGTGCTAGACGTGTGGCATAAATTCCACCATAGAACCAACCACTTTTGGCATTATGCTGAAGTCTACGTGCAACAATCGCTCCAAGGTTATAATTCCTTTCACCAGTGAGAGCGGTGTGAATGAGGCTCAAGTCTGGCGCACAAAGTATGCTACAGTCTTGCTTGCCTACTATGCATTTCCTATTAAATAATGCAAAGTACTGAATTGCGGGAAAGTGAATGCTCTTTATTCTTCCTTGCCTCACTCCTCTCTATTTTCATCGTAACAAAGGCTAGTCAAGAAAGACTCATACTCAGTCTTTGGTGGCTCGTCAAGTGAACCCCAAAATGGAAGTTTGCAATGGTAAGCAAAATTCTCTAGTGGAATAGTAAATGGATTATCATAAAGCATAAACGACACCCTAGACCCACGTGGAAAATATTTACATTCTTTAACAAAAGATTCAGTGGGAAGATGGTGTTGTTCACACTTATCTGAGAGGTAGGGACCGAGACCTGCATTGTGGACATATTGCTCAAATTCCTCCTTGATGCCCACTTGCATCATATACTCATCGTAAGGCCATAAGCAAGTTTTAGAACTTCCACTTAGTTCAACGTAAGACCGGCGAGCAGAGCTGTCACTAGAGGATGCCCCCGAGGATCGTCTCCTCGAGGAACACCTTCCAAACAGGTTCATCATGTCCGCATACAATTTTTGGAAAATAAAAATTTCGAGGTGACAAATATTTGTCAACAAAACTCTGCAAAATTAATAGCAACTACTCATAGGGATACATAGAGTCCATAGCAAGCATTCAAACTACTTATAACACTAAGAATTGAACATGCAAGCACATCTACAACAACACCAAGAGTAGCTATTTATTAAAAGTATAAACTACTAAAACAAAAAATATTTGGACAAATGGTGGAGTCACATACCAAGCAACAATCCCCAGAAATAGTTTAAAAAATGGAGCTTCGAGCAAAGAGATCGAAATCCGCGGGTTTGAGCTCAAGAACGCTGGAGTGAGAGTAAGAGTTATTTTTTATAGAGATAGGTGACAATGTGGGATGAAGAGATAAGTGAGGGGGCCCAGATGGGGACCACAACCCACCAAGGCACGCCTGGAGGTCCTGGCGCGCCCAGGTGGGTTGTGCCCACCTGGTGCACCTCCCTCTGGTATTATTTGCACCAAAAATTCTTAAATATTCAGAAAAAAAATCGTATAAAATTTTCAGGGCATTCTGAGCTCGGTGACATCCCACGAACTCTCGATCCAGCTGAGTGTCGAGGGAGAGCTTCGTCAGCAAGCCAGCATGATGATGGTGATGTTGAAGCTACCGACATAGGGCTTCGTCTAAGCACTACGACGATATGACCGAGGTGGATTATGGTGGAGGGGGGCACCGCACACGGCTAAGACAATGACGAACTTGTGTGTCTATGGGGTGCCCCCTCCCCCATATATAAAGGTGTGGAGGAGGGGGAGGGTCGATCCTCTCTATGGCGTGCCCTAGGGGAGTCCTACTCCCACCGGGAGTAGGATCCCCCCTTTCATATAGGAGTAGGATAGGAAGGAAGGAGGAGAGAGGGAGGAAGGAAAGGGGGGATGGCCCCCCTCCCAATTCGGATTGGGCTTGGGAGGTGCACCTTCCTAGGCTGCCTCCTCCTCTCTCCCACTAAGGCCCAATAAGGCCCATACACTCCCCGGGGGGTTCTGGTAACCTCCCGGTACTCCGGTAAATGCCCGAACTCACCCGGAACCATTCCGATGTCCAAACATATAGCCATCCAATATATCGATCTTTATGTCTCGACCATTTCGAGACTCCCCGTCATGCCCGCGATCACATCCGGGACTCAGAACAACCTTCGGTACATCAAAACACATAAACTCATAATATAGATCGTCACAGAACGTTAAGCGTGCGGACCCTACGGGTTTGAGAACTGTGTAGACATGACCGAGACTCATCTCTGGTCAATAACCAATAGCGGAACCTGGATGCTCATATTGGTTCCTACATATTCTATGAAGATCTTTATCGGTCAAACTGCATAACAACATACGTTGTTCCCTTTGCCATTGGTATGTTACTTGCCCGAGATTCGATCGTCGGTATCATCATACCTAGTTCAATCTCGTTACCGGAGAGTCTCTTTACTCGTTCCGTAATGCATCATTCTGCAACTAACCCATTAGTCACATTGCTTGCAAGGCTTATAGTGATGTGCATTACCGAGAGGTCCCAGAGATACATCTCTGAAACACGGAGTGAAAATCCTAATCCCGATCTATGCCAACCCAACAAAAAACATCGGAGACACCTGTAGAGCACCTTTATAATCACCCACTTACGTTGTGACGTTTGGTAGCACACTAAGTGTTCCTCCGGTATTCGGGAGTTGCATAATCTCATAGTCATAGAAACATGTATAAGTCATGAAGAAAGCAATAGCAACATACTAAACGATCAAGTGCTAAGCTAACAGAATGGGTCAAGACAATCACATCATTCTCTAATGATGTGATCCCGTTAATCAAATTAAAACTCATTTCTATGGCTAGGAAACTTAACCATCTGTGATTCAACGAGCTAGTCAAGTAGAGGCATACTAGTGACACTCTGTTTGTCTATGTATTCACACATGTACTAAGTTTTCGGTTAATACAATTCTAGCATGAATAATAAACATTTATCATGAAATAAGGAAATAAATAATAACTTTATTATTGCCTCTAAGGCATATTTCCTTCAGGGCGCGCCAAGGGGGGAGTCCTACTAGGACTCCTAGTCCTAGTAGGATTCGCGCCCCCCCCCCCCTATTTTCCTTCTCATGGAGGTGGAAAGAGGGAAGGAGAGGTAGTAGGAGAAGGAAAGGGGGTGGCGCCCCCTTCCCTAAATTAATTCGGCCTCCTCCCTTGTGGGGAGCGCACCATCCCCTTGTGGGCAGGTTAGCCTCCCTCATATGGCCCATATGGCCCATATATTCCACCGGGGGGTTCCGGTAACCCCTTCGGTACTCCGGTATGTACCTGATACACTCCCGAACCCTTCCCGTGTCCGAATACAACCTTACAATATATCAATCTTTATCTCTCGGCCATTTTGAGACTCCTCGTCATGTCTGTGTTCTCATCCGGGACTCCGAACAAACTTCGGTAACCAAAAATCATAACTCATAATACAAATCGTTATCGAACGTTAAGCGTGCGGACCCTACGGGTTCGAGAACTATGTAGACATGACTGAGACACATCTCCGGTAAATAACCAATAGTGGAACCTGGATGCTTATATTGGTTCCTACATATTCTACGAAGATCTTTATCGGTCAAACCGCAATAACAACATACGTTATTCCCTCTGTCATCGGTATGTTACTTGCCCGAGATTCGGTCGTCGGTATCATCATACCTAGTTCAATCTCGTTATCGGCATGTCTCTTTACTCGTTCCGTAATGCATCAACCTGCAACTAACTCATTAGTCACATTGCTTGCAAGGCTTATAGTGATGTGCATTACTGAGAGGGCCCAGAGAAACCTCTCCGATACTCGGAGTGACAAATCCTAATCTCGATCTATGCCAACCCAACAAACACCTTTAGAGACACTTGTAGAGCATCTATATAATCACCCAGTTACATTGTGACATTTTATAGAACACAAGGTGTTCCTCTGGTATTCGGGAGTTGCATAATCTCATAGTCAAAGGAACATGTATAAGTTATGAAGAGAGCAATAGCAATAAAACTTAATGATCATTGTGCTAAGCTAACAGATGGGTCTTGTCCATCACATCATTCTTCTAATGATGTGATCCCGTTCATCAAATGACAACACATGTCTATGGTTAGGGAACTTAACCATCTTTGATTAACGAGCTAGTCAAGTAGAGGCATACTAGGGACAGTTTGTTTTGCCTATGTATTCACACATGTATCAAGTTTCCGGTTTATACAATTCTAGCATGAATAATAAACATTTATCATGATATATGGAAATAAAAATAAATACTTTATTATTGCCTCTAGGGCATATTTCCTTCAGTCTCCCACATGCACTAGAGTCAATAATCTAGTTCACATCATCATGTGATTTAACACCAATAGTTCACATCTTTATGTGATTAGTTCCCATCGCCATGTGACTAACACCCAAAGGGTTTAGTAGAGTCAATAATCTAGTTCACATCGCTATGTGATTAACACCCAAAGAGTACTAAGGTGTGATCATGTTTTGCTTGTGAGAGAAGTTTAGTTAACGGGTCTGCCACATTCATAGCCGTATGTATTTTGCAAATTTTCTATGTCTGCAATGCTCTGCATGGAGCTACTCTAGCTAATTGCTCCCACTTTCAATTTGTATCCAGATTGAGACTCAGAGTCATCCGGATCGGTGTAAAATCTTGCATCGACGTAACTCTTTACGATGAACTCTTTATCACCTCCATAACCGAGAAATATTACCTTAGTCCTCTTAGGTAACTAAGGATAACTTTGACAGCTGTCCAGTGATCTACTCCTGGATCACTATTGTTACTCTTTGTCAAACTCATGGCAAGGTACACATAGGTCTGGTATACAGCATGGCATACTTTATAGAACCTATAGCTGAGGCACAGGGAATGACTTTCATTCTCTTTCTATCTTCTGCCGTGGTCAGGTTTTGAGTCTTACTCAACTTCATACCTTACAACTCGGGCAAGAACTCCTTCTTTGACTGATCCATTTAAACTCCTTCAAAATCTTATCAAGGTATATACTAATCGAAAATCTTATCAAGCGTCTTGATATATCTTTATAGATCTTGATGCCTAATATGTAAGTAGCTTCACCGAGGTCTTTCTTTGAAAAAATCCTTTCAAACACTCCTTTATGCTTTCTAGAAAATTCTACATCATTTCCGATCAACAATATGTCATTCACATATACTTATCAGAAAGGTTGTAGTGCTCCCACTCACTTTCTTGTAAATACAGGCTGCACCGCAAGTCTGTATAAAACTATATGCTTTAATCAACTCATCAAAGCGTATATTCCAACTCCGAGATGTTTGCACCAGTCCATAAATGGATCGCTGGAGCTTGCACACTTTGTTAGCACCTTTAGGATTGAGAAAACCTTCTGGTTGCATCATATACAACTCTTGTTTAATAAATCCATTAAGGAATGTAGTTTTGATATCCATTTGCCAAATTTCGTAATCATAAAATGCGGCAATTGCTAACATGATTCGGACAGACTTAAGCATTGCTACGGGTGAGAAGGTCTCACTGTAGTCAACTCCTTGAACTTGTCGAAAACCTTTCACAACAAGTCGAGCTTTGTAGACAGTAACATTACCGTCAGCGTCAGTCTTCTTCTTGAAGATCCATTTATTCTCTATGGCTTGCCAATCATCGGGCAAGTCAACCAAAGTCCACACTTTGTTCTCATGCATGGATCCCATCTCAGATTTCATGGCCTCAAGCCATTTTGCGGAATTTGGGCTCGTCATCTCTTCCTCATAGTTCATAGGTTCATCATGGTCTAGTAACATGACTTCCAGAACAGGATTACCGTACCACTCTGGTACGGATCGTGTTCTGGTTGACCTATGAGGTTCGGTAGTAACTTGATCTGAAGTTTCATGATCATCATCATTAACTTCCTCACTAATTGGTGTAGGTATCACTTGAACTGATTTCTGTGATGAACTACTTTCCAATTCGGGAGAAGGTACAATTACCTCATCAAGTTCTACTTTCCTCCCACTCACTTCTTTCGAGAGAAACTCCTTCTCTAGGAAGGGTCCATTCTTAGCAATGAATATCTTGCCTTCGGATCTGTGATAGAAGGTGTAACCAACAGTCTCCTTTGGGTATCCTATGAAGATGCATTTCTCCGATTTGGGTTCGAGCTTATCAGGTTGAAGCTTTTTCACATAAGCATCGCAGTCCCAAACTTTAAGAAACGACAAATTAGGTGTCTTGCCAAACCACAGTTCATTTGGTGTCGTCTCCACGGATTTAGATGGTGCCCTATTTAACGTGAATGCAGCCGTCTAAAGCATAACCCAAAAATGATAGAGGTAAATCGGTAACATCATAGATCGTACCATATCCAATAACGTACGGTTACGACGTTCGGACACACCATTACGCTGTGGTGTTCCAGGTGGCGTGAGTTGCGAAACTATTCCACATTGTTTCAAATGAAGACCAAACTCATAGCTCAAATATTCTCCTCCACAATCAGATCGTAGAAACTTTATTTTCTTGTTACGATGATTTTCCACTTCACTCTGAAATTCTTTGAACTTTTCAAATGTTTCAGACTTATGTTTCATTAAGTAGATATACCCATATATGCTCAAATCATCTGTGAAGGTCAGAAAATAACGATACCCGCCACGAGCCTCAACACTCATCGGACCGCATACATCAGTATGTATTATTACCAGTAAGTCAGTTGCTTGCTCCATTGTTCCGGAGAATGGAGTCTTAATGATCTTGCCCATGAGGCATGGTTCGCAAGCATCAAGTGATTCCAAAAGCCCATTAGCATGGAGTTTCTTCCTGCGGTTTACACCAATATGACCTAAATGGCAGTGCCACAAATAAGTTGCACTATCATTATTAGCTTTGCGTCTTTTGACATCAATTTTATGAATATGTGTATCAGTACGATCATGATTCAATAAACCATTCACATTGGGTGTATGACCATATAAGGTTTTATTCATGTAAACAGAACAAAAATTATTCTCTGACTTAAATGAATAACAGTATTGCAATAAACATGATCAAATCCATATTCATGCTCAACACATACACCAAATAGCATTTATTTAAGGTTCAACACTAATCTCGAAGGTAGATGGAGTGTGCGATGGTGATCGTATCAACCTTGGAATTACCTCCAACACACATCGTCACCTCGTCCTTAACTATTCTCTGTTCATTCTGCAACTCCCGTTTCAAGTTATTAAATTTAGCAACTAAACCGGTATCAAATACCCAGGGGTTGCTATGAACACTATTAAAGTACACATCAATAATCTGTATATCAAATATACCTTTGTTCACTTTGCCATCCTTCTTATCCGCCAAATGTTTGGGGCAGTTCCACTTCTAGTGACCATTTCCTTTGCAGTATAAGCACTCAGTTTCAGGCTTGGGTCCAGCTTTGGGCTTCTTCACGGGAGTGGCAACTTTCTTGCCATTCTTCTTGAAGTTCCCTTTTCTTTCCCTTGCCCTTTTACTTGAAACTAGTGGTCTTGATAACCATCAATATTTGGTGCTCTTTCTTGATATCTACCTTCGTCCATTTCAGCATCGCGGAGAGCTCGAGAATTGTTTTCGTCATCCCTTGCATATTATAGTTCATCACGAAGTTCCAGTAACTTGGTGATAGTGAATAGAGAACTCTGTCAATCACTATCTTATCTAGAATATTAACTCCCACTTGATTGAAGCGATTGTAGTACTCAGACATTCTGAGCACATGCTCACTGGTTGAGCTATTCTCCTCCATCTTGTAGGCAAAGTACTTGTCACAGGTCTCATACCTCTCAACTCGGGCATGAGTCTGAAATACCAATTTCAGCTTTTGGAACATCTTATATGCTCCATGACGTTCAAAACGTTTTTGAAGTCCCGGTTCTAAGCCGTGAAGCAGGGCGCACTAAACAATCAAGTAGTCATCATACCGAGCTTGCCAAACATTCATAACGTTTGCATCTGCTCCTGCAATAGGTCCGTCACATAGCAGTGCATCAAGGACATAATTCTTCTGTGCAGCAATGAGTATAATCCTCAGATAATGGACCTAGTCCACATTATTGCTACTATCATCTTTCAACTTATTTATCTCTAGGAACATATAAAAAATAAACGGGGAGCTAAATCGCAAGCTATTGATCTACAACATAGATATGCAAATACTATCAGGATTAAGTTCATGATAAATTAAGTTCAATTAATCATATTACTTAAGAACTCCCACTTAGATAGACATCCCTCAAGTCATCTAAATGATACGTGATCCAAATCAACTAAACCATGTCCGATCATCATGTGAGATGGAGTAGTCATGAATGGTGAACATCTCTATGTTGATCATGTCTACTATATGATTCATGTTCAACCTTTCGGTCTCCAGTGTTCCAAGGCCATGTCTATACATGCTAGGATCGTCAAGTTTAACCCGAGTATTCTGCATGTGCAAAACTGTCTTGCACTCATTGTATGTGAACGTAGAGCCTATCACACCTGATCATCACGTGGTGTCTCAGCACGAAAAACTGTCGCAGCGGTGCATACTCAGGGAGAACACTTATACCTTGAAATTTAGTAAGGGATCATCTTATAATGCTACCGCCGTACTAAGCAAAATAAGATGCATAAAAGATAAACATCACATGCAATAAAATATGTGACATGATATGGCCATCATCATCTTGTGCTTTTGATCTCCATCTCCAAAGCACCGTCATGATCTTCACCTTCACCGGCTTGACACCTTGATCTCCATCATAGCGTCGTTGTCGTCTCGCCAACTATTGCTTCTACAACTATCGCCAATGCATAGTGATAAAGTAAAGCAATTACATGGCGATTGCATTTCATACAATAAAGCGACAACCATAAGGCTCCTGCCAGTTGCCGATAACTTTTACAAAATATGATCATCTCATACAATAACGTATATCACATCATGTCTTGACCATATCACATCACAACATGCCCTGGAAAAACAAGTTAGACATCCTCTACTTTGTTGTTGCAAGTTTTACGTGGCTGCTACGGGCTTCTAGTAAGAACCATTCTTACCTACGCAACAAAACCACAACGGTGTTTCATCAAGTTTGTTGTTTTAACCTTCAACAAGGACCAGTCGTAGTCAAATTTGATTCAACTAAAGTTGGAGAAACAAACACCCGCCAGCCACCTTTATGCAAAACAAGTTGCATGTCTGTCGGTGGAACCGATCTCATGAACATTGTCATGTAAGGTTGGTCCGGGCCGCTTCATCCAACAATACCGTCGAATCAAAATAAGACGTTGGTGGTAAGCAGTATGACTATCACCGCCCACAACTCTTTGTGTTCTACTCATGCATATCATCTACGCATAGACCTGGCTCAGATGCCACTGTTGGGGAACGTAGCATGCATTTTCAAAAAAATTCCTATGATCACGCAAGATCTATCTAGGAGATGCATAACAACGAGTGGGGAGAGTGTGTCCACATACCATCGTAGCCCGAAAGCGGAAGCGTTAGTTTAATGCGGTTGATGTAGTAGAACGTCTTCACAATCCAACTGATCTTAGTACCGAACGTACGGCACCTCCGTGTTCAGCACACGTTCAGCTCGATGACGTCCCTCGAACTCTTGATCCAGTAGAGGGACGAGGGAGAGTTCCTTTAGCACGACGGCGTGGTGACGGTGATGGTGATGTGATCCGCGCAGGGCTTCGCCTAAGCACTATGACGCTATGACCGGAGGAGTAAACTGTGGAGGGGGGCACCGCACACGGCTAAGAGAACAATTGATGTGCCTTTGGGGTGCCCCCACCCCCGTATATAAAGGAGGTGAGGAGGAGGCGGCCGGCCTAGGGACGCACGCCAAGGGGGGAGTCCTACTAGGACTCCTAGTCCTAGTAGGATTCGCCCCCCTTCTTTTCCTTCTCATGGAGGTGGAAAGGGGGAAGGAGAGGGAGTAGTAGAAGGAAAGAGGGGTGGCGCCCCCTTCCCTAAACCAATTCGGCCTCCTCCCTTGTGGGGGGCGCACCAGCCCCTTGTGGGCTGGTTAGCCTCCCTCATATGGCCCATATCTTCCACCGGGGGGGGGGGGGCGTTCCTGTAACCCCTCCGGTACTCCGGTATGTACACGATACACTCTGGAACCCTTCCGGTGTTTGAATACAACCTTCCAATATATCAATCTTTACCTCTCGACCATTTCGAGACTCCTCGTCATGTCCGTGATCTCATCCGGGACTCCAAACACACTTCAGTCAGTAAAACACATAACTCATAATACAAATCATTATCGAATGTTAAGCGTGCGGACCCTACGGTTTGAGAACAATGTAGACATGACTAAGACACATCTCCGGTCAATAACCAATGGCGGAACCTGGATGCTCATATTGGTTCCTACATATTTTACAAAGATCTTTGTCGGTCAAACGGCAATAACAACATACATTATTCCCTTTGTCATCGGTATGTTACTTACCCGAGATTCGATCGTCGGTATCATCATACCTAGTTCAATCTCGTTACCGGCAAGTCTCTTTACTCGTTCCGTAATGCATCATCCCACAACTAACTCATTAGTCACATTTCTTGGAAGGCTTATAGTGATCTGCATTATCGAGAGGGCCCAGAGATACCTCTCCGATACTCGAAGTGACAAATACTAATCTCGATCAATGCCAACCCAACAAACACCTTTAGAGACACCTGTAGAGCATCTTTATAATCACCCAGTTACGTTGTGATGTTTGATAGCACACAAGGTCTTCCTCCGGTATTCGGGAGTTGCATAATCTCATAGTCAAAGGAACATGTATAAGTTATGAAGAAAGCAATAGAAATAAAACTTAACGATCATTATGCGAAGCTAACGGATGGGTCTTGTCCATCACATCATTCTCGTAATGATGTGATCCCGTTCATCAAATGACAACACATGCGGTTAGGAAACTTAACCATCTTTGATTAACGAGCTAGTCAAGTAGAGACATACTAGGGACACTTTGTTTTGTCTATGTATTCACACATGTATCAAGTTTCCGGTTAATAAAATTCTAGCATGAATAATAAACATTTATCATGATATAAGAAAATATAAATAACAACTTTATTATTTCCTCTAGGGCATATTTCCTACACCTTTCAAATAACGCAAAACTCTCTCTAGAGTTTTCCAATGCACATCTCCTGGTTTTGTGACAAACTGACTCAGTTTGCTAACAGCAAAAGAGATGTCAGGTCTTGTAGCACCGGCTAAGTACATAAGTGAGCCAATAATCTGAGAATATTTTAATTGATCTCTAGCAACTCTTCGGATTCTTTCGAAGCAACACACTAGCATCATATGGTGTTGGAGAAGGCTTGCAGTCACTATAGCCAAAGCGACTCAAGATCTTATCGACATAGTGAGATTGAAGCAATGTAATCCCACCTTCGTCGTCTCTCAACAACTTGATGTTCAGAATGACATCAGCCACTCCTAAATCCTTCATCTCAAAACAACGAGATAGGAAATCCTTGACCTCCTTAATAACATTTAGATTTGTTCCGAAAATCAGTATGTCATCAACATACAAGCAAAGGATAACTCCCTCTCCCTCACGATGGCGATAGTACACACATTTATCAGCTTCGTTTACAACGAAGCCTGCAGCTGTTAAAGTTCTTTCAAACTTCTCATGCCACTGCTTGGGTGCTTGCTTAAGTCCATATAAAGACTTCAGCAACTTGCACACTTTTCCTTCCTGGCCATCTACTACAAACCCATCTGGTTGTTCCATATAAATTTCCTCGTCCAACTCTCCATTTAGGAAAGTAGTCTTAACATCCATTTGATGAACGAGAAGACCATGTGAGGCAGCTAGTGAAAGTAGAACTCGAATAGTGGTTAGTCGAGCCACAGGTGAGTAAGTATCAAAGAAATCTTCGCCTTCCTTTTGGTTATAACCCTTAGCCACGAGCCGAGCCTTGTACTTCGCCATAGTACGATCAAGCCTAAGCTTCTTCTTGAATACCCATTTGCACCCTATAGGTTTGCACCCATAAGGACGATCAGTTATCTCCCAAGTTTCATTTGCCAAGATGGAATCCATCTCACTACGGACTGCTTCCTTCCAGTAGTCAGCATCCTCAGATGCAAAGGCCTCTGAAATAGAACTGGGAGTGTCATCTATGAGATACACAAGAAAATCATCACAAAAAGACTTCGCAGTCCTCTGTCTCTTGCTCCTAGTAGGAACTTCATTGTTCTCCTCCACAGGATTTTCAAAGTGCTCCATCAAAATGGTAGGTTCAGTGATTATAACTAATTCCTGATTTGAGGAACTAGGCATCTCCTGTTTTGATGAGCTCGGCATATCCTTCATGGGAAAGACATCTTCAAAGAAAGTCGCATCATTCGACTCCATGATCGTACCGACATGCATGTCAGGTACCTTAGATTTTACAACCAAGAATCTATAACCAATGCTATGAAGAGCATATCCCAGGAAAACACAGTCCACAGTTTTTGGTCCAAGCTTGTGCTTCTTTGGAATTGGCACATTGACTTTCGCCAAACAACCCCAGGTTCGTAGATAAGAGAGCTTTAACCTTTTCTGCTCCTATTCCTCGAATGGAGTTATCTCTTTGTTCTTTGTGGGAACTCGGTTTAGGACATGACATGCAGTTAATATCGCCTCCCCCACCATGCCATGGAGAGACCCGATGTGTCTAACATGGCGTTAACCAAATCAGTTAGAGTACGGTTCTTTCTTTCGGCCACCCCATTTGACTGAGGTGAATAGGGAGCCGTCCTCTCATGGATTATACCATGTTCCGCACAAAAGGAATCAAATTCATTTGAGAAATACTCTCCACCACGATCGGACCTAAGCCTCTTGATATTTCGATCAAATTGGTTTTTCGCTTCAGCTTTATAGATCTTGAAATAGTTCAAAACTTCATCCTTAGATTTTAGAAGATACACATGGCAGTATCTAGTGGAGTCATCAATTAACGTCATAAATACTTCTTTCCACCTTTTGTCAACACACCATTCATTTCACAAAGATCAGAATGTATGAGCTCTAGTGGTGCAAGATTTCTTGTTTCCGCAGTCGTATGAGACTTACGAGGTTGCTTAGGTTGCACACACACTTGACACTTAGATCCCTTGACGGTGGTGAAACTAGGGATTCGGTTCAATTTGGCTGGTCGTGACATACAACCAAAGTTAACATGACAGAGACGTGAATGCCACACATTTGATTCACTATTGTTGCAAACATGATTAACAATTTTATTGGAAACGTCTAACAAGGATAAACGAAACAGGCCTCCTAACTCATAGCCTTTACCAACAAAGGTTCCATACTTGGATATTACAAATTATTCGACTTAAAGACAAGCTTGTAGCCATCTCTACACAGAAGAGATCCGCAAACCAGATTTTTATTGGCGGAGGGGACATAATGCACGTTCTTCAGCCGCACGATCTTCGTCGAAGTAAACTTCAGATCGACCGTGCAAGCACCACGAAAAGAAGCACTTGAACCGTTTCCCATTAGCATGGTGGAAGTCCCTGCGGTCTGATAAGATGAAAACATGGGAATATCACCGCATACATGCACATTAGCACCTGTGTCAATCAACCAATCAGGAGAATGCCATACAAAAAGAATAGTGGAAAATATACCATACCCAACATCCTTCATGTCAGTGTCTCCAATGACAACATTAGCGGTCTTGCCGCCTTTCCCAAGATGACGCTTGTCATAGCGATTAGGGCAACTAGGAGCCCAATGATCAGGATCTCCACACACATGACAGACACCTTTCTTCTTGTCATTCTTCTTCTTGAAGTTCGTGTGTTGTACAGCCTTGTTCTTCCCATCAAACTTTGCTTTACCATCAAACTTGCCCTTGTTCTTGAACTTGTGGGGCTGGCACTAGATCCTCCCTCAATACCTCGAGCACGTGTGTCCTTTGCTCTCGCCTTTTCTCCCACATCAAGAGTACTAATGAGATCCAGAACAGAAAAATCCTGCCTCTTATGCTTCAGTAAGGTAGCAAAGTTTCTCCATGAAGGAGGAAGCTTAGTGATGATACCTCCTACAACAAACTTTTCCGGTAGCATACAATTGAAGTCCTCAAGTTCTCTAGCAAATGATGTTGGGAAACGCAGTAATTTCAAAAAAAATCCTACGCTCACGCAAGATCGTGGTGATGCATAGCAATGAGAGGGGAGAGTATAGTCCACGTACCCTCGTAGACCGTAAGCGGAAGCGTTGTGACAACGCGGTTGATGTAGTCGTGTGTCTTCACGATCCAGCTGAGTGTCGAGGGAGAGCTTTGTCAGCACGACCGCGTGATGACGGTGATGATGAAGCTACAGGCGCAGGCCTTCGCCTAAGCACTGCAACAATATGATCGAGGTGGATTATGGTGAAGGGGGGCACCGCACACGGCTAAGAGATCACTGATCAACTTGTGTGTCTATGGGGTGCCCCCCTCCCCCGTATATAAAGGAGTGGAGGAGGGGGAGGGCCGGCCCTCTATGGTGCAACCTGGAGGAGTCATACTCCCACCGGGAGTAGGATTCCCCCCTTCCCTAGTTGGACTATGAGAGAAGGAAGGGGGAGAGAGGGAGGAAGGAAAGGGGGGCGCCGCCCCCCTTCCTAGTCCAATTCGGACCAGAGGGGGAGGGGCATGTGGCCTGCGTTGGCTTCCCCTCTCTCTCTCTCTCCACTAAAGCCCATTAGGGCCCATATACTCCCGGGGGGGGGGGGGTTCAGGTAACCCCCCGGTACTCCGGTATATGCCCGAACTCTCTCGAAACCTTTATGATGTCCAAACACAGTCATCCAATATATCGATCTTTATGTCTCGACCATTTCGAGACACCTCGTCATGTCCGTGATAATATCTGAGACTCCGAACTACCTTCCGTACATCAAAACACATAAACTCATAATACTGATCGTCACCGAACGTTAAGCGTGCGGACCCTACAGGTTCGAGAACTATGTAGACATGACCAAGACACATCTCCGGTTAACCAATAGCGGAACCTGGATATTCATATTGACTCCCACATATTCTACGAAGATCTTTACCAGCCAAACCGCATAACAACATACGTTGTTCCCTTTGTCATTGGTATGTTACTTGCCCGAGATTCGATCGTCGGTATCTCAATACCTAGTTCAATCTCGTTACCGGCAAGTCTCTTTACTCACTCCGTAATGCATCATCCCTCAACTAACTCATTAGTCACATTGCTTGCAAGGCTTATAGTGATGTGCATTGCCGAGAGGGCCCAGAGATACCTCTCCGACAATCAGAGTGACAAATCCTAATCTTGATCTATGCCAACTCAACAAGTACCATTGGAGACACCTGTAGAGCACCTTTATAATCACCCAGTTACATTGTGACGTTTGGTAGCACACTAAGTGTTCCTCCGGTATTCGGGAGTTGCATAATCTCATAGTCATAGGAACATGTATAAGTCATGAAGAAAGCAATAGCAACATACTAAATGATCAAGTGCTAAGCTAACGGAATGGGTCAAGTCAATCACATCATTCTCTAATGATGTGATCCCGTTAACCAAATGACAACTCATGTCTATGGCTTGGAAACTTAACCATCTTTGATTCAACGAGCTAGTCAAGTAGAGGCATACTAGTGACACATTGTTTGTCTATGTATTTACACATGTACTAAGTTTCTGGTTAATACAATTCTAGCATGAATAATAAACATTTATCACGATATAAGGAAATATGAATAACAACTTTATTATTGCCTCTAGGGCATATTTCCTTCAGTCTCCCATTTGCACTAGAGTCAATAATCTAGATTACACAGTAATGATTCTAACACCCATGGAGTCTTGGTGCTGATCATGTTTTGCTCGTGAGAGAGGCTTAGTTAATGGGTCTGCAACATTCAGATCCGTATGTATCTTGCAAATCTCTATGTCTCCCTCCTTGACTTGATCGCGGATGGAATTGAAGCGTCTCTTGATGTGCTTGGTTCTCTTGTGAAACCTGGATTCCTTTGCCAAGGTCATTGCACTAATATTGTCACAAAAGATTTTCGTTGGACCCGGTGCACTAGGTATGACACCTAGATCAGATATGAACTCCTTCATCCAGACTCCTTCATTTGATGCTTCCGAAGCAGTATATACTCCGCTTCACACGTAGATCCTGCCACGATGCTTTGCTTAGAACTGCACCAACTAACAGCTCCACTGTTCAATATAAATACGTATCCGGTTTGTGACTTAGAGTCATCCGGATCAGTGTCAAAGTTTGCATCGATGTAACCATTTACGACGAGCTCTTTGTCACCTCCATAAACGAGAAACATATCCTTATTCCTTTTCAGGTATTTCAGGATGTTCTTGACCGTTGTCCAGTGATCCACTCCTGGATTACTTTGGTACCTCCCTACTAAACTAATAGCAAGGAACACATCAGGTCTAGTACACAGCATTGCATACATGATAGAGCCTATGGCTGAAGCATAGGGAACAACTTTCATTTTCTCTCTATCTTCTGCAGTGGTCGGGCATTGAGTCTGACTCAACTTCACACCTTGTAACACAGGCAAGAACCCTTTCTTTGCTTGATCCATTTTGAACTTTTTCAAAACTTTATCAAGGTATGTGCTTTGTGAAAGTCCAATTAAGCGTCTCGATCTATCTCTATAGATCTTGATGCCCAATATATAAGCAACTTCTTCGAGGTCTTTCATTGAAAAACTCTTGTTCAAGTATCCTTTTATGCTATCCAGAAATTCTATATCATTTCCACATATAATATTAGAAATGCTACAAAGCTCCCACTGATTTTCTTATAAATACACGCTTCTCCAACATTTTGTATAAAACCATATGCTTTTATCACACTATCAAAACGTTTATTCCAACTCCGAGATGCTTGCACCAGTCCATAAATGGATCGCTGGAGCTTGCACACTTTGTTAGCATCCTTTGGATCGATAAAACCTTTGGGTTGCATCATATACAACTCTTCTTCTAGAAATCCATTCAGGAATGTAGTCTTTACATCCATTTGCCAAATTTCATAATCATAAAATGCAGCAATTGCTAACATGATTCGGACGGGCTTAAGCATCGCTACGGGTGAGAAGGTCTCATCGTAGTCAACTCCTTGAACTTGTCAAAAACCTTTTGCAACAAGTCAAGCTTTGTAGACAGTAACATTACCGTCAGCGTCAGTCTTCTTCTTGAAGATCCATTTATTCTCGATGGCTTGCCGATCATCGGGCAAGTCAACCAAAGTCCACACTTTGTTCTCATACATGGATCCCATCTTAGATTTCATGGCCTCAAGCCATTTTGCGGAATCTGGGATCATCATCGCTTCCTCATAGTTCGTACGTTCGTCATGGTCAAGTAACATGACCTCCAGAACAGGATTACTGTACCACTCTAGTGCGAATCTTACTCTGTTTGACCTACGAGGTTCGGTAGTAACTTGATCGGAAGTTACATGATCATCGTCATTAGCTTCCTCACTAATTGGTGTAGGAGTCACAGGAACAGATTTCTGTGATGAACTACTTTCCAATAAGGGAGCAGGTACAGTTACCTCATCAAGTTCTACTTTCCTCCCACTCACTTCTTTCGAGAGAAACCCCTTCTCCAGGAAGGATCCATTCTTAGCAACGAATTTCTTGCCTTCGGATCTGTGATAGAAGGTGTACCCAACAGTCTCCTTTCAGTATCCTATGAAGACACATTTCTTCGATTTGGGTTCGAGCTTATCATATTGAAGCTTTTTCAAATAAGCATCGCAGCCCCAAACTTGAAGAAACGACAACTTGGGTTTCTTGCCAAACCACAGTTCATAAGGTGTCGTCTCAACGGATTTAGATGGTGTCCTATTTAACGTGAATGCAGCCGTCTCTAAAGCATAACCCCAAAACGATAGCGGTAAATCAGTAAGAGACATCATAGATTGCACCATATCTAGTAAAGTATGATTACAACGTTCGGATACACCATTACGCTGTGGTGTTCCGGGTGGCGTGAGTTGCAAAACTATTCTGCTTTGTTTCAAATGAAGACAAAACTCGTAACTCAAATATTCTCCTCCACGATCAGATCGTAGAAACTTTATTTTCTCGTTACGATGATTTTCCACTTCACTCTGATATTCTTTGAACTTTTCAAATGTTTCAAACTTATGGCTCATCAAGTAGATATACCCATATCTGCTCAAATCATCTGTGAAGGTGAGAAAATAAGGATACCCGCCGCGAGCCTCAACATTCATTGGACCACATACATCAGTATGTATGATTTCCAACAGATCTGTTGCTCGCTCCATTGTTCCGGAGAACGGTGTTTTAGTCATCTTGCCCATGAGGCATGGTTCGCAAGTACCAAGTGATTCATAATCAAGTGATTCCAAAAGTCCATCAGAATGGAGTTTCTTCATGCGCTTTACACTAATATGACCTAAACGGCAGTGCCACAAATATGTTGCACTATCATTATCAACTTTGCATCTTTTGGCTTCAATATTATGAATATGTGTCTCACTACTATCGAGATACAACAAAAATAGACCACTCTTCAAGGGTGCATGACCATAAAAGATATTACTCATATAAATAGAACAACCATTATTCTCTGATTTAAATGAATAACCGTCTCGCATCAAACAAGATCCAGATATAATGTTCATGCTTAACGCTGGCACCAAATAACAATTATTCAGGTCTAAAACTAATCCCGAAGGTAGATGTAGAGGTAGCGTGCCGACTGCGATCACATCGACTTTGGAACCATTTCCCACGCGCATCGTCACCTCGTCCTTAGCAGTTCTTCGCTTAATCCGTAATCCCTGTTTTGAGTTGCAAATATTAGCAACAGAACCAATATCAAATACCCACGCACTACTGCGAGCATTAGTAAGGTACACATCCATAACATGTATATCACATGTACCTTTGTTCACCTTGCCATCCTTCTTATCCACCAAATACTTGGGGTAGTTCCGCTTCCAGTGACCAGTCCCTGTGCAGTAGAAGCACTCAGTCTCAGGCTTAGGTCCAAACTTGGGCTTCTTCACTCGAGCAGCAACTTGCTTGTCGTTCTTCTTGAAGTTCCCCTTCTTCCCTTTACCCTTTTTCTTGAAACTGGTGGTCTTGTTGACCATCAATGCTTGATGCTCTTTCTTGATTTCTACCTCCGCAGCCTTTAGCATTGCGAAGAGCTCGGGAATTGTCTTATCCATCCCTTGCATATTCTAGTTCATCACGAAGCTCTTGTAGCTTGGTGGGCAGTGATTGATGAATTCTGTCAATGACATTATCATCAGGAATATTAACTCCCAGTTGAATCAAGTGAAAGTGATCACGTGATCCATATCAACTAAACCATGTACGATCATCACATGAGATGGAGTAGTTTTCAATGATGAACATCACTATGTTGATCATATCTACTATATGATTCACGCTCGACCTTTCGGTGTCAGTGTTCCGAGGCCATATCTGCATATGCTAGGCTCGTCAAGTTTAACCCGAGTATTCTGTGCGTGCAAAACTATCTTGCACCCGTTGTATGTGAACGTAGAGCTTATCACACCTGATCATCACGTGGTGTCTCGGCACGACGAACTTTCGCAACGGTGCATACTCAGGGAGAACACTTGTACCTTGAAATTTAGTGAAATATAATCTTATAATGCTACCGCCGAACTAAGCAAAATAAGATGCATAAGTGATAAACATCACATGCAATCAATATAAGTGATATGATATGGCCATCATCATCTTGTGCCTTTGATCTCCATCTCCAAAGCACCATCATGATCACCATCATCACCGGCGCGACACCTTGATCTCCATCATAGCGTCGTTGTCGTCTCGCCAACTATTGCTTCTACGACTATCGCTACTGCTTAGTGATAAAGTAAAGCAATTACATGGCGATTGCATTTCATACAATAAAGCGACAACCATATGGCTCCTGCCAGTTGGCGATAACTTTGTTACAAAACATGATCATCTCATACAATAAAATTTAGCATCATGTCTTTACCATATCACATCACAACATGCCCTGCAAAAACAAGTTAGACGTCCTCTACTTTGTTGTTGCAAGTTTTACGTGGCTGCTACGGGCTGAGCAAGAACCGTTCTTACCTACACATCAAAACCACAACGATTTTTCATCAAGTGTGTTGTTTTAACCTTCAACAAGGACCGGGCGTAGCCACACTCGATTCAAATTGAGTTGGAGAAACTGACACCCGCCAGCCACCTGTGTGCGAAGCACGTCGGTAGAACCAGTCTCGCATAAGCGTACACGTAATGTCAGTCCGGGCCGCTTCATCCAACAATACCGCCGAATCAAAGTATGACATGCTGGTAAGCAGTATGACTATTATCGCCCACAACTCATTTATGTTCTACTCATGCATATAACATCTACGCATAGACCTGGCTCAGATGCCACTGTTGTGGAACGTAGTAATTTCAAAAAAAAAATCCTACGCACACGCAAGATCATGGTGATGCATAGAAACTAGAGGGGAGAGTATAGTCCACGTACCCTCGTTGACCATAAGCGGAAGCATTATGACACCGCGGTTGATGTAGTCGTATGTCTTCACGATCCGACTGATCCTAGTACCGAAAGTATGGCACCTCCGCAATCTGCACATGTTCGGCTCGGTGACGTCCCACGAACTCTCGATCCAGCTGAGTGTCGAGGGAGAGCTTTGTCAGCACGGCAGCATGATGACGGTGATTAAAAAGCTACCGGTGCAAGGCTTCGCCTAATCACTGCAATGAGATGACCGAGGTGGATTATGGTGGAGGGGGGCACCGCACACGGCTAAGAGATCAATGATCAACTTGTGTGTCTATGGGGTGCCCCTCCCCCATATATAAAGGACTGGAGGAGGGCGAGGGCCGGCCCTCTATGGCGCACCCTGGAGGAGTCCTACTCCCACCGGGAGTAGGATTCCCCCCCTTCCCTAGTTGGACTAGGAGAGAAGGAAGGGGGAGAGAGGGAGGAAGGAAAGGGGGGCGTCCCCCCCCCTCCTAGTCCAATTCGGACCAGAGGGGGAGGGGGCGCACGGCCTGCCCTGGCTTCCCCTCTCTCTCTCTTCACTAAAGCCCATTAGGGCCCATATACTCCGCGGGGGGGTTCCGGTAACCCCCCGGTACTCCGGTATATGCCCGAACTCTCTCAAAACCTTTCCGATGTTCAAACATAGTCATCCAATATATCGATCTTTATGTCTCGGCCATTTCGAGACTCCTCGTCATGTCCGTGATCATATCTCGGACTCCGAACTACCTTCGGTACATCAAAACACATAAACTCATAATACCGATCATCACCGAACGTTAAGCGAGCGGACCCTACGGGTTCGAGAACTATGTAGACATGACCAAGAGACATCTCTGGTCAATAACCAATGGCGGAACCTGGATGTTCATATTGGCTCCCACTTACTCTACGAAGATCTTTATCGGCCAAACCGCATAACAACATACGTTGTTCCCTTTGTCATTGGTATGTTACTTGCCCGAGATTCGGTCGTCGGTATCTCAATACCTAGTTCAATCTCGTTACCGGCAAGTCTATTTACTCGTTCCGTAATGCATTATCCCGCAACTAACTCATTAGTCACGTTGCTTGCAAGGCTTATAGTGATGTGCATTACCGAGAGGGCCCAGAGATACCTCTCCGACAATCGGAGTGACAAATCCTAATCTCGATCTATGCCAACTCAACAAGTACCATCGGAGACACCTGTAGAGCACCTTTATAATCACCCAGTTACATTGTGACATTTGGTAGCACACTAAGTGTTCCTCCGGTATTCGGGAGTTGCATAATCTCATAGTCATAGAAACATGTATAAGTCATGAAGAAAGCAATAGCAACATACTAAACGATCAAGTGCTAAGCTAACAGAATGGGTCAAGACAATCACATCATTCTCTAATGATGTGATCCCGTTAATCAAATGAAAACTCATTTATATGGCTAGGAAACTTAACCATCTGTGATTCAACGAGCTAGTCAAGTAGAGGCATACTAGTGACACCCTGTTTGTCTATGTATTCACACATGTACTAAGTTTATGGTTAATACAATTCTAGCATGAGTAATGAACATTTATCATGATATAAGGAAATATAAATAACAACTTTATTATTTCCTCTAGGGCATATTTCCTTCAAATGACTATATCTCATAGCTTGCTCAACCACAGAGCGCTCTTCAGTCTTCTCGTAATCATAGAATTGCTCCATGATGTACAACTCAGTGCCAGCATCCGAGACCCCAAACTTGGCCTCGAGTGCATCCCACATATCTTTTTCATTATCAATTGACGCATAAGTATCAACTATGTTCTCTCCAAGAAGACTCAAGAGAGCAGCCCTAAACAGGGTATCCATTTTCTGAAAAGCTTGTTCCTATTGAGCATCATATTCTCCTTCAGGTTTTTGCCAAGCGTGGCGTCATAGCAGCTCATGGTTTGAAACCATAGAACGGCTCTCACGCGCCACCTCTTATAGTGGATGCCCTCAAACATACGAGGTCTCATGGAAGCAGCAAAACCACTCGGGGTAAATTGCCTATAATAAGGTTTTTGGAATGTTGGAAATATGAGCAATTTACCATATGACTTTATTAATAGAAATACTGGATAAAACATGACTATTATTGCAGAGAAACAAGTCACGCAATCTGATAGTGAGAAGGTAAATAGCATCTGCAAATATGAACTATAACCAAACATATTTAGAGTAGATAGTAGAGCAAGTTGCATATATGAAGTAGAAGCTAACATATCTAGGGCAGACACTAGAACAAAGAACTGTGGCAGGACCTCTAACAGAAAGAGGAAGAACATGTACGGGACAGCAGCAACAACAGAAGCACTCGACTTGGGGTCGACATCCTCGCCAGCCATGTCGTCGAAGAGGTTGTCGACGTCGGGGAAGTGATCGTCGGTGTTCGGAGCGTCCATGATGAACCGGTCAGTAGTCGCGCAGAGCGCTCCCCAAAAACCTTATCACCCTTCTCCCGTACATGACTCAAAGAAGTGGAGTTTCGAAGGCCTACTGTCCCGACTCGCGGTGCACGCCGCAAGGCGGGATGAGGAAGACAGCAGCAGCTCAGAGATTGGAACCGGTGGCGAGAGGAAGAAGAATTTCTGGTACATCTCTCTGAGAGGAGCGACCTCCCTTTTATAGGCGCAAGAGAAGGAGGTGAGAGGCTGTGCCGGGAGCTGAAGGGAATGAGGAAGATGAAACGAACAGGCAGTAGCCGAAGGGTGCAGCGTTCGTATTCAGTATCCACTGCAGGAAAAACTTTCTAGCTCCCGAGTGACCTTTCGTATACCCGTAGTGCGGGGCAAAAATTTAGACATCGGCTCGGCTCATTCCCGCAACCCGCATCGCGTCGCGTCGTGACGAGGCGTGGCGTGGCGGGCGGTGAAGGAGGAGCGCGCATGAATGTCCCTCTTGTTCTCATGCTCATACATGTGGGGAAACATCCTCCCTTATAAGGAGGTCCAACTCCCATTAAACTAGCAATGTGGGACTAAATTTTAGTTCCACCTCTTGCCTTGCACGAATGGGTTGTGTGGGCCTCTAGGATTTATTAGGAATTTCTGAAACTGCTATTGGGCTTGGCCCAAAATAGACAAAATTCCAGCAATGTTGTGATCCAAATTCAAGTGTAAAGAGAAAGGCTAATTTCTGATGAGCGAGAGGAGCGAGGCCCGTAACCAATAGACTTGGGCCAAAGCGGAGTGAAGCCATGTCTGACCTAGATCACCTGTGTTATAACTTTGTAAGCCGCCGCACGGGATAAATTGATTAATTGTTAATCTCCGGCGTTTCTAACCTCCCCCGATATAGTGAAGATTTGATGGCTGGCGCCCGTGGTTTTTCCCCTATCGTGTTGGAGGGGTTTTCCACGTTAAATCTCAAGTCCCATGTGTTTGGTTTCATTCTTCGTCGTGTTTGTTTTGTCTGTCGTATCTCTAACAAAGATTGCATGGGTTACTAACTATGTTTTTTGTTCTGAGGTAGTTTGGTCTTTTCCAACCTCTTATTTTCTTTCATACGGTAAAGATACATCATCAAGTTAAGTGTGGGGCATTTTATATAGAGGCAAAGAAAGATGGAGCATTCTATCAATTGCAGTGTAACATGAAACATAGGCCGGGGCAGAGTAAAGGTGGGGCTAATGATGAATTGGCCCGACATCGAAGGGTGTAGTATGTGGTACTCTCCTAGAAAAGAAAGAAAATCAAGTATCAATCAAGATTTAGCCAAAGTGTTTACTCTCTCTTCTATAGTGGAGGGCCATTTCAAGATCCAAGTGGTCGTCAACAAGAGTTAGATCGGCGCTCTCGCCTCCCACTCTCTCTCTCTCTCTCTCTCTCTCTCTCTCTCTCTCTCTCTCTCTCTCTCTCTCTCTCTCTCTCTCTCTCTCCATAAAAGGGTAGCTAGGGTTTCGCGTAAGTGTTGATGCCGACGGTTCCCTTCGCCTCCGGGTGCCTTCCTGCCAGCTAGGTGGGGAGACCACTGATTAGGGTTGGCCTTGTTTGGGTTGCCCTAACTTTGGCTAGGGATGTGTCTAGGTGTATGGCTAGCAATGACGAGGTGACACTGCCAGATCTTGGGCCTGTTTTGTCTACGTTTCATCTGGGTGGTCTTAGACAACGCCATTCAATGGACTGGGCGACGATTGTTCATGTTTTTGATGAACTTCGGCTTCACCGGAAATATGGTGAGGCAAGGTCTTCCTGATTATGTCTAGCCAGACCTGGGATGGTTCTCCAGCCCATTCATCACCTTCCCTTTTTCGAGTAGGCGATCTGACCTTTAGTTTGTTGTTGCTGGCTTCCTTTCAGTCTAACCGGCAACTCCTCAGCCTTTGTGTCAACGACATTACACTCGCTTTGAGGTTTTTTCGGAGATCCAGAGAGGATATCGAGCTTTGCTCACTGTGTGTAGCCGTAGAGTGCGGGGGGAGACAACATCAGACATACCCCATGATTCATGTTTAATTTTCTGCTTTTGTAATGGTTGGACAATTTTTATATAAGATCATGGCCCTCTCGGGAAAAAAATTTGAAGACCATTCAGTCACTTTCAATCAAAGAGACCGGAAACCGTCCTTTAGAAACTTGTTTCGAGGACCACAACTTGCTCACATCTTTTCCGTTTTCCTATTCGCTTACGTTGTTCAAAATTGCGCCAGTACATAGATCGCGACAACACACTAGTACTTTTTTTTTGAGCTGGAACACCTTGCGTTCGATATTACTCCTACTCAAGAGAGGATGAAGACCTGTTGAAACATTTGAGCGCATTGATGTGCCGCACGGCCCGAGAGAAAGGGGAGGCAAAACTACTCCTGATCGAGAGTCAACTCGGCGAGCAAAGAGAATGCACGCTGTTCGTTTTAGCAGATTGTCGCATCGCATGGTTTTTCCCGCCTCGAGACGATCCAACTAATAATGATTTAATGAACCAGAATATGTGTACGTACTCGTTTATAGTCAGAGACTTTGTGTTCGACCAATGTTACTGAGCTGTCATGCGATGCCATGGGCTCATCTCATGGCCACGTACGTTCGTGATGGCTTCCTCGGAATGAAAAGGAAAACCTGCGTACGTGCCTCCCTACTCGTGCGAATCGTGCTTAACTTCAAGTGGAGCACCGCCGTGTCTAATGTCAAAGTCAATGATCTTACCAGCGTGGCCTCAGTTGTAACACCGGTCGAGATCCATTGTTCACTGCAACCGACGGTGAGAAACTGAGGACGAATAGTAGTTCTGCCGACCGGCCGGCCTTGATAGAGGAGACGACTTGCTTGGACAACCAAGTTCGATCTAGTCTTTGTCCATGTTTGCGAGAATCAATGTACACTTGTACTACTAACTTTACACTTGTACACCTTGCAGTGTATATATGGGCAAGTGCGCGCGTGGTGGCATATGGTGTAGTGCATTTCTCGCAAAATATTGGTTGCTGACCTGACTGAGAGCAGTGCAGGTCAATCGTCTCGACCCCAGCTCTGTACAGCTCGGCCGTAGACTATAGTGCATGGGGCTTCTCGTTGTAAGTTGTTGATGCATGTCGATCCATCAACCGCGTTTGTCTTACTTCCAGCTGGCGCTGTACGTTTATCAACTCCCCAGTTGCAGAGAGAGATCAGAGACCGATGTCCAAAGCTAATTGTTAAGTTTGTAACAAAAAGAACTTACCACTTGACCAGCCAGAGACACTCAAAGTCCTCGTGTTCACTCGTTGGTACGTACACACGTAGTACGTTCCTTCTGGTTAGCCATTTTGTGAAAACGTGCGTAGCCCCATGCTATAAATAGGACACGAGTGAAGTGATCTTTCAACCTCCAGCACGTCCCGTTCTAGCCTCTCTTTTCTAGCTCAAGCTACGGCGCACGCTCTAGCCAGCCAGTGTGTATCCTACTCGATCGACATGAGGCCGCCGCTTCCTCTGCTCCTCCCGCTCCTACTCGCCACCTTCTTTGTCATCGCCCATGCCGAAACCGACACGGTCGCTGCGCCGTCACCAACCCTAGCTACGTATCCACCTCCACCTCCACCACCACCGGCGTGGACGCCCGTGTCCTCCCCACCATCTCCACCGCAGGCGTCGACGACCGTGTCCCCGCCACCATCTCCACCGCCGGCGTGGACGCCCGTGGCGAACGTGAACGTTCAGTCGATCAAGCAGGTCGGGCAGTTCGCCGTCCGCATCCACGCCCTCCATGTGGACGTAGACCTGGTGTTCGTGAAAGTCGTCAGCTGCCGGACCCAGCCGTCCAGCGACGGGTTCATCTACCAGCTGGTGGTCGCCGTGACGGGCTCCGGCGCCGAGTCGCCGCAGTACGACGCGGTCGTGTGGGGCATCCTTGGGACAATGCGCTGGGAGCTCCGGTCCTTCAAGCCAAAGTAAGGCTCGAGGATATATCTATCGTGCACTCATGTGTACATGCACCAGTGCATGAATGTGCGGCTGGGGTGTCCTTGGGTGCACCCTGTTTCTTTCGTGATTTGCATCAGAATGTTTGGAGAATTTGGGTGTAACTGATCAATTGTTGTTTGGCTGTTCGTGTCTAGTCCTCATCTTATCCATACTCAACCCACCGTCTATCATGCTCGCGAGAGTTAACTCAATCGTGTCTGTTTTACAACTCTTTTTGTTTCTGTGTGTTTTTCTCATTTTGTCACTATGTGGGTGCTTCTCAACAGGTGAAAGTAGTTAGGACTTACCCCGGAAAATGCCAACGGAGGCCGAGCTCCAGGGAGCTCGGTATTTTGAAAAAATCAAAATTTATATTTCAAAGTTTCAGAAAAATTCAAAACAAAATTCCACGGTAACTTAATAGATTTCCGCACGAACGTGTACGAAAATTATATGAATTTGTTGTGATTTGTAGGCTGTACAAAAAAAAAAAATCCGGCCCAACAACAAAAAATATTGGCCCATTCTAGAAATATGTTTTTGTCTTTTTTCTGTACGCCACATGTGAAAGTATTTGGTTTTGAATTTTTGCACAGACGCAATATACATGTGTGAAAGTGTATACAAACAAGTTTAAATTTTTTCACCTTGTGAAAATTTGTATTTTGAAAACGAGCTCCGTGGAGCTCGGCCTCCAAAAGCCCTCACCCGGACTTACCCCCCAGTCCTGCCCCCCGCATCGTACGTCCCCGCCCGCCCTATGCCCTAGCTCTCTTCCACCCCTTTCTCACCCGCCCCCGCCGCCGGCTAGAGCCGCCACCGCAAAGCTGTAGCACCCCAGGATCAGCACGATATGGATCTAGCCATCTCACTAGCCTCTGCATAGAATTGATCCCAATGACACTAAAGCTTCACACAATAACACGCCAAAACGTGTCCACCATGTGGAACAGTTGATATCACAACACAAATAACAAAACATAATCCGCTTGTGAGGCCTTCATGGTCGGTGAGGGAGCGGTTCATCGATAATGGTGCTGCTCCGTCCTCACATAGTTCTCTCCTGTTGCATTGGTCCTATCCCGATTCTGGTCCTCCTGCCGTCGGAGGTCTCGGCTCCAATGGCCACAGATGAGGCGTCGCTCAGGTTCACGTTGGTCAAGGCCAGAGGTGCTCTAGTCGTCGCGTGCTCGATGGCGGGTCGTCGATAGACGCTAAGTGTGTTCCCACTCGGTCGAAACGGGACTGGTGTGGGCGATAGTGTGCCGCCGGGACTCGATGCTGATGTCGTGCCAGGAGTGGACGGAGGTGTCTAACGTCTCTCTCTACCATGGTTGGTGAGCTACAATGATGATGGTGGGTTGAATTTTGAGATCTTGGATGCCGGGGTGGTGACCCCGGAAGGTGGGGCTGCGCGTGGGGCTTTTCGTCAAATAATGGTGATGGAGTCACTTCTTGGCTATGTGGGTAGCAAGGGGAGAGGTGGTGGGTGATCCTGATGTTGTTGTGGCTTTGGTAGAGGTAGTGCCCTGGTCTGGATCTGGAGGCCTCGCGCTGGCATCAATGCCCCCCTCCCCTCGCGGGGTTTGGTCGGCAATGTAGGTGTCGTAGTGAGAGTTGTGAGGGACCGATTGAAAGCTTCGTGACCCGACGCTCGTGACACGCTTGAGGGTGATGCTTCCCCTTGGAGGTGTATTTGTGGGTCCCCTCACGAAGTCTGGGCTCCGGGGTGAAAACTCATGTCTGTCGTCTCGACGACGGTGGAACTTGGCGTCATCACCCTCTTAAGGGTATGGTCACGGAGGCCAGTCCCTTTCGGTTGCAGCTGTCCGGTGGCTTTGGGCATATCTTGTCCCTGACATGTAGTGCTCTCGACTCTGGCATGGGGTAGTCTCGGTGCTCTCCTATCTTATACATGTGTCCCTTTGCTCTCGTTTCTCAGTCCTTACTATCTCATGGCAGGAGGCGACGCTTCACGGCCTGGAGGGAGGGGCGGTCTCAACGACGAGTCGGTCCCTTCCGGAGATGGCTCATTGTGCTTGGTACTAGGGTGTCTAGTGGTTTCACAAGGAAGCGTGGTTCCAGTCCTAGCCAGCAATCTTGGGTGTCTCTTGTTAGGTGTGGTGTCTCCTATTTTCACATACGGTGTTGGCTTTTTTTTTGCACGTGTGCAGCTCGCTCGAATGTCATATTTTTGTTTGACCTACTTGTATGAGGATTTCTTCACCACTTTGTATTGGTTCGGATGTTTGTGCTTTAGATGTAAAGTGGGGTGAAAGTCTGTTTTGAGAGAATCGTCAACCAATATAGTAGAGTTGTGATGCATATTATATTTGCTAGAATTCAGATCTTAATGTTTTCACACACACATTTGATATACGTGGTACAAGCGTGTTCAATAGAAAACCGGTGAGAGTTTCTCTATGATATATACCCGCGCTTTGTAGCTCGAACACATGGATAAAATGTGATGATTAACTATGATTTGTTTTACAAAGATATTTCCTCTCTGATTTCCAATACTAAAACCACAATGTCTTTATTATGGCTATTGGAACCAACTAAACATGAATATAAAGGAACCAAACTATGATGTATGATCTAGGGGCACAAAGTGGGAGTAATTCCCACTAATACCCAAAGATCAGAAGGGGGTCACCACGCAAATAAATATCCAACAACCAACCAACTCCATCAAACCTGGGAGTCTACAAGCGAGATCTAGGGATCGACTAACTCAAGCAACCACTTACTTAAAGAGAGAGTTTTAAGAGTCAATCGTACATATAAAAGGACCAAAAGTAAAATCCATCCACAACAGCAACATAGACCAAGGAGTAAGACTTCAGCATTAGCGAACCATGATTCTGTTGGCCCCAACGCTCCATCCATGTGATGCTTTGAAGACCTCACTTGCAATTAGCTCAACCATTCTTAGGCCCCACTTCATGGTTCTTTGTCTTTCTGGGTTTATCTACAAAATGTTCCAATCAATCAATAAGTTATTATCAGGTTCACGGGAATACAAGGATCATGTACCTTTTATTTTTAAAACGATGTTATTTCTAATTTTCTATATAGGCTAGTAGATTGCAAAAACACCCGCCAAAACCAGTTTTTATAAAAATCTTATTAAACTTGTAATACAACGGTTCAAAAAGCATATACATCATTAGTTATATCATGAAGGTTAAAAGCACATTTCCTAATTGTTCCATGGCAGTTTTGAAATAGAGCACTGCAAAAACAAGTGGTTAATGTATTCATCTTTTCCACAGTAGGGACATTTCTTATCCCCAATCTATCCTCCCTCTAATCATGTTATCCTTGGTAAAAAAAATATTCCTAAGAACTAACCACATAAAGACCTTAACTCTGGGTGTCACTTTAGCTTTCCAAAAAAAGTGTGTGGGTATTTCATCCCATTTTCTATCAATAAACTATAATAATATATTACAGAGTACAACCCTTTTTTGTTTATTGTCCATCTAATAGAATCTTTCTATCAATCAAGATCCCACCATCACAAACTTCTCTGATGTGTCCAAGCAGAGTCCTTCTAAATTATACTTGGCCAAGTCTTTTAGAAAAAATAAATCAAATGAAGATATGTTCTTATCAAAATATATTTTATAAGAGGTTTATCTCTTATCCACCAGTCTTCCCAAAATCTCACATTTTCACCATTTTCACATCTTCTCTGATGTTATATAATGATGACTAACTATGATGATATGACATATTGATGTCCTGGTAAACATGCATGACTTATTGGTGTGGATGAGTTGCATGGATATGAAAAAATAGGTAGATGGTGGGATGGAGCATGCAACTAAAAAAATAGGAAACATTCAATAATTATTGACGTGGCATGTATGGTGAGTTAGCATGCGTGTTGAGAGAAATATATATATATATATATATATATATATATATAGGATTGACTATTCGTCACCCTGGGTGAGGAATAGTTATTCTTCACCCCCCTCTATTTTACCATCAATGCATCGTAATTTTACGTTCCGTAAGTTTTGTCTTATTTCCGATGTAAAAAGAGACTGTAAGAAAATATATAATCGTCGTAAAAAATATTTTATGTTATGTAAAATTACAAACGTAAAAACATAGTGTAAAATACACATAAACTGTAAATTTTCTTGTCTTATGACCTATATTTTTATTTTCTTACGCAAAATTTTACATAGTGAATCAATAGGAATGTAACTATTTGAATTCCAAACGTAATTTAATTATGAAATGATTGTAAGATTACCTCGGTGAAGAATAACTTATTCTGCACCCTGGTGATGAATAGCATCATATATATATATATATATATATATATATATATATATATATATATATATATATATATATATATATATATATATATATATATATATATATATATATATATATAGGCACGCTAAAATAAGCCTGAGCGTACTTTTAGTAATCGTACACTCCACCCGCGCACTTGCCAAACAGCGACCGATCGGTGCGCTAATTATCCCAAACCACCCGCCACACACCTTTGTTCTCAGGCCATCAATTCATCGTAACGTGGTAATGGGTAGCAGGCCCCGCCGAAGAAAAAAACTGTCGTAATTAGCGAAGGAAAAGTGGTATCTCAGAGTTACACTTTTACGAGGCACGAACCTAATTAGTTACGTTCCTATATTTTACGTGGCTTATTACTATGCTGAATTAGTTACATCACTATATTTTACATGGCTTATTACTATGTTTACAAAAATACACATATATCAAAGATCAACTATTTAGGTATACATGATTTATATATTTTAGCATGAGATTGAAGCGCTCTCACGTGGGTGCATATATATGTGATGCATATGTTGAATTCAAAATTGTTGCCCAAGGAAATAGTGAAAAGAAATAGCAAATAAGATGATTTTATTGATTAACTAGAAAAATCATGTTGGGTCAAATAAAAGGTGAAACAAACACGAACAACAAAAAGGCTGATAAAAAATTAAGTTTCACTTTTTTGCGAGGGAATTTAAGTTTCGCAACATATTGAACTCTTCCTCCATGCTTTTGGAGAAGACGGCCAAAGTTGAACTAGATCGACTAACATCAAAGGCCTTGAATAGACACATGAGTTGGCCGCCTCAACAAGTGATAGACGCCAACTTCAACATACGAGAATTTAACATCACTGGATGCAACCTGACCAATGACACACCATTTGCAAGGCAAGGTTGTTGAATTACTACTTCGTCGCTGAACCATCAGAAGCACACAAAAATGGAACATTGGGACCACAAACCAAAGCAATCATGGCATCAACGTCAATACCACCAATCACCAAGTCAGGCTGAAGCATCAGATGAGTATCCACTGGATTCATGAGATCAACAATAGACCACATGATCTCTTGGTGATGCATGGAGTAGACCACAACAGTCGAACCAAGATGGACACATAGCCGTGAGACTTCTATTTCTTGTGTTGCGCGCCACCACTGATACTTTGCCGCCAAAATGTCGCCATTTCATTTGTGGTTATTCTCACATGTTGGCGCATAGTAGGTCACAAAGATTAGATGGGTTGACAGAAAAGCTTGCCAGTTTTCGGCATGTCGGTGCAACATAGTGCCGGTGTGAGACAAGTAGGAAATAATGGATGTTTGGTCCTTGGATCTGCAGCTCTTCCAACGGCGAAGGTCTCTTCTGCAGGGCGCTAGTCCGGTAGGACCGTCAACACGTAGGCTCCGGTGATGGAGCGACATGCGGTGGAATACCATCATGCCATAATGGCCAATCGGGGGATGAAGACGAATCACATGGACTTCGATGTAACCTTTTAAGCTTTCTAGGTATTTTTTTGTAACTTTTCGATTTTTCTGGGTGTTTTTTGACCTGGCTATGTCCTTTTTTCTTCGGCTCTTTTTTTTTTCGCTTCGCCTCTCTTCTCCCGGTGTAGAAAATTATTTCGTTCACGGGTGGGCAAGTTTTTCTGGACTTCCTATTTGTCGCTAGTTGCGGCAAAGTGCTGACGTTTCGCACAAGGCGCCGCTAACCTGGGCCGGCCCATTTCCATTGGCACGACCGCGATATGAAAAACGCAAAAAGAAGAGGGCGCTTGAGCTGCGGATCGATCCTGGGACCTCCTGGTCCATGGCGCGCCATGCTAACCACTGCAACAGTCAACTTCCCACGTTAAGATTAAAGCGCCAGACTTAAAGAAACATACAACAGCGGCAGGGACGAACAATAACCTACTGCAAGTGAGCAACGCTAATAGCCACCATAATTCCTGGGATTTCGTACATAAAATAGCAGTCCGCCTTATATGAACATTAGGTGCAAAGATTTTAATATTTCATAGAGAGAGAAAAAATAAACTTGAAACATTTTTTGGAATCTAAAATATAAATTCAAAATAAAGGAACAACATGAAGACGACATTTTTTCCCTGAAATAAAAAAGAATTTATTGAAAATGAAACATTTTCTGAAAAACATGAACAAAAACTGAAAGCGCGAACATATTTCAAAATTATGAACAAAATTTTCTCTCTCTATGAAAATTACGAACAAAAATTTGTTCTTATAAAATGTCTAATCATGAATATTTTTGAAAGGAGAACAAATTTTGAATTGTGTGAAACAATAGGGGTCTTTCTGTGCAAGTCAGCTGAACACCGTAATTGATGAGTGAGTAGGTGGGTTAGGTGCACCCCTCGCCTAGTGGGAAGTCATGAGGCAATTTTTCTGTAAACATGAACATTTTTAGAATTTTCGAACAAAATTTTGAAATAGGAACAATTTTTAAAATAATGAACAAATTTTGAATTTTTAGAACAAATTGTAAAATGGAGAACAATTTTGAAAATCGCAAACAAATTTGAAATGTGAACCTTTTTTAATACATGAACAAAAATTTGAGAAATAAGAACATTTTTTGAAATTTGTGAACAATTTTTGAAAATAGGCATTTTTTTGAAATCCATGCCATTACATTCAAATTTCTCAAAAAATGAAAAAATAATTCAAACAAATTTTGAAAAACAGGAACATTTTATAAAAATTCGGAACAAAAATTTGAAAGCAGAAACATTTTTTGAATTTGTGAACAAATTCTGTAAAATGGGAACATTTTTTGAATTTGTGAACAATTGTAAAATGGGAACATTTTTTGAATTTATGAACAAAATCTGAAAAACAGGAAAAAAACTGAAATTTGTTTTTTTTTAAATAAACTTGAAAAGAAAAAAAGAAACAGAAAAAAGGAAACAGTAAAGAAAAAGAAAAAAAGAAAAAAGAAAAAGAAGAGAAATAGAAAAACGAAAAACGAAAAAGAAACTGAAAAAGAAAAAAGCCGGTTCAGGAACCTTCTAGAAGCTTCCCAAAACCGGAAAAAAACCAGCTGGAAACATCATCGAAGGTTCCCATAACTGGTGTCTGCTGTAACGCTAAAGCGGGCCGGCCCACTCGGTCGCTCGCTCGCACCTCCCCTGTGCGAAGCGTCGACAACTTGCCGCAACGAGCGGCAAGTAGGATTTTCCAAGTTTTTATTTATGAGGAGATCCCGAAATCACTAATTGAGGAGCGCTCCTCGCAACGATTAGTCGGGGAGCACTCCCCGCGCGCCAAGTGTCACGCGCGGAGCGGTCGGGAGACTTTTCTGAGGCGCTCCGCGCGCGACACTTGTCGTGCGCACGGCGTCTCCCGTGTTTTCCAGTTTCCGGTTTCCCTTTCTGGTTTTTCCTTTTTTCACTTTAGTCCTTATAATTTTAATGTTTTGTAAACCTTTTGATCTGTTTTGAGATCTGTTTACTCTCTGGTGTGGGCGAACCGTCGTGGAGCACTGTTCTTTCTTTACCGTCGTCTCTGTCTGTCACGGCCGCCGCTCTTGTCGCGTGGTTAGGGCGGCCCCTGTCCCGGTCGCCGCGCTTGTTGCCTGCTTTTAGGGCGGTTCTTCTTTAGCGTCGACCGCGCTTCCCCGTTCGCGTGATCGCCGTTCCCTACCGGTTGCCTTTGTGGGTTCCCTGTTTCCCTTTCTTGTTTCTCTTTTTGTTCCCATTATATTTCCGGGATATGGAGATTTATGGGGTAGTTATGGGTGGGGACTACCAACACTATCAGATGTCAAGTTTCAACTGGGTTTTGTAGGATTAGTTCTTGATAATCATTGTGTTCCTTGCAGTTATGGCTTGTCCTTTTTGCCGTATGCCTGGTGGCCCGTGTTCTTCTGTTGACTCTTCTGTAGATGGGTTCAGTGTGGTCCTGGATCAGCATTGTTGGAGGCGTGTTGAAAGAATATCATTTTATAATTGTTCAATTTTTGGCACACACATTTATTTCTTTTGGTGCTGCTCATGCTGTTTAGGTTTTGATTATGATCCTTGTTCTGATTTGTTGTGCAGTGTTAGAGCTCATCTTGCTTGTTACATCGAGGAGTGTAGGGCTTTAGCCATAAGGAGGGGTGACGAAGATACTGATCTTGCTTTTCAGTGCAATGAGGGTTATTTGTATGGTGTTCTGTTTAGTCCTACACTCCTCGATGTAACAAGCAAGATCAGATCTTCACACCCTCCTTATGGCTAAAGCCCTACACTCTCGATGTAACAAGCAAGATGAGCTCTAACACGCACAACAAATCGTAACAAGGATCATAATCAAAACCTAAAAAGCATGAGCAGCACCAAAAGAAATAAATGTGTGTGCCAAAAATTGAACAATTATAAAATGATATTCTTTCAACACGCCTCCAACAACGCTGATCCAGGACCACACTGAACCCATCTACAGAAGAGTCAACAGAAGAACACGGGCCACCTGGATTAAGCAAATGAAGGCACGGAATTGAAGTCAGTGCAGGCACGGTCGTGAGGAGGCACGGGTATACTAAGAGCTACGTGTGTGCAGCGCCAAAGTTGTACGGGCGAGATACTATGGGTTTCATGCGAGAGGCACGTGTGTGTGTAGCACGTAGAGTTACTGTTGGTTTTATGTGAGGCACATGGATTGAGCAAGACGGAGGCATGGAATTATAGTCAGTACAAGCACGGTTGTGGAGGTACGGGTATACCGAGAGACGCGTCTGTGCAGCACCAAAGTTGCATTGGCGATCACGCGTGCGGAGCACGTAGAGTTACTGTGGGTTTCAAGTGAGGCACGTTGATCAAGCAAACAGAGGCACGGAAGTGGAGTCAGTACAAGCACGGTTGTGTGGAGGCACGGTTTTGAACCCTCTTGCTGCTGTCAAGATTCTAGAGGCACGGATGTACAATAGTAAAGGCATCGGTCCGAATATCTGGTTAGAGGGGCTCGGTTAATGATGCACAGGTGTGTAGTCTCTAGGGTCACGGGTGCGTGGCACCACAGGCATGGATTGAGTAGACACTTAGTGAGTCACGCTTGTACATAGGCCAGTTGCACACAGTAGTGTAGTTTTGTGGCATCGTGCAGAACTGGTGTACGGAGAGGAACCTGTGTACAATAGCAAGGATGTTCTGAATGGACGGTGCGGTGTTTGATGTGAAATGGAGGCAAGGATTTTTTTTGAATGTGGTTAAGGTAACAAAGTTCTCGTCGCTTGTGACTGTGTACCGAATGATCTTCTGCAATATTTATGAATTGTTCACGCCAATGTTTAATAAGCATTGTACTGAAAGTTTACAATGATATCATCACATATTCTTGTAAATGCACGATGCATTTTGTAATGGTTGAGTATGAAAATTATAATACACTATCGTGCGAGATATCTCTCATTCTATAATCATGGATACAATATATGCTTGCTCAGTACTGGGACATAACTTACTAATTGCATTTAGACATGCAAAACGTAGTATGCATTTGTACATGAGCACACCACTGTGTTCAAAGTTCAAACTAAAATAGTAATACAATACACACAGCATCTTTGAGCAACAACAAACATATTTACAACATAGGTTCATACAACCCAAATTAGTACATGAGCACACCACTGTGTTCAAAGTTCAAACGTAAAATAGTAATTCAATACACACAACATCTTTGAGCAACAACAAACATATTTACAACATAGGTTCATACAATCCAAATTATATTAATAGTAGTTCCTACTAGTTTAATGTAGACATCCATTTTCTCGCAATTTACCAACCACTGTTTCCCTTCCGGCGCTTCCGGCCCCTGGAAGATCCCTCGTCATTGCTCTTACGTGGGTGGAGTCTTTCTTTCATTGGTTGTTGGTGGAGGTGATGTAGCCCGTTCTTGATGATTAGGATTCTACGGTACAACTCGTAGCTAACATACCCGTCCTTTGCCGCGTACTCAAGGTGTATCGGGGAAAGTGGCTTCCACTCCCATAACTGGCGTTTCTCCTTTGGGAATGATTTCTTCATGTTCTTGTATGAGGGGTCGATGATGGCCGCTGCAAGGTCACCCATGGAGTCCCTTTCTCCACCACCCTTGATGCAGAATAGCCTATGGATGTCGACGTGGTGCTCGTCTGGAATTATGATGCATGCACGGGCAAGCATGGTCTTGTTGTTTCTGGTATCGATGCTAGTGAAAGTTACCGCTTTCTGTTGCAGGAAGTCAACTAACGCCTGGGAGCGCTCGGAAATGCAGTAGTGGTATACAAGGACATGCTTGCGCATGGCAAGTTGGACGACGGCGATCCCTTGTCATGTGTAACTGCTCTACGTGTGTACTCGAGGTCGAGGCCGATGAACTTGTTCTTCTCCTCCTTTAGCCATTCTTCGTACTTGTTGATGATCCGCTCCACGGTCCTTGGGTTGTTGGTGTACACCACCTCAAGTAAGGTTGTACCGTGGGTAGTAATGTGTTCGGTGAGTGTTGTTAGTTTCCCTCGTCCATGGCTGGAGGTGTGCGGTGGTGAACTGCGGCCGGCGAGAAACTTTCGAGGAAGAGGATGAAATGGAGTCGGAAAAGTGAAAGGGTTCTTTTGTTGTGCCAAAAAGGAAACCGCCAAAGAGCAGTTGCTAGTCACGCGGCGGTTCCAGGCGTAGAATTTCGGAAACAGGGTTTGTTTTATCTGTTTTTTTAAGATTTTCACTTGTCTTGTTCATTGAATTTTTTTATTCGTTGTGTGCTGCCTGCGTGATGCATCTTTGGCTGTGAAAGTAGTCGTGTAAACGGTAGAACACTCAGCAGATGCATGGTCGTGCCTTTGTTGTGAAACGTTTTTTTCAATTAATAATCTTCCTTGGTTAGGTAGGCACGGTTTTTATGTTATTCGGTGCACAAGTGTGTATTTAGGAAAAGTTGAAGTAAGTTTGATAACATCGCATTGCTAGAGGTTTTGAATCACAAACTGATTCTTGTTTCGTTTCATTTTTGAAAATGAATCTTTTTGTTTTGTTTTTTGAATTGTGAACTTTTCAAAGGATAAGAAGTACATTTTTTCGAATGAATCATTTCGATGGTTCAAACAACATTTGTTTTAAAGGATCATTCTGATGGTTGAAACAGCAAGTTGAGTGTCCGTAAGAGCTACATAAGTTGCAAAAGATTATTCCGATAGTTCAAGCAAGCACATGGTCCATAATAGTTAAATTACTCTATCATCCCAACTAGCAAACTTATAGTAATCAGTGTTTTGCTCCTGGAGGCATCATGATGAAACGAGTGTTGAACATTCTAGGAGATACATTGTTTGCTTCCATTTTAGGTGCTGGTTCCGACAGAATCTACATAATGCGCTGAATGATGATGGACACAGAATGCTCATTTCGCTCTTTGAAAGTGATTAGAACAACATTCTTTTCAACGAAGGATGCAGCTGATATGAAGTCTCTGAAAGAAGACTTTTGTATTACCATCCTGCCGTCATTTTTGGAGATGTAGTACGATGAAGGAGTGATGACATGTGTAGGTTCATCAGGAGCTTCAAGGGTTACCCTGCCAGTGGTTGGCATGTCCACTCATCTCTTCAGTGTTGAGACAACGCTCCTCGGAATTTTCTAGAAGAAAATCAAAATTAAATAGAAATTAAAACCGTTGATTTGTCACTTGGACAATAAATAAAAGAATGTCTGAATATGGATAGTGCACAAACATTAAGAAGTTCCATATTGGAAGTAATATAGTTCCTGGCATGTTCAGCTTTGTGTGTAAACAGATAAAACAACATATTAAGAGAACAACGGAAGTTTTGTTGTTTTAGGTTTGAATAAATAGGTTCTTTATAATTTTACAAATAAGAAATATTATGTCAGTATTGTTTATTTTACATATGAGCAAAATACGTTTGGTATTTTAACAAGGACAGTTGTAACCAACCATGACGTAGTCTTTGGTGTTAGTGTGAGTCAGGACATGGACAAATGGACGGCAACGGATGAAAGTATCTCCAAAAAGGCGTTGTAGAAACAATCGTGTCTGGTCGTAGGTAAGCTCAATATCCTTAGAGTAGACACAGCAGTGAACATGGTCGAAATCGTCAAAAGAAAGATCGTCGAGAGCTAGAAAAAGAAAAAGCTTTTAAAGTTAGATAAAGTTATATCCAACACGGGGTTAATATTATTCAGTTTGATTCATGCATATAAAATTACAGCGAAAGAAGATAAGTTTGTAATGTTTGTAATATTAAATACCTACCAACATGGGGTAATGGAAGCAGCCTTTTGTTATCTCGATATGTTTGTATTTCGAGATTGAGACCCTCGTCTGGTAGTTCAAATTCTATGCGGTCTCCAGCACGAAGTTCATAATCAGCCGCAAAGATGTTCCACTCACCACCGCAGAACTTTGTGTAGTTTGCCCTATGCTTAAACAAAGCATTGTAAGACATTCCTTCATGTGTAAGAAGGGCTGGCTCTACCTGCTGTTTACGCAATTTTCTTGCTTCTTTCTTCTCCTCTTCAATGTATTTCAGCGAGAAAAGCTCTGACATTACAAGGTACATACTGGAAAAAATAGTGCAAATAACAACTTGTAAGTATAAATTTGAACTCGCGTACTATTAATGTTAAAAGTTTTCTTAAATTGGATATGAATTTTGATAAGAATTACAGATAACAACATAATTGTATTATAAATTAATGGACTATATTAATCAGGGCATAGGCAAGCAAACTAATGGAAAATGAAAACACAAGGCAGGTGCAAAGAAGTGGCAGCAGGGGGACCTAGTGTAGGTGCAAGGGGGTATGAGTGACAGTGACGATTTTTACTGTGTTGTAAGCAACTAATTTGTTAGTGATGCTTACTAACCATGTGGCTCCAGCAATTGTCATCAAGAATAACCTCAAACTCTGGATAACTTCAGTGTGTGGTTACATAAGGGTCACTTTGGTTGGCGGCGTAGGGCAAATCATACCTAAATATTTCAGAAAATCTATGTTAAGAAAACAAAAATATCATAACAATTTAAAAACAAGCTTCAACGTGGAAGGTAGACAACGACTAGCTTCAAATATGTTAGCCATATTGAAGGCAGGCAACAACTACAAATTTACCATAAATCTTCTCATCTACTCCTTCAAGAAAAGCAGTATAACAGAGTTTATAACACTTGTTTAGATTTTCAAATGGTTTTATATTCCTTTAGAGAATGAAGTCGTTGTACGGATCGATGCTTGAAGAACTATCAAATGAAAAACCTAAACGTAAAACGTAAATACGGATCGGAGCATGCTGCTTACGCATATGCTTTTTACCTGGGACAGAAGAAGAACGAGGGTTGACGAACGGATATTTGGGTAGGGGAAGCTTAGGGCAAGCGCACACGGCTAGCAAAATCTACGAGAGAAGTACGGCTTGGAAGTTAATCAAGAGACCGAATAAAAACTCTACAATAACTTGTTTGAAATGAGACTGTGTGCGGGGAAGAAGCACGAACCCTAGAAGTAGGCGGACAGATAAGGCAGATGGCTTGTGATTGGAAGCTTAGGGCAAGCACCCACGGCCAGCAATCTACGAGAGAAGTATGGCTTAGAAATTAATCGATTGTGTGCGGGTTAGAAGCACGAACCCTAGAAGCAGGTGACGGAGAAGAAGCACGAACCCTAGAAGAAGGCAACGGAGAAGGCAAATGAGTTGTGTTGTGGCTTGATGTCTACTACACAACCTTCTTCTTGTAGACGTTGTTGGGCCTGCAAGTGCACAGGTTCGTAGGACAGTAGCAAATTTCCCTCAAGTGGATGACCTAAGGTTTATCAATCTGTGGGAGGCGTAGGATGAAGATGGTCTCTCTCAAACAACCCTGCAACCAAATAACAAAAAGTCTCTTGTGTCCCTAACACACCCAATACAATGGTAAATTGTATAGGTGCACTAGTTCGGCGAAGAGATGGTGATACAAGTGCAATATGGATGGTAGATATAGGTTTTTGTAATCTGAAAATATAAAAACAGCAAGGTAACAAGTGGTAAAAGTGAGCGTAAACGGTATTGCAATGCTAGGAAACAAGGCCTGGGGTTCATACTTTCACTAGTGCAAGTTCTCTCAACAATAATAACATAGATAGATCATATAACAATCCCTCAACATGGAACAAAGAGTCACTCCAAAGCCACTAATAGCGGAGAACAAACGTAGAGATTATGGTAGGGTACGAAACCACCTCAAAGTTATTCTTTTGGATCGATCTATTAAAGAGTTCGTACTAGAATAACACCTTAAGACACAAATCAACCAAAACCCTAATGTCACCTAGATACTCCATTGTCACCTCAAGTATCTGTGGGGCATGATTATACGATATAGTAACATCCCAAATTTTCAATTTGGAATGTTATACATAGAGCATCATTGCAAATCATATTTTCTTCATTGCATTTTTGCTCGATCCTAGGAATTCTACACAACTCAAGGACCCACGGAGAGAGTTGGGGATTTTCGTTATTTTCATATTTGAGTTTTCTCAAATTTTGAAAATAGGATCATTTGATTTTAATTATTTTGTCTTCAATTATTTCTACTATCAAAATATGAGAGAGGGAATAAAATGACTTTCCCAAAATAAAGAAATAATGAAAATTTAATAATAAAATCAATTAAGATTTTATTTTGGAGTTTTTCGCCTTTTTATTTGAATTTAGGAAAAATGCGTGTTTTTCGAAATTACATTTAGGCCCCAAATAAATGTTCATTAAATCCGGCTTGATTTTATAAGCCGGGGAAAATTTATTTCGGGATTTTTGGAGTCCGTTTAGTTTTTATTTTATTTTTTTTCTGCGCGTAACTATTTTAAAAAAACGAACCGCCTTTGGGCCTCGCCGCGGGACTCCGCTCGGGGCACTATATAAGCGCCTTGACCCAGCGCCTCCCGCCAGCCGCCCGCCCGAGCCCCGAGCCGCCCGTCGCCGACCCGTCGCCATTGCAACCCCCACCCGAAAACCCTAACCTAGCTAGCCATTGCCGCCGCCGCCGCTAGCCGCCCGCCGCCGTGACCCGCCGCCCGAGGTTCGCTGCCGCCTCGTTTTCCGTGCCGTTTTTTTTATAAAAACCGAGCGGTTTTTTTTCGGTTTTTATTTTCGGTTTTTTTTTATTTTCGGTTTTTTTATTTTCGATTTTTTTTCGATTTAGGCTAATTAGCGGACGTTCGTCCGTTAGTTCGTTTAAATGAACGCGTTCGTCAGATTAGTTTAGTTAACGAACGTTCGTTCGTTAACCCGTTCGTCGTTTTTCTGTTTCTTGGATTTAATCCGCGATTTTTCTGATCGCGATTCCAGATCCGGTTTTCGTTTTAGTATAACTTTTCGCTCGTTTATCGGAATCAGGCGATTCAAGCGCCTAGAGTTTCGTCTCGAAACCCTATTTCCGAATAACCTACTTAAACAAGTTTTTGCTTCTGTAAAATTTGACTTAGATCCAGATTAGTAAGACGAAGCTGTTTTCTTCCGCCGTTTGACTTTCTTTGCTTCGTTTGATTTGATTCTTTTTGCAAACCGGAGTTCTTAAGTTGAACTATCTGGTTAGATCTATTTGAGTTTTACCTGTGCATTAGATGAGTACTTATTGTATGCTTGTTTGTTTGTCTGCGATAGAATACCGGAATCGCCGCTGTTACTTGAGTCTCTAGGTTTCGCGGATCATCAGCAAGGCAAGTAACACTTTGATCATACCTCTTCTCATACCCACTTTTTATGCATTAGATCTATCCTCAAACACTTGCATGATTAGGATCTAATTAAATTGTGGGATGGGAAGTAGTTGAGGTAGTACCTATTACTGCTTTATTATAAACCCTTGGGAGTTACTTCTCGTTTGCTTATTATGCCATGCTATGCTAGTAGGCGTGGATTGGGTGAGTGTATCCATGACAGATGTGAGATTATTATTTAATGGTTTATTCAAGGTGGCAACTTGAACACACATCCAGGTGGATTGAGGCACTGGTTTCTATCAGACTTGCTCAGATTTCTTGGACCGCCACCCAGTGCTCAAAGGGATCATGAGATTATTCAAACTAGAAACTTCCGTGTGCAGCCACAAGCCATTATGGGCTCTGGCATAGTTGATTAAGTTGTGCGAACTCTTACGGGTAGACTAGCAGATGTAGGGGAAAGTAGGTGTACCGGTCTACACACAAGTAAGGTGCTAGTGCTTCTGAAAGACTGTGTCTCGGTCATCCTTCTCTCAAACACCATGTAGTGCGAGAAATCAAACGGAGGCGATCGAGTCTTGTGGGGAAAAGTGTGCAAACTTCTGCAGAGTGTATAAACTAATCATGGTTAGCCGTGTCCCCGGTTATGGACATCTTGAGTATCTAGTACTTGGATATCATGTGAATCTCATCATGTTACTTCTAAATTAATATTGTTGGGTTTGTTAATGAGTACTTTTAATTGGGATTAAGGATGCTGTCAACCATTCTCAATGTTTCACAGCCACCATGATAGTTAAATAATTTTATTCCTTTGCAGTAGGGAAAAATTTGGCTTTATGCAAAACTGTAACCATAGAGCTTTTCCACCAGCCATATATGCATGTAGTATAGGCTTATCATTCCATTATTCTCTATGTATTACATTGCCAACATATTCCATGTGTTGGCCCGTTTTCGGGCTGCAACGTTTCATGTTGCAGACTTTTCAGACGACGAGTAAGGTGCATAGGTCGTGGTTCTATACTCAGTGATGCCGTTGGAGTTGATGGACTCGCTTATTCTTCCAAGCCTTCCTCTGTTATCGTTATTATATGGCCTTAAGCCATATTTACTTTATTAAGTTCTCTCTTGAGACATTCGATTGTAATAAGTGTGTGATTGCTACTCTGTTATAAATCCTTCGAGTACTGTGTGGTGTCATAATTACTGATCCAGGGATGACACTAAGCACAGAGATCAGACTGTTTGAGGTCTGGTCGCTACAGATATGCATCACACAATCTCATATTCATCCAACCAACACAAAGTACTTCAAAGAATGCCCCAAAGTTTCTACCAGAGAGTCAAGAACGTGTGCCAACCCCTATGCATAGGTTCATGGGCGGAACCCGCAAGTTGGTCACCAAAACATACATCAAGTGGCACATGATATCCCATTGTCACCACAGATAAGCACGGCAAGACATACATCAAGTGTTCTCATAAAAGACTCAATCCGATAAGATAACTTCAAAGGGGAAACTCAATTCATCACAAGAGAGTAGAGGGGGAGAAACACCATAAGATCCAACTACAATAGCAAAGCTCGGGATACATCAAGATCGTGCCATAGAGGGAACACGAGAGAGAACACAAGAGAGAGAGATCAAACACATAGCTACTGGTACATACCCTCAGCCCCGAGGGTGAACTACTCCCTCCTCGTCATGGAGAGCGCCGGGATGATGAAGATGGCCACCGGTGATGGGTTCCCCCCTCCGTGGGGTGCCGGACCGGCTCCCGAGAGGTTTTGGTGGCTACAGAGGCTTGTGGCGGCGGAACTCCAGATCTATCTTCTCCGTGGATGTTTTTAGGGTACGTGGGACTATATAGGCGAAAGAAGTCGGTCGGGGGAGCCTCGAGGGGCCCATGAGACAGGGGGGCGCGCCCCCTATCTCCTGGCCTCCTCGAGGATCTTCTGACTTGCCAAGTCTCCAGGATGATATTCTTCCCAAGAATAACGCTGCCGAAGGTTTCATTCCGTTTGGACTCCGTTTGATATTCCTTTTCTTCGAAATACTGAAACAGGCAATAAAACAGCAATATGGGCTGGGCCTCCGGTTAATAGGTTAGTCCCAAAAGTAATATAAAAGTGGATAATAAATCCCAATATTGCTCAAAACAATAAATAATATAGCATGGAACAATAAAAAATTATAGATACGTTGGAGACGTATCAAGCATCCCCAAGCTTAATTCCTGCTCGTCCTCGAGTAGGTAAATGATAAAAACAGAATTTTTGATGTGGAGTGCTACTTGGCATAATTTCATTGTAATTCTTCTTAATTGTGGTATGAATATCCAGATCCGAAAGATTCAAGACAAAAGTTTAATATTGACATAAAAATAATAATACTTCAAGCATACTAACAAAGCAATCATGTCTTCTCAAAATAACATGGCCAAAGAAAGTTATCCCTACAAAATCATTTAGTCTGGCTATGCTCTATCTTCACCACACAAAGTATTTAAATCATGCACAACCCCGATGACAAGCCAAGCAATTGTTTCATACTTTTGACATTCTCAAAACTTTTTCAATCTTCACGAATACATGAGCGTGAGCCATGGACATAGCACTATAGGTGGAATAGAATGGTGGTTGTGGAGAAGACAAAAAGGAGAAGATAGTCTCACATCAACTAGGCGTATCAACGGGCTATGGAGATGCCCATCAATAGATATCAATGTGAGTGAGTAGGGATTGCCATGCAACGGATGCACTAGAGCTATAAGCATTTGAAAGCTCAACAAAAGAAACTAAGTGGGTGTGCATCCAACTCGCTTGCTCACGAAGACCTAGGGCATTTTGAGGAAGCCCATCGTTGGAATATACAGGCCAAGTTCTATAATGAAAATTCCCACTAGTATATGAAAGTGACAACATAGGAGACTCTCTATCATGAAGATCATGGTGCTACTTTGAAGCACAAGTGTGGTAAGAGGATAGTAGCATTGTCCCTTCTCTCTTTTTCTCTCATTTTTTTGTTTCTTGGGCCTTTTCTCTTTTTTATGGCCTCTTTTTTTCCTTTTTTTCGTCTGGAGTCTCATCCCGACTTGTGGGGGAATCATAGTCTCCATCATCCTTTCCTCACTGGGACAATGCTCTAAAAAATGATGATCATCACACTTTTATTTTCTTACAACTCAAAAATTACAACTCGATTCTTAGAACAAAATATGACTCTATGTGAATGCCTCCGGCGGTATACCGGGATGTGCAATGACTCATGAGTGACATGTATGAAAGAATTATGAACGGTGGCTTTGCCACAAATACGATGCCAACTACATGATCATGCAAAGCAATATGACAATGATGGAGCGTGTCATAATAAACGGAATGGTGGAAAGTTGCATGGCAATATATCTCGGAATGGCTATGGAAATGCCATGATAGGTAGGTATGGTGGCTGTTTTGAGGAAGATATATGGTGGATGTATGATACCGGCGAAAAGTGCGCGGTATTAGAGAGGCTAGCAATAGTGGAAAGGTGAGAGTGTGTATAATCCATGGACTCAACATTAGTCATAAAGAACTCATATACTTATTGCAAAAATCTACAAGTTATCAAAGCAAAGTATTACGTGCATGCTCCTAGGGGGATATATTGTTAGGAAAAGACCATCGCTCATCCCCAACCGCCACTCATAAGGAAGACAATCAATAAATAAATCATGCTCCAACTTCATCACATAACGGTTCACCATACGTGCATGCTACGAGAATCACAAACTTTAACACAAATATCTTATAAATTCACAACTACTCAACTAGCATGACTCTAATATCACCATCTTCATATCTCAAAACAATCATCAAGGATCAAACTTTTCATAGTATTCAACACACTCATAAGAATTCTTATAAATCCTTTATGCTTAGCATATTAGGATTATTTAAGCAAATTACTATGCTATTTAAGACTCTCAAAATAATATAAGTGAAGCATGAGAGTTCATCTATTTCTTCAAAATAAAACCACCATTATGCTCTAAAAGATATAAGTGAAGCACTAGAGCAAACAACAAACTACTCTGAAAGATATAAGTGAAGATCAATGAGTAGTCGAATAATTATGCAACTATGTGAAGACTCTCTAACATTTAAGAATTTAAGATCTTGGAACTTTATTCAAACATCAAGCAAAGCTAAAGAAAATAAAATGACGCTCCAAGCAAAACACATATCATGTGGTGAATAAAAATATAGCTCCAAGTAAAGTTACCGATGAACGAAGACGAAAGAGGGGATGCCTTCCGGGGCATCCCCAAGCTTAGACGCTTGGTTATCCTTGAATATTACCTTGGGGTGCCTTGGGCATTCCCAAGCTTAGGCTCGTGCCACTCCTTATTCCATAGTCCATCTAATCTTTACCCAAAACTTGAAAACTTCACAACACAAAACTTAACAGGAAACTCGTAAGCTCCGTTAGCGAAAGAAAACAAAACACCACTTTCAAGTTACTGTAATGAACTCATTCTTTATTTATATTGGTGTTAAACCTACTTTAGTCCAACTTATCTATGGTTTATAAACTATTTACTAGCCATAGAGTCATCAAAATAAGCAAACAATACACGAAAAACAGAATCTGTCAGAAACAGAACAGTCTGTAGTAATCTGTATCAAACGTATACTTCTGGAACTCCAAAAATTCTAAAATAAATTTTTGTACCTGAGGAATTTTTCTAGTAATCATCTGCAAAAATAATCAACTAAATATCACTTTCCAGTAAAAAGTTCTAGCTAATCTCGTGAGCGCTAAAGTTTCTGTTTTTTACAGCATGATCATAAAGACTTCACCCAAGTCTTCCCAAAGGTTCCACTTGGCACAAACACTAATTAAAACACAAAACCACATCTAAACAGAGGCTAGATGATTTATTTATTACTAAACAGAACCAAAAATCAAGAAACTAAAATAAAATTGGGTTGCCTCCCAACAAGCGCTATCGTTTAACGCCCCTAGCTAGGCATGGTGATTTCAATGATGCTCACATAAAAGATAAGAATTGAAACATAAAGAGAGCATCATGAAGAATATTACTAGCACATTTAAGTCTAACCCACTTCCTATGCATAGGGATTTTGTGAGCAAACAACTTATGGGAACAATAATCAACTTGCACGGGAAGGTAAAACAAGCATAACTTCAAGATTTTCAACACATAGAGAGGAAACTTGACATTATTGCAATTCCTACAAGCATATGTTCCTCCCTCATAATAATTTTCAGTAGAATCATGAATGAATTAAACAATATAACCAGCATCTAAAGCATTCTTTTCATGATCTATAAGCATAGAAAATTTACTACTCTCCACATAAGCAAATTTCTTCTCATTCGGAATAGTGGAAGTATCATAAAAGACTTGAACACTAAAGATTGTTTCCACATTAAAAGAGTAATGTTCAGAAAAAGGGTAATCATGAAAAGTTTTATAAATATAATAATCACTACTCTTTATAGCATAAGTTTCATCACAATAATCATCATAAGTAGCAACTTCGTTCTCATCATAATCGATTGAAACCTCTCCCAAGATAGTGGAATCACTAAATAAAGTTGACACTCTTCCAAATCCACTTTCATATTCATCACAATAAGATTCAACATCCTCCAAAATAGTGGGATCACTAATTTATAAAGTTGACACTCTTCCAAACCCACTTTCATCAATATAATCATCATACGTAGGAGGGATGCTAAAAATATCATCTTCATTAAACATAGCATCCCCAAGCTTGGGACAAACATATTCTCAAATATTTCATCCTCATCAAACATAGCTTCCCCAAGCTTGGGCCCTTCCATATCATAAGCATAATCACTCTCATCATTAGAAATATGGATAGCACCAATAGTAAAGCAATTATCATCATCACAATGAGTAGTAGGAGCAACATCATTTGGGAGGGATACCTTTCTACCTTTGTTGCTCCTTCTTTTCTTTTTCTTCTTCACATTATGTGTGGTTTCAACCTTCCTTTTTGAGCTCCTTATTGATGATATTGGTTGAATAGAAAGCTCTTCCTCGTTACCTAATTCATCATAAGAAATAATAGAAGGATATTGGGAAGTCTCTTCCCTTTCATTAGTATTCTCATCATCTTCTATTTGCTTTCTTTTCTTTAGGTAATTGGCAATATAAGGATTTTCAATGCAATTCTCCGCACAAAACATATAAATCTTTTCTAGATCAATATCAAGGAATTTCTTTTGGGCAAATTCTGGAAGGTCCTTAAGTAAATGTTTCAATTCTTCATAACCCAAAAGCAAACTAAGTTCATTGTAATGTGCAAGGGAAATCAAATCATCACAATTTTTGGACACGATTCGATCATGAAACAATTTACATAGGAGACGTAGATGACCACGTTCATTGCAAAGTTCACAAGTACGGCAAAGGAAATTTAAATTTTCAGCACTCACATTTAGCCTTTCTTGCAACCATCTAGTTTCTAAATGCTTATGCCTCTTGCAATATATATCTTCTCTATTTGGTGTGTTCATGCAAACATGCACTCCACAAAAGTTGACATGCTTATAAGAGATATTTTCATCATGACTAGAGCAATCATCATTAGTACTATGGATATTCAAGGATTTTATACTAACAACATTGCAATAATGCTCATCATTCAAAGATTCAGTACCAAGAATTTTAATGCACTCTTCTTCTAGCAGTTGAGCAAAATTTTCTTTTCCATCAAACTCACGAAAGATATTAAAAATACGAAGCATATGAGACAAACTTAACTCCATTTTTTGTAGTTTTCTTTTATAAACTAAACTAGTGATAAAAAAAGAAACAAAAAGTTCCGATTGCAAGATCTAAAGATATACCTTTAAGCACTCACCTCCCCGGCAACGGCGCCAGAAAAGAGCTTGATGTCTACTACACAACCTTCTTCTTGTAGACGTTGTTGGGCCTGCAAGTGCACAGGTTTGTAGGACAGTAGCAATTTTCCCTCAAGTGGATGACCTAAGGTTTATCAATCCGAGGGAGGCGTAGGATGAAGATGGTCTCTCCCAAACAACCCTGCAACCAAATAACAAAGAGTCTCTTGCGTCCCCAATACACCCAATACAATGGTAAATTGTATAGGTGCACTAGTTCGGCGAAGAGATGGTGATACAAGTGCAATATGGATGGTAGATATAGGTTTTTGTAATCTGAAAATATAAAAACAGCAAGGTAACAAGTGGTAAAAGTGAGCGTAAACGGTATTGCAACGCTAGGAAACAAGGCCTAGGGTTCATACTTTCACTAGTGCAAGTTCTCTCAACAATAATAACATAGATAGATCATATAACAATCCCTCAACATGGAACAAAGAGTCACTCCAAAGCCACTAATAGCGGAGAACAAACGTAGAGATTATGGTAGGGTATGAAACCACCTCAAAGTTATTCTTTCGGATCGATCTATTAAAGAGTTCGTACTAGAATAACACCTTAAGACACAAATCAACCAAAACCCTAATGTCACCTAGATACTCCATTGTCACCTCAAGTATCCGTGGGCATGATTATACGATATGCATCACACAATCTCAGATTCATCCAACCAACACAAAGTACTTCAAAGAATGCCCCAAAGTTTCTACCGGAGAGTCAAGAACGTGTGCCAACCCCTATGCATAGGTTCATGGGCGAACCATAAGTTGGTCACCAAAACATACATCAAGTGGCACATGATATCCCATTGTCACCACAGATAAGCACGGCAAGACATTCATCAAGTGTTCTCATAAAAGACTCAATCCGATAAGATAACTTCAAAGGGAAACTCAATTCATCACAAGAGAGTAGAGGGGAGAAACATCATAAGATCCAACTACAATAGCAAAGCTCGGGATACATCAAGATCGTGCCATAGAGGGAACACGAGAGAACACGAGAGAGAGAGAGAGAGAGAGAGAGAGAGATCAAACACATAGCTACTGGTACATACCCTCAGCCCGAGGGTGAACTACTCCTCCTCGTCATGGAGAGCGACGGATGATGAAGATGGCCACGGTGATGGGTTCCCCCCTCCGTGGGTGCTTGAACGGGCTCCCGAGAGGGTTTTGGTGGCTACAGAGGCTTGCGGCGGCGGAACTCCAGATCTATCTTCTCTGTGGATGTTTTTAGGGTACGTGGGACTATATAGGCGAAAGAAGTCGGCCGGGGGAGCCTCGAGGGGCCCCCGAGACAGGGGGGTGCGCCAAGTAGGGGGGCGCGCCCCCTATCTCCTGGCCTCCTCGAGGATCTTCTGACTTGAACTCCATGTCTCAAGGATGATAGTCTTCCCAAGAATAACGCTACCGAAGGTTTCATTCCGTTTGGACTCCGTTTGATATTCATTTTCTTCGAAATACTGAAACATGCAATAAAACAGCAATATGGGCTGGGCCTCCGGTTAATAGATTAGTCCCAAAAGTAATATAAAAGTGGATAATAAAGCCCAATATTGCTCAAAACAATAAATAATATAGCATGGAACAATCAAAAATTATAGATACGTTGGAGACGTATCATGGCTGAGGGAGTCGGAGCTTATTGAAATATAAAGGAGACGGGAGAGAGCAAGAGTAGTAATGAGTGCTTCTTGTTTTATTTTTTATTCTGTGAAATGGAATGAATGCTGGTTGTAGATGGCGTGCATGCATTCTGAGGTGTTATGGGGAAACGAGATGTTTGACTCATTCAGCTGCCTCCCATTATAGTTGTCCAGCTGTGCTGCCTCCGAGCGGAGTCTTTTACGTGCCTATCCTGCCTCACATACTTTCTGTGAGGCACGGTTATACATGTTGAAAAGCATGCTCGTGCTTCTGTGTTTTTTTAATCACATGTTTAATCAGATATGGTTGGGTGTTTCTTTAGGAGAGGACTGGTGATGATGTTATTAGATGCACGGTCGTTGTAATAGGAGAGGCATGGTCGATATGTCGGGGGATGCAAATTGGCGGGAGGCGTGATGGTTGCTAATGAGAGGCACGTTTGCATCTGAAATCGTGTCACGGTTCGTGACTTTGGTATTGCATTTTTTCAGGCAGTCGTTGACCCAGGGGAGTCACTGTTTTTATGTACGCTGGCTTCAGGCGGGATTATGTATGATAGCCCACGGTTATATGTATGTCAGAAGCATGGACGTGCTTTTGTTTTGTCAATGTTTCTAATGGTACACAGACATGTTGCATTGATGTTAGTGAGGTTTGTCTTTAACCAAAGTGGATGCACGCGTGTGGCTTTTGTTCTGGCGAACCGTGCTTCCATTTTTGTTCACTCCCAGTGTAGTATTTGTACGACAAGGTCATCTCGTTTACCTCTTCGCATTGTTATCTCGGTCAAAAGATGTGCTGGTGACCGAGGGATGGCTATTTATTGTTAGTATTTATTATGCCAGATACCGTGCTAGAATTAACCTAGAGCCTCCTCAATTACAGCATGGCAGTCGTGACTTTTGAAGTGCATGGTTTCACGAGCTGCAGAAGCACAATCGTCCATTCACCGTTTCCTTAGCAATTAAATGGGCATGGTAACTGAGTCGTCTCTCCCCAAAGGTTAAGTAGTGGTCTATTCCTGGAGGTTATCGCGTCTTATTCCCTCCAGAGAAGTGCAGGTAGCTCCCGTCATCCTCGCCTCGTACGAGATGCATAGTCAAACTCCATTGTCGTCTCAGCCTCGGTTCCATGGACAACTTCAGGAACAGTACTGAGCATCTCTCTATAGATGCTGATGGTAATACCAAGCTCGATGTGTTGTACACCAATGAGCCCCACAAGGTGGAGGATATTTTACTCTCTATGAGGAATGGCTGCGTGAGGACAGATACAAGTTTGTTGGTCTTGATCTGGAGTACACACGAGAGGATTATTTTGATCATAGTAGAAAAGTTGCCATTATGCAACTGGCGATGCGCAAGCATGTTCTTGTTTATCACTTGTGCAAGGCCAGGACGGAGTGCGCTGCTCTGAAGGATTTCCTTCGGAACAAAGGTATAATTTTCGCTAGTGTCGATGTCAGGAACGATAGGGATGTTCTCGCAAATAGTTACCTAAAAATCCCAAGAGAGTGTCACATCGACCTCCAAGAGGAGCTCATGATCAAAGGAGGCAATCTAAGGGATTCAATGGCAGATTTGGTAGGAGCCGTCATAAACAAATCTTACTTGAGTATGAAGTCGTCTTTTCCACAAGGTTTGCATGACTACTGGGAATGGAAGCCGCTTTCCCTTGAACACCTGAAATATGCGGCAATTGTAAGTGAAAATTTCGTCTTTATATTTTTGTTTTATTGCAAATAGTACATTTTCCCCTTTACGTATATCTTCATTCTCATCCGCTTTTTATTTTAGGATGGGTATGTCACCACTGAGCTCTACCGCCGAGTTCGTCTCTTCAAGGACATGATGCATCCTCGTTGTCTTCCCGACCCCGGACGTCGTTGATGCTTTTGAGCAGAACTCCAATTGAGTAGAATCGTCCCGGTGGTCTGAGCAGAATGGACTCCTGGAAGACTTTCATTTCTTTTTTTGTATAATTAATGAGTACTTTTAGTTCAATCCTATGGAGTACCGTCCCATGTTATGTGAATATAATTTCTTATGTTTTTTCATGTTACAAGTTCATTGTTGACGTTTGCGCGAGTTCATGTATATTTAGAGAACCTGTTGAAGTGGCGCATATGTATTGTTTGGGAGAAGCGCGTTTTGTGTTTGGCTTTTATTCAGTGCCGTTTGTTTATGTTTGTATTGTTGTCTTTTACATGTTCGCACAAGATAGGCACGTTTGCTAACGTACGAGGCAACATTTTAGTTTCGTGTCTTTGTGTGCTTTAGGACCGTGCCTCGAGAATCCGGGTATCCGTGTATGTTCAGGCTTCACTTCCGTGGCTTGTTTCCGTCTATGCATGTACATCCGTGACACACGCCATGTCTGTAACGTGCTTGTTTCACACGGCAGTTCCTCTTGACACTACACAACCGTGCCTTTGCCACCACTCTTTTGTGTGTCCAGGTTGTTTGTACCCGTGCTTCGATAACTATGAGAAGCCGCAATTCCGTGCATGTATACGCTTTAATTCGGTGTCTCCTGTATGTGCATTTGCGTGTCTCGGGCGTCATGCTGGCTGTGACTCTACGTGCCTCTGGTGCCAGACGCCCGTCCGTGAGGGGACGCATATGTATTGTTTGGGAGAAGCGTGTTTTTTGTTTGGCTTATATTCACCGCTGTTTGTTTGTGTTTGTATTGTTGTGTTTTACACATTCGCACAAGAGACTCACGTCTGGTAACGTACGAGGCAACATTTTCAGTTTCCTGTCTTTGTGTTCTTCGGGACCGTGCCTCTAGAAGCCCGCATCCGTGTCTGTGGAGGCTGCACTTTCGTGGCTTCTTTTCCGCTATTCATGTACCTCACGTGACACACGCGATGTCTCTATGTGGTGGTGTTACACAGCAGTTTCTCTTCAGACTACACAACCGTGCCTCTGCCACCACTCTTTTGTGCGTTCAGGTGGTTTGTACCCGTGCCTCGAGAACGCCAATTCGAAAGCCTGTGCGACAAAAGTCACAATTCCGTGCCTGTATACGCTGCAGTTCTGTGCTCCTGTACCTGCATTCGCTTGTCTCAGGAGACACGCTGGTTGTGACTCTACGTGCCTGTGGTGCCAGATGCCTGTCCGTGAGGGGATGCGGTGGCTGTGACTCGTCGTGCCCGTGCTTCTACACGCTCGTGCCTCTAGACACTTTAAAACTGTGGCTCTTTCACTTCTACCGTTGATCCGCTGCTTGTATTTGATGTATCCTCATGTGATACACTTCACGTGTCTATGTGTCTGCGGTGTCACATGATTGTCCCTCTTGAGAGTTTGCAACCGTGCCTCTCGAACAGAGTGTTCTTACCGATGCCTCTGCCACCTCTCTTTTTTGCATCCAGAGGATTTGTATGCAGAGGATTTGTATTTGTGCCTCGATAATGCCAATTCGAAAACCGTGCTTGTTCATCGGAGAAGCTACGATTCCATGTCTGTACGCAGAGGGTGTCTAGCCGTGGCTCGAGAACGTTAATTGCAAGGCCGTATTCGTGCCTTGACAAGCCGAAGCACATGCATGTAGAGGCTACGTTTCCGTGCCTTTGTTTCCTGAATTCACGTGTTTCCGGTGAGTTGCTGCCTGTATCTCTACGTGTCTGTGGTGATACCCGTGCCTGTGGAATAGACACGTATGTGCGTCGTGTGCCTGCATACCCATGCCTGATAGACACGTATGTGCGTGTTGTGCCTGCATACCCGGGCCTCACCTAAAACCAGCCTTTACTATTGAGGGACATATGTTGTGAATCTAGCTAGATGAGGCACGGATGAGTTTTGGCCTTCGGATCTAAGGCGTACGGCTGGCTGTTTGTTTGCTTCATTGGATTCTTCCGTTGGTGGTCTTTTTTCAAAGGAGGATTTGATGAACGATGTGTCGGCTGTTCGATGTGACTATTCAGTGTGTCAGTTACCGTAAAATAAAGTTAGAGGCTCCTCGATTTCTCCACGGCATCAAGTATTTGTGCACAGCCGTGACTTTAAGAAGTGCATGGTTTTATGAGCTTCGGAAGCACAACCGTCTATTCGCTGTTCCTAGTTCACACGTTAATGCGCATTGTAACTCAAAGGTCCCTCGCCAAGGTTAAATACTGGTCGTGTTTGTGAGGTTTTCACGTCATATTGTAGCAATAGAACATCAGTCAGTTCCCAGCCTCCTCGCCACTCCCCAACCTTGTTGCAGGGTCTTAGGAATATCCATTGGCACCTTGTTGCTCGTTGCCATGGACGACTTTTTGAACACCACCGAGTACCATTCTATAGTTTCCGATGGTAACACGAAGCTCGACGTGTGGTACACCAACGAGCCTGGTAAGGTGGAGGAGACCATTCGCTTGTACGAGGACTAGTTGCGCGAGGAGAAGCACAAGTTTGTTGGTCTCGACATGGAGTTCACACGAAAGGACTGTTACGGGCGTAGAAAAGTCGTTGTCATGCAACTGGCTATGCGGAATCATGTTTTGCTCTATCACTTCTGCAGGGCCAGGACGGAGTGCCCTTCCCTGAAGGATTTCCTTGAGAATAGAGGTATAAGTTTCTCTAGTGTGGGCGTCAGGAATATTAGAGATGCTCTTTTTCAAGATTTCATCAGAATTCCAGAAGGGTGCCATATCGACATCCAAGAGAAGTTTATGATCAAAGGCGGCAAAGAAAGGGACTCCATGGAGAACTTAGCAGGAGCCATCATTGACGAATCTTATTCGAAGTTGGAGTCATCTTTTCCAGAACTTCTTCGTCACTACTGGGACTGGAAGCCACTTAGTTTTGATCACCTGAAATATGGAGCTACTGTAAGTGAAGATTTCATTTTCGTTAGTTTCTGCCTTTGTTGCTAGAATAGTACTTGTTTTTTTGTATATTCTGTTGGGGAACGTTGCAGAAAATTAAAATTTTTCCTACGGTTTCACCAAGATCCATCTATGAGTTCATCTAAGCAACGAGTCATGGGAGATGCATCTACATACCGCTTTGTAGATCGCGAGCGGAAGCGTTCAAAAGAACGGGGTTGAGGTAGTTGTACACGTCGTGATCCAATCACCGGAGATCCTAGCGCCGAGCGGACGGCACCTCCGCGTTCAACACACGCGACGGTCAGCGTGGCGTCTCCTCCTTCTTGATCCAGCAAGGGGAAGGAGAGGTTGATGAAGATCCAGCAGACGACGGCGTGGTGGTGGATGCAGCAGGATCCGGCAGGCTTCGCCAAGCGTCTGCGGGAGGAGGAGGTGTAGCAAGGGGAAGGGAGGTGCCAAGATGCGGGTCTTCCGCCCTTCCTCCCTCCACTATATATAGGGGCTAGGGGCGATGCCCCTGGAGATCCCATCTAGATGGGGGCGGCGGCCCCGGGCAACGGCCCTTAGGGTTTCAACCAGGGGCGCATGCCCCTCGGGGCAACGCCCCTAGGGTTTCCAACCAGGGGCGATGCCCCTCGGGGCAACGGTCCCCTAGGGTTTCCAACCCTAGGCGCCTTGGGCCCTTGGGTGGGCGCACCAGCCCACCAGGGCTGGTTCCCACGCCACTTCAGCCCATGGGGCCCTCCGGATAGGTGGCCCCACCGGTGGACCCAGGACCCTTCCGGTGGTCCCAGACAATACCGGTGACCCCAAAACTTTCCGGTGGCAAACTGGACTTCCTATATATAAATCTTTACCTCCGGACCATTCCGAACTCCTCGTGACGTCCGGGATCTCATCCGGACTCGAACAACCTTCGGGTTACTGCATACTAATATCTCTACAACCCTAGCGTCACCGAACCTTATGTGTAGACCCTACGGGTTCGGAGATATCTGAACATGACCGAGATGCCTCTCCGGTCAATAACCAACAGCGGATCTGGATACCCATGTTGGCTCCCACATACTCCTCGATGATCTCATCGGATGAACCACGATGTCGAGGATTCAATCAAACCCGTATACAATTCCTTTGTCAATCGGTGCGTTACTTGCCCGAGACTCGATCGTCGGTATCCCAATACCTTGTTCGGTCTCGTTACCGCAAGTCACTTTACTCGTACCGTAATGCATGATCCGTGACTAACCACTTAGTCACTTTGAGCTCATTATGATGATGCATTACCGAGTGGGCCCAGAGATACCTCTCCGTCATGCGGAGTGACAAATCCAGATCTCGATCCGTGTCAACCCAATGACACTTTCGGAGATACCAGAGTGCACCTTTATAGTCACCCGATTCGTTGTGACGTTTGGTACACCCAAAGCACTCTTACGGTATCCGGAGTTACACGATCTCATGGTCTAAGGAAGAGATACTTGACATTGGAAAAGCTCTAGCAAAACGAACTACGATCTTGTGCTATGCTTAGGATTGGGTCTTGTCCATCACATCATTCTCCTAATGATGTGATCCCGTTATCAATGACATCCAATGTCCATAGTCGAAACCATGACTATCTGTTGACCAACGAGCTAGTCAACTAGAGGCTCACTAGGGACATGTTATGGTCTATGTATTCACACGTATCACGATTTCCGGATAATACAGATTATAGCATGAATAAAAGACAATCATCATGAACAAAGAAATATAATAATAACACTTTTATTATTGCCTCTAGGGCATATTTCCAACAGTCTCCCACTTGCACTAGAGTCAATAATCTAGTTACATTGTGATGAATCGAACACCCATAGAGTTCGGTGTTGATCATGTTTTGCTTTCATGAGAGAGGTTTAGTCAGCGGATCTGAGACATTCAGATCCGTATGTACTTTGCAAATTTCTATGTCTCCATCCCGAACGTTTTCACGGATGGAGTTGAAGCGACGCTTGATGTGCTGGTCTTCTTGTGAAACCTGGGCTCCTTGGCAAGTGCAATAGCTCCAGTGTTGTCACGAGAAGAGTTTGATCGGCCCCGACGCATTGGGTATGACTCCTAGGTCGGTGATGAACTCCTTCACCCAAATTGCTTCATGCGCTGCCTCCGAGGCTGCCATGTACTCCGCTTCACATGTAGATCCCGCCACGACGCTCTCGCTTGCAGCTGCACCAGCTTCTCGCTCCACCATTCAACATATACACGTATCCGGTTTGTGACTTAGAGTCATCGGATCGTGTCGAAGCTAGCGTCGGCGTAACCCGTTCTGACGAGCTCTTCGTCACCTCCATAAACGAGAAACATGTCCTTTGTCCTTTTCGGTACTTCAGGATATTCTTGACCGCTGTCCGGTGTTCCTTGCCGGGATTACTTTGGTACCTTCCTACCAAACTTACGACAAGGTTTACATCAGGTCCAGTACACAGCATGGCATACATAATAGATCCTATGGCTGAGGCATAGGGATGACACTCATCTCTTCTTTATCTTTTGCCGTGGTCGGGCATTGAGCTGAGCTCAATCTCACACCTTGCAATCTGAGCAAGAACCCTTCTTGGACTAATCCATTTTGAACTTCTTCAAAATCTTATCAAGGTATGTGCTTTGTGAAAGACCTATGAGGCGTCTCGATCTATCTCTATAGATCTTGATGCCTAATATATAAGCAGCTTCTCCAAGGTCCTTCATTGAAAAACACTTATTCAAGTAGGTCTTAATGCTGTCCAAGAATTCTATATCATTTCCCATCGAAGTATGTCATCTACATATAATATGAGAAATGCTACAGAGCTCCCACTCACTTTCTTGTAAACGCAGGCTTCTCCATAAGTCTCAGATAAACCCAAACGCTTTGATCATCTCATCAAAGCGAATGTTCCAACTCGAGATGCTTGCACCAGCCCATAAATGGATCGTTGGAGCTTGCATACTTTGTTAGCGTTCTTAGGATCGACAAAACCCTCCGGCTGCATCATATACAGCTCTTCCTTAAGATATCCGTTAAGGAACGCTGTTTTGGCGTCCATCTGCCATATCTCATAATCATAGTATGCGCAATTGCTAACATGATTCGGACGGACTTAAGCTTCGCTACGGGAGAGAAAGTCTCATCGTAGTCAATCCCTTGAACTTGCCGATAACCCTTAGCGATAAGTCGAGCTTTATAGATGGTGACATTACCATCCGCGTCCGTCTTCCTCTTAAAGATCCATTTGTTTTCTATCGCTCGCCGATCATCGGGCAAGTCAGTCAAAGTCCACACTTTGTTTTCATACATGGATTCTATCTCGGACTTCATGGCTTCTAGCCATTTGTTGGAATCTGGGCCCGCCATCGCTTCTTCATAGTTCGAAGGTTCATTGTTGTCTAACAACATGATTTCCAAGACAGGGTTGCCGTACCACTCAGTGCGGAACGTGTCCTAGTGGACCTCTGAGTTCAAGAGCAACTTGATCCGAAGTACCTTGATCATCATCATGAATTTCCTCTTCGGTTGGTGTAGGCATCACAGGGAACATTTTCTGAGCTGCACTACTATCCTGTTCAAGAGGTAGTACTTCATCGAGTTCTACTTTCCTCCCACTTACTTCTTTCGAGAGAAACTCTTTTCCGAAAGGATCCGTTCTTGGCAACAAACATCTTGCCCTCGGATCTTAAGTAGAAGGTATACCCTACGGTTTCCTTAGGGTATCCTATGAAGACGCATTTTCCGACTTGCGTTCGAGCTTTTAGGTTGAAGTTTCTTGACATAAGCATCGCATCCCCAAACTTTTAGAAACGACACTTAGGTTTCTTCCCAAACCATAATTCATACGGTGTCGTCTCAACGGACTTAGACGGTGCCCTATTTAAAGTGAATGTAGCTGTCTCTAGGCGTATCCCCAAAATGATAGCGGTAAATCAGTAAGAGACATCATAGACCGCACCATATCCAATAGAGTGCGATTACGACGTTCGGACACACCGTTCTGTTGAGGTGTTCCAGCGGCGTTAGTTGTGAAACGATTCCACATTTTCTTAAGTGTGTACCAAATTCGTGACTTAAATATTCTCCTCCACGATCCGATCGTAAGAATTTTATCTTTCGGTCACGTTGATTCTCTACTTCATTCTGAAATTCCTTGAACTTTTCAAAGGTCTCGGACTTGTGTTTCATCAAGTAGACATACCCATATCTACTCAAGTCATCCGTGAGAGTGAGAACATAACGATATCCTCCATGAGCCTCAACGCTCATTGGACCGCACACATCGGTATGTATGATTTCCAACAAGTTGGTTGCTCGCTCCATTGTTCCGAGAATGGAGTCTTGGTCATCTTGCCCATGAGGCATGGTTCGCATGTGTCAAATGATTCATAATCAAGAGACTCCAAAAGTCCATCAGCATGGAGCTTCTTCATGCGCTTGACACCAATGTGACCAAGGCGGCGATGCCACACAGTATGTGGGACTATCGTTATCAACTTTACATCTTTTGGTATTCACGCTATGAACATGTGTAATACTACGCCGAGATTCATTAAGAATAAACCATTGACCATCGAGCATGACCATAAAACATATCTCTCATATAAATAGAACAACCATTATTCTCGGTTTAAATGAGTAGCCATCTCGCATTAAACGAGATCCAGATACAATATTCATGCTCAAACTTGGCACCAAATAACAATTATTAAGGTTTATAACTAATCCCGTGGGTAAATGAAGAGGTAGCGTGCGACGGCGATCACATCGACTCTGGAACCATTCCCGACGCGCATCGTCACCTCGTCCCTTCGCCAGCCTCCGCTTATTCCGCAGCTCTGCTGTGAGTTACAAATATGAGCAACGGCACGGTATCAAATACCGGGAGTTACTACGAGTACTTTAAGGTACACATCAATTACATGTATATCAAATATACCTTTGGTGTTGCCGGCCTTCTTGTCCGCTAAGTATTTGGGGCAGTTCCGCTTCGATGACCCTTCCCTTGCAATAAAAGCACTCGGTCTCAGGCTTGGGTCCATTCTTTGACTTCTTCCGGCAACTTGCTTGCGGGCGCGGCAACCTCCTTGCCGTCCTTCTTGAAGTTCTTCTTGCCCTTGCCCTTCTTAAACTTAGTGGTCTTATTGACCATCAACACTTGATGTTCTTTCTTGATTTCAACCTCGGTGACTTCAACATAGAGAATACTTGAGAATGGTCTTTACCATCCCCTGCATATTGTAGTTCATCACAAAGCTCTTGTAGCTTGGTGGAAGCGGCTCGAGGATTCTGTCAATGACCACCTCATCGGGGAGGTTAATATTCAGTGGGTCATACGGTTGTGCAACCCGGACATCTTGAGAATGTGCTCACCGATGAACTATTTTCCTCCATCTTACAACTGTAGAACTTGTCGGAGATGTCATATCTCTCGACCGGGCGTGAGCTTAGAAAACAAGTTTCAGCTCCTCGAACATCTCATATGCTCCGTGATGCTCAAAACGCTTTTGGAGCCCCGGTTCTAAGCTGTAAAGCATGCCGCCCGAACGAGGGAGTAATCATCAGACGAGACTGCCAAGCATTCATAATGTCTTGGTTCTGCAGGACGGAGCGTCACCTAGCGGTCCTTCTAGGACATATTGTTTCTGGCAGCTATGAGGATGATCCTCAAGTTCGGACCCAGTCCGTATAGTTGCTGCCATCATCTTTCAGCTTAGTTTTCTCTAGGAGCGTTGAAGTTCAAGTTGACATGGCGTTGGCCATTTGATCTACAAGACATATCATTCAAAAGTTTTAGACTAAGTTCATGATAATTAAGTTCATCTAATCAAAATTATTTCAATGAACTCCCACTCAGATTAGACATCCTCTAGTCATCTAAGTGATACACGATCCGAGTCGACTAGGCGTGTCCGATCATCACGTGAGACGGACTAGTCATCGTCGGTGAACATTCTCATGTTGATCGTATCTTCTATACGACTCGTGTTCGACCTTTCGGTCTCCGTGTTCGAGGCCATGTCTGTACATGCTAGGCTCGTCAAGTTAACCCTAAGTGTTTTGCGTGTGTAAATCTGTCTTACACCCGTTGTATGTGAACGTAAGAATCCATCACACCCGATCATCACGTGGTGCTTAGAAGCGACGAACTTTAGCAACGGTGCACAGTTAGGGGAGAACACTTCTTGAAATTGTTGTAAGGGATCATCTTATTTACTACCGTCATTCTAAGTAAACAAGATGTATAAACATAATAAACATCACATGCAATTATATAGTAGTGACATGATATGGCCAATATCATAAAACTCCATTGATCTCCATCTTCGGGGCTCCATGATCATCTTCTCACCGGCATGACACCATGATCTCCATCATCATGATCTCCATCATTGTGCCTCCATGAAGTTGTCACGCCAAAGACTACTTCTACTTCTATGGCTAACGCGTTTAGCAATAAAGTAAAGTAAATTACATGGCGTTCTTGAATGACACGCAGGTCATAAAAATAAAGACAGCTCCTATGGCTCCTGCCGGTTGTCATACTCATCGACATGCAAGTCGTGATTCCTATTACAAGAACATGATCTCATACATCACAATATGTCATTCATCATTCATCACAACTTGGCCATATCACATCACATGTCAATTGCTGCAAAAACAAGTTAGGCGTCCTCTAATTGTTGTTGCATCTTTTACGTGGCTGCAATTGGGTTCTAGCAAGAACGTTTTCTTACCTCGAATAACCACAACGTGATCTTGTCAACTTCTATTTACCCTTCATAAGGACCCTTTTCATCGAATCCGCTCCAACTAAAGTAGGAGAGAGGACACCGCCAGCCACCTTATGCAACTAGTGCATGTTAGTCGGTGGAACCGGTCTCACGTAAGCGCACGTGTAAGGTTGGTCCGGCCGCTTCATCCCACAATACCGCGGAAGCAAGATAAGATTAGTAGCGGCAAGTAATTTGACAAGATCCACACCCACAACTAAATTGTGTTCTACTCGTGCAAAGAGAACTACGCATAGACCTAGCTCATGATGCCACTTTGTTGGGGAACGTTGCGAAAAATTAAAATTTTTCCTACGGTTTCACCAAGATCCATCTATGAGTTCATCTAAGCAACGAGTCATGGGAGATGCATCTACATACCGCTTTGTAGATCGCGAGCGGAAGCGTTCAAAAGAACGGGGTTGAGGTAGTTGTACACGTCGTGATCCAATCACCGGAGATCCTAGCGCCGAGCGGACGGCACCTCCGCGTTCAACACACGTACGGTCAGCGTGACGTCTCCTCCTTCTTGATCCAGCAAGGGGAAGGAGAGGTTGATGAAGATCCAGCAGCACGACGGCGTGGTGGTGGATGCAGCGGGGATCCGGCAGGGCTTCGCCAAGCGTCTGCGGGAGGAGGAGGTGTAGCAAGGGGAAGGAGGTGCCAAGATGCGGGTCTTCCGCCTTCCTCCCTCCACTATATATAGGGGCTAGGGGCGCATGCCCTTGGAATCCCATCTAGATGGGGGCGGCCCGGGCAACGGCCCCTTAGGGTTTCAACCGGGGCGATGCCCCTCGGGGGCAACGCCCCTAGGGTTTCAACCAGGCGCATGCCTCTGGGCAACGGTCCCCTAGGGTTTCCAACCCTAGGCGCCTTGGGCCCTTGGGTGGGCGCACCAGCCCACCAGGCTGGTTCCCACGCCACTTCAGCCCATGGGGCCCTCCGGATAGGTGGCCCCACCGGTGGACCCCGGACCCTTCCGTGGTCCCAGACAATACCGTTGACCCCAAAACTTTCCGGTGGCGAAACTGGACTTCCTATATATAAATCTTTACCTCCGGACCATTCCGGAACTCCTCGTGACGTCCGGGATCTCATCCGGACTCGAACAACTTCGGGTTACTGCATACTAATATCTCTACAACCCTAGCGTCACCGAACCTTAAGTGTGTAGACCCTACGGGTTCGGAGATATCTGAACATGACCGAGATGCCTCTCGGTCAATAACCAACAGCGGATCTGGATACCCATGTTGGCTCCTACATACTCTCGATGATCTCATCGAATGAACCACGATGTCGAGGATTCAATCAAACCCGTATACAATTCCCTTTGTCAATCGGTGCGTTACTTGCCCGAGACTCGATCGTCGGTATCCCAATACCTTGTTTAGTCTCGTTACGGCAAGTCACTTTACTCGCATCCGTAATGCATGATCCGTGACTAACCACTTAGTCACTTTGAGCTCATTATGATGATGCATTACCGAGTGGGCCCAGAGATACCTCTCCGTCATACGGAGTGACAAATCCTATCTCGATCCGTGTCAACCCAATGACACTTTCGGAGATACCTGTAGTGCACCTTTATAGTCACCCGATTCGTTGTGGCGTTTGGTACACCCAAAGCACTCTTACGGTATCCGGGAGTTACATGATCTCATGGTCTAAGGAAGAGATACTTGACATTGGAAAAGCTCTAGCAAAACGAACTACGATCTTGTGCTATGCTTAGGATTGGGTCTTGTCCATCACATCATTCTCCTAATGATGTGATCCCGTTATCAATGACATCCAATGTCCATAGTCGAAACCATGACTATCTGTTGACCAACGAGCTAGTCAACTAGAGGCTCACTAGGGACATGTTATGGTCTATGTATTCACACGTGTATCACGATTTCCGGATAATACAGATTATAGCATGAATAAAGACAATCATCATGAACAAAGAAATATAATAATAACACTTTTATTATTGCCTCTAGGGCATATTTCCAACAGTCTCCCACTTGCACTAGAGTCAATAATCTAGTTACATTGTGATGAATCGAACACCCATAGAGTTACGGTGTTGATCATGTTTTGCTTTCATGAGAGAGTTTAGTCAGCGGATCTGCGACATTCAGATCCGTATGTACTTTGCAAATTTCTATGTCTCCATCCCGAACGTTTTCACGGATGGAGTTGAAGCGACGCTTGATGTGCTGGTCTTCTTGTGAAACCTGGGCTCCTTGGCAAGTGCAATAGCTCCGGTGTTGTCCGAAAGAGTTTGATCGGCCCCGACGCATTGGGTATGACTCCTAGGTCGGTGATGAACTCCTTCACCCAAATTGCTTCATGCGCTGCCTCCCGAGGCTGCCATGTACTCCGCTTCACATGTAGATCCCGCCACGGCGCTCGCTTGCAGCTGCACCAGCTTCTTGCTCCACCATTCAACATATACACGTATCCGGTTTGTGACTTAGAGTCATCGGATCTGTGTCGAAGCTAAGCGTCGGCGTAACCCGTTCTGACGAGCTCTTCGTCACCTCCATAAACGAAACATGTCCTTTGTCCTTTTCGGTGCTTCAGGATATTCTTGACCGCTGTCCGGTGTTCCTTGCGGGATTACTTTGGTACCTTCCTACCAAACTTACGACAAGGTTTACATCAGGTCCGGTACACAGCATGGCATACATAATAGATCCTATGGCTGAGGCATAGGGATGACACTCATCTCTTCTTTATCTTTTGCCGTGGTCGGGCATTGAGCTGAGCTCAATCTCACACCTTGCAATACAGCAAGAACCCTTCTTGGACTGATCCATTTGAACTTCTTCAAAATCTTATCAAGGTATGTGCTTTGTGAAAGACCTATGAGGCGTCTCGATCTATCTCTATAGATCTTGATGCCTAATATATAAGCAGCTTCTCCAAGGTCCTTCATTAAAAAACACTTATTCAAGTAGGCCTTAATGCTGTCCAAGAACCGGATGGAGTTGACTAGTTTGGAAATTTAAGTTTATTTTCATTCCATTATGTTTTTCTTGATTGGGTGCCTTCAAGAATATTTTCCTCTATGATTTGTTGCTACGAGTTGGTATAAGATGAGATGTATTAAGAGGAGCACTCAGATGTGCACTTTCGTGATTCTAGGCAGCGCATAGTCGTCTGTTCAGGGAGGCATTGTTTTTGTTTTGGGCAAGGCACACTCTGGTCTTATTAGTTTGCTAGCTTCTTCACTGACAGGTAGGGGCTTTACTTTTGCTTTGTGTTTGTACTGTGTTTGGCACGGTTGTTTTTATATTGAATATATGGTTGTGGTTGTGTGTTTGAAATGGTTTTATGCAGAGCTTGAGTGTGTTTAAGATTCTTCAGATTTTCTCACTTTGCTGTCTGTTTCTATATATGTTGTGCATTTTCATATATGTTGTATGCATTTTAGGCACGGTAATCCAGTGTGATACTTGTTGTGGGAGTATTGTGTTATCGACGGTTGCGTTTCTGTCTTTCTATTATTGTGGTGGTACTTTGATTTTGAAAGGCATGGCTGTGAAGGCATTGGATGCATTGTCGTATGTTTGGTAGAGGCGTTATCCTTCCTTTCGGTATTAAATTCGGAGAGGCACTGCGTTATGTTAGTATGAGTCACTGTCATGGTTGTATGTTCTATAATATTTCTAGTTAGTCTGCTAGTGAAGTGACGTCTGTCTAGTTAGTGGAGGCATGTGATATGTTATGTTGGGTCAGAGTTCTGTCTGTTGTTCGCAAATGCTTTCTCTTACACGTTCGCTCGGAGAGGCACATCTACGATGTTGCTCAAAGGCATGGTCGTGCCTTTCTTTCGAAACGTTTGCTTTCACTTATTTGCTAAGAGAGACTCGTCGTTGGAACTTGTGAGGTCACGGACCTTTTACAGTTGAAGTCACGGTCGTTCTTCTGTTTTGGTATTTTTTTTCAGTTTAGTCGTCTATCACAGAGGATAGTTCTTGTTTCGTTAACTTGAGCCACGGTCGTGCTTCCATGACTCATTTGGCTTGGAGAGGGACCGGTGTTAAGCTGTCGAGAAGGGACGGTCCTGTGTTAACTGGTGGCGCACTTGTGTGTGTCAGCTTAGTTGTTTGTGGTTAGAGAGGCACGTTCTACGTGGATAAGAGGCACGATAGTGCCTTTGTGACCCGGATTACTGGAGGTGAGTCATTTAGCTCCTTCGTCAGATGCTTACGAATTGATAGTGTTTTTCCTCTGTGTTTCAATTGTTTCTTTTATTAGGTCTTATTGAAGTGAGTGGTGTTCTAGTGCAAGGAAGTGATGTGTTGAATATCATGTTTAGAACTTTTGAAAAAAATATGATTCTTATTTGTAAATGTTTGCTGTTCAGGAATTTAAGACTTGATCATTTGAATGCACAGCTGTGTTTAACGGGATCCATAGCAGATATCTTGGACGGACACAAAAATAGGTGAAACATTGTTGTGATTACATATGAGTCGATATGGTTGGCTGAAACAATGTTCGGATGGCTCCAGCTAAATTAAGGCACATTTAAGCAGTAGTCATCTTCTTCCAACTCTTCTTCTTTCACGCCGGATATTGTGCTTGTCGAGGACGATGCTCAGTGCCTCAAATACATGGCCTGTGTTGTGGTTGGATGTTATCATTTTGTAAGTTAGTTGTTCTCTCATCGGTTTCACATGGATCTACAAACACATAACCGTGCAAATTAATAAAATTTATTGTTAAACTTAATGTTCAACTGGCTTGGATGAACGTATGTTGATGTGTTGTCAATGAGAGTGAACTTACATTATTGATAAAAAATGAATTATTATTCATATTAATGAGCGGCATCAAATGCATGGTGTAAATAGCACTGTCATCCCTGAAAATTGAGAGCATTAATGTCTGTGATTAGAAGGTGAACATTAGGTATGGGATGTGTAGTGGAACAAAAAGATGCATGGTTTAAATGAGGTAGAGCTACAGTTAAAATAAACTTACTCTCTGTCTGAGTTACATACACTCTGCACAGGTTTGACATGAAAGGAGGCCATGGTGTGAGGATAGTTGTTGTAAGCAGAATGGTAAGCTCTCTTGAAGTTTTCGATGACAATGTCCGAGTGTTCCTTTATACCGTCATAATTGATATAAGGACACAGAATTTGAGCTGACGCATTGCAAGATTCACGATGATGAGGTAGACAAAATGTGGATCCTTTCTCACAGGTATTAAGACCTAAAACAATTAACAGGGAATAATATCATTGTAACAAGAAAAACTTGTAGAATCAAAGACAAACACTGGGCAGATAGAGTGAGTAGGGTGAATTCATGATGTTACATTTGTTGGGTAGCCTGTACCCAATAGTTTTTTCCACAATGTGTTCCTTGAGTAGTTTTGTGCTTGCTCCTAGAACTTTAAATTTATCCTACAAAAAATTGAAGCTGTGTCACTCAGTATGGTAGTAGTAGTAAATGTGGTTTGTTTTTATTATTTATGAGAAGCAAGAACTTACAGAAGCGTCCATGTACATTATATGATTGTGCACAAATGCTGGCGTTGCGTAGAATTGTTCTTTCATCAGCAACGCTGAGTAAGCATCGACCACGAATGAGTTGATATATCTGTATACCTTCATTGACAAACCTAAAGTTCGATGATCGGCCCAACATCGATCCACGTAGAATATCTTCTTGCTGTCAAAAAAACAAATGAATTTTAATTGTAAGATTTTCTTTTTTAATATAAGAGGAAATGATTAGTATTCAATTTCAATAGTAGAAGAATCGAGCCGAAACACTTGAATATGATAGCTTCAGGCAGAATATATTGCATTATTAAACGAAGGGACCGAAACTTTAACAGGAACAACGAATTCATTACCTATCATTTTGCTTGATACCTGGCGTATTGTCGACGATTGTTTCATACACTTCTTTCTCCTCGTTTGTGGAATCTCTTATTTCCAAAAGTTGGCGGTGATCTTGATGGTCATTCCTTGGTCGATGAATCGGTATGTTCTAGCTCGTAATGATGTTGAAGAGGTGGAAGACATGACCACGGAGTTCAATTGACCATTACTAATTTGCGAGCGACCCTCATTATAATTGTTGTTTCTTTGGAACATTAGGTGTTGTGGTTGGTGCTGCATGCGCAGATTCTAATGTTACGGCAGTTGGATCACGGTTGAGCTTGAAGGAATATCTGTTGGAAAATCTTTGGAGAGGATGGCTGGAATACTGCATGCTGTTGAACTGTTGTTGCAATGCACTGTAACTTTGCCCATTAGACCCGCCTCTGTGTGGTTGCTGATTGTTCTGCTCTTGAGGTTGGCGTTGTTGGCACCGTGTAGTGCTGTTATTCTGAGCATCATTGTGTTGGGGGTAGTGGGCATCACGGACAGTGGTTTGTTGCTAGTACTGCTTGTGACTTTGGTTGTTCATCGCATATGGTGAGCACTGGCTTTTGTTTGAACCATCGTTATTCTGAGCACCAGGATGTCGGTAGAAGTGGTTTTTGATACTAGGAGCTGGTTGGTTGTAGTGTTGGGACAAGGGAGTTGCTGGTAAACTTTGGGACAAGACAGTTTGAGTTAAACCTGTAGAGTATGACGTATCAAAGGCATGTGTGAGGTGGCTACCACCTGACATTGATCATGATCTGCTGGGTATAGGTGGCTCTGGATAGTTAGAAAGGGAAGATCTAGCTGACGAGCTTAAATTATTGGCCAAGTGTGAGACAATATCAGGTTGGCATTGTTGTGATGCTACTTGGTTATGAAAGGGTTGTTTCTTTTTTGTTCAATGACTCTGTCAAGTTGTTCATAGATAGATTGGTCAGACCATATTTGATCATCATCAATGAATCCACAATTAAGGAGGCTTCTGTGGTTGTCAGCTTGTAGAGACTGGTTGTTTTGCAGTTTCTGTTGAATTATGTGGAGGCTCCAGTATCCTAAATCTTTTCATAGGAGGCGATGTACTCTTGTTACCTGGATCTTCTGACTGCTTTAAGGACCTCTCGTGAGCTGCCATTTGTGGTTCCGGTTCTGGCGGATGTGCGCTTGTGGTAATAGGGACGCTGTTTGTGGGATCAATAGGTGGTTGCTTCATACACTGTTCATGTTCTTCTGCAATGTTATTGTCTTCTGCATTGACAGATTGTGCAGCAACTAGTGGAGCATCACTAGTGGATGGAATTGCTTTTCCCGTGTCCAGTACTGAGCCAGAACCGTTGGCAGAATCACTGGGGACTTCTACTGTAGGAGGAAGGGAGGAAGTAGCTCTTGTGCGTTCTGTTTCAGCAATGTTCTTCTCGTCACTCAAAGTTGAAACAGGATGGACCTTACCTTCCTGTAGCGAAGAAGAACGTTGTCCAGTGACATTGTTTGATTTTTGTGCAGGCTGGGATACAGTGAGGCTTTTTGTGTTGGTTGAAGAGTTGTTGCGAGCGCTGTCAGAACCGCTGGACCGTGCAGTAGTTGGTGACGTTTTCCCAATGTGATAAACATGTGCTCCAAGTATATCTGTTGAGATTGGATCAGTCAGTAATTGTTTGTCAACCGCAGAGTACGAGGCTGATGTTTCTGTTGCAGTAGGTTTTGCTGTTTCCTCCAAGAGTTTTTCCAGTGGGCTTGTCAGAGAGTTGTGGTTTGCAGATCCTCCAGCAGAATTTTGGGTTTCAATCGGTACAGAACACTCAGATTAATTTTCACCTGTCATTATAATTGCCCCGCTCTCCAGCATCTCGGATGTTGACATGAAGGGCTCATGGACCGGCAAGCCATCAAGGCAGTTGTGCAGATGGTTATGAACTTTGTCCAGATGAATCTTGGCTTGTTCATCAATGTCCTCTTTGTTGTGGCCGATCATGTTCACTTCCAGTAGCAACTTAATCTGGGTTGATGATTTTAGGTGTGAAGATAGACGAATTTGGGACTGCTCTTTGTCGTACGGATTCTGGGATTCTGGGTCAGGGGTATCGCAGCAACCCTTTAAATTTTCCAGGGAGTATGATATGGCGTGAAGGACACTGGTTGAGCCACTGCTGGAAGAACTTTGACTGCTTGTCGTCCTAGAACTTGGAAGCGTAGAATATGTTGAAGGGAGTGATGAAAAAGTTTGTTTTTCATTTGAGTTGTCCTGTTGCAAGTTGCAATAAACGCCCTGGTCTCTGGTCTTGGTTTCTTTTGCACTAAGATCCCTACCAAGTGAAAGGAGCTTCTCCAATTTCTGCTCAAGAACTGGTTGAAACTGCGAGAAAAGTTCTGTGTACATTTCATTGATAACTTTGGCAATTTTCATCTTGGCCTGGAATTGAAAGAAAAACCATCAGATATTATTAACACCGAGAATGAAAAGAAGTTATTAATACCAAAAATGAAAAATATCTTGTGAACTATTGTACGTTGTGTCAATAATTGCAGAAAGGGCATGGAATAATGTGCGCAGAAGGACACATGGTGTGCTGCGGGAAGCGCGGCTAACAAAGTCCATGAATCATGGTGAACACATTCCTTGAAAGAGCACAGTCGACCTACCTTACGAAGCATGGTTGATCTACCGTCGTAGGGAAGCAGTGCTATAATTAACACAAAGGCACAGCTAACGTACTATAGGAAGCACTTCTATATTTAACACAAAGGCACATTTAACGTACTATAGGAAGCACTTGTAGTTTTAACACAAAAGGCACAGATGACGTACTATAGGGAGCACTTCTATATTTAACACAAAGGCACAGTTAACGTTCTATAGGAAGTACCTGTAGTTTTAACACAAAAGCACAGGTAACGTACTATAGGGAGCACTTCTATATTTAACGCAAAGGCACAACTAACGTATTATAGGAAGCACTTCTAGTTTTAACACAAAATTACAGCTAACTTACTATAGGAAACACTGTTAGTTTTAACGCAAAGGCACGTGTAACGTATTATATGAAAGCACTTCTAGTTTTAACACAAAATTACAGCTAACTTACTATAGGAAGCACTGTTAGTTTTAACGCAAAGGCACGGCTAACGTATTATAGGAAGCACTTCTAGTTTTAACACCAAAGCACATCTAACGTACTATAGGAGGTACTTGTATATCTAACACAAATGTGCAGTTAACGTACTATAGGAAGCACTTTTATATTTAACACAAAAGCACGGCTAACGTATTATAGGAAGCAGTTCTAGTTTTAACACAAAAGCACAGATAACGTCCTATAGGAAGCACTTCTGGTTTTAACGCAAAGGCACATATAACGTCCTATAGGAAGCACTTTTATATTTAGCACAAAAGCACAGTTAACGTAGTATAGGAAGCACTTCTATATTTAACACAAAAGTACGGCTAACGTCCTATAGGAAGCACTTCTGGTTTTAACATAAAGGCACAGCTAAGGTACTATAGTAAGCACTTTTATATTTAACACAAAAGCACAGCTAACGTACTATACGAAGCACTACTATATTTAACACAAAAGTACGGCCAATGTCCTATAGGAAGCACTTCTGGTTTTAACATAAAGGCACAGCTAAGGTACTATAGGAAGCACTTTTATATTTAACACAAAAGCACAGCTAACGTACTATAGGAAGCACTTCTAGTTTTAACACAAAAGCACAACTAACGTACTATAGGAAGCACTTCTGGTTTTAACACAAAAGCACAACTAACGTCATATAGGAAGCACTTCTGGTTTTAACACAAAAGCAGAGCTAACGTCCTATAGGAAGCACTTCTGGTTTTAACACAAAAGCACAGCTAACGTACTATAGGAAACTGTCTGGGTGAACACAATAGGACATGTATCTGTTTCGTAAAAACTTAGGGAACATCATTTCAAACATAAAATCAGGTGCAGAAGCTGGAAATCACTTACGGAACAAAGTTTTTCTTGAGGCACAAATTCTTCATTGTAGGCTTCTAATCTGGGACTCATTTGGAAAAATGGCGCCTGAAAGCCAGGCGGTGGTTGGAAAGGTGTGCGCCTAATGTCTTTCAGCTGTCATGTGGAAGGAAAGAATTACAGTCAAGTCAAATTAATATATGGCAGCTAAGTCATTATGTTGAGTCGAAAAGTTCGCCAAAGGAAAATGATGAAACTTGACTCACCGTGTGTTTCCCAAAAATTTCGTCCTCTATTGACAGGCTGTCTATGTTAGCATAATTCTTAGTGGCCTCTGTGTCCCACATGACAAGTCTTGCAGGAGTGTCAGGTTCCAGGTCCATAATCTTCGTATCCAGGTACTCAAAATATGTTATCTGCAAGTGAGGAAAGGTAAAAATTAATCATGTTCTTGTAGCTGCTTGTGGGTATAAAGAAGTGTACAAGTTAGTGAACGAACCACTGGAATCAGGAGGCAGCCACACAGGGCGCCTGCGAATCCTTTGTCCTTGAAGGTCTGGAGTGATGTCACCAGTTTCTCTGTGACAGCATTGGACCAATCATATGATGATATGTTACTTGCTGGTCCTTCTAGAGCGGCTAAATAGTCGGGGCTAACGCAATCATATGTCGTTGGGCATAGAAATACCGCCATTGCAAACATCACGAAAACCCGTTGAAACACTTCTCCTGTCAGCTCTGGGGTTATGAGATCAGTTAACTCTCTGATGTTTGAAGCATGCCCAGCACACCGAGTTTCAGACTTAACCTGACATCTGAAAGCTTCTGAGCATTTTCTAGGGATAATGTACCCGCCCAGTGGAATTCCTAAGATCCGGTGCACGGTGTACGAGTTGATAAGGAATTTGTATCCACTAGGCAGTATGAAACACCTGGAAGGGCAATCAAAATAGCGGACAAGCCAGCGAACGAAACACCTTGGAAGCTCGCGACAGCATAGATCTAGAAGGTACCCAAAACCAATATCTCTGACTAGTTGTTTTTGTGGTTTTGTTAGCTTTTCACAGACAGAAATGAATTTCTGGAAGCTAAGTTTTGTGCTGAACTCTTCTTCGTATTCACCCATTGCAGCAGCTCTGTGGACAAAGATAAGAAATGACCTTTAGCAAATGTATTGTTGAACCACATGCTTTTCTGGCAGAAGCTTACATATAAACACCGAGTCAGCAAAACAGAGATAAATATTTAAGCCGTGATTAAAAATGCAGCTAGAATGAGAGGCACTGATTTCCAAAGAAATTTCAACGACACACGCGAGATGCATGATAAAAAAACACCTACTTCGAGGCAGCAAGCTGCTTCTTTGTCCTGTACTCCTCAACAAGCTTTTAGTGTGCTGCATGTTTTAACTCGATCCTTAGTCTCTCTGTCTCTAGTTGGTCATGAACCATGAAATCTTGGGTGACAATCTTCGTGCCATCGACAGACTGAGACTGAGTCTCCGACAGCTGTGGGGTGGAATCCATCTCATCGAACTCTACATAAGAGGTCATGAGACGTCATCGTTACCAGGTCAGCTATGTAAGACAGTTGTTAGCAGTCCATGTGAGACCATCATCAACAGGTTGGTTAGCTAAGACGGGTTCTAACTCTGAGTTAGTAACTGCTTTGCAAAAACGGACGTAAATCCTTTGGATCTCTGCTATAGATTGTGGATCTATACAAATAATTTGACATGTCTCTAGTTGGTTAGCTAAGACGAGTGCTTAAGTTCTGCATGGCTGGAGATATAACTCAAGTTAGCAAAACCACGGCGCAAGCATGCAGTTGGCATGGTTAAAGTGAGGTTAGCGCTGAGTCCTAATTTTAAATCCGTAACCCCTCTGCTGTTAAGACGGCGCAATAGTTTGAGCACGCAATAGTTTTAGTTATTATTTAAGAACTACTTGAATTTTTCAGTCTGGTTGCGAGGTCTTAATAGTGAGTATGAATCATAGTTCCATTTTTTTATCCACTCTATCTATTTCGTGTTCCGAGATACTAGAATAAATAATATCGGCAATTAGAATCATCTTGATAGAGATAACAGGCCCTTTCTATGTATTATCAATAGGATCAATTCTAATAAGTCACACACTCATATTCCGAGATACCAAACAAAAAAATTCCGCGATCGAACTACCATAATATCTAGAAATGTAGATCTTAAACTAGAAAGGCTTTTTGGATGGAAAACTCCGACTTCCTAGTTTTAGTTAGTAGAAACCTAATTGGTTAAAATTCCGTCGATAAAACGGAATAATTATAAATTTCTAAAATGATAGATAGGAATATAGCGAATAAAGCCATTGCGATCCCCATAATAGGAGTAGTCCCCCAACCCGGGGCGACTTTCCCATATTCTAAATTCAAGGGTTTCAGTAAACTACTTGCACCAGTTCGTTTTGGCCTAGGTTTAGAACTATCTTCAACGGTTTGTGTAGCCATAGATTCTATTTAATCATTGGTGTTGACTTTGTATACTATTCCGTTGTAGTTGTAAATACACGATCTTTTCATAGATCCATTGTAATCTTGAAATTCTATAAAAATGGAAACAACAACTTTAGTCGCCATCTCCATATCTGGTTTACTTGTAAGCTTTACTGGGTATGCCTTATATACCATGTTTGGGCAACGCTCTCAACAATTAAGAGATCCATTCGAAGAACACTGGGACTAATTTAAGTAAGAAGTCTCCCAGATAGGGGGACTTCTTACTTAAATAAAATTATTTTATTCTTTTAGTTGGAGTTGGTGGAACCTTAGGTGGTTCTCGGAAGAAGATAGCGAAAAAAATTATCCCTAAAGTCGAAACTAAAAGGAACGTATAAACCAATGCTTCCATAGATTTGATCCTGGTTTATTTACAATTATAAATTCCACACCTATTTAGTTGTCATTTGGGATAATTTCCCATATAAAGAAAGAAAAAGAGTCAAAGAAAGGATGGGAGATGCTTCCCATGTCAAATCAAAAAAGAGAGGTGAAAGATACTATAACAATGTGTATCAGACTGCCTGTTTCCTTGTAGTTCGATCTCCCACTTTTTGGAATGTTCCAAATTCCACTTGAGCATCCAAATCTGGATCAATACCAGCAAAAACATCTCGGAACAATGTTCTAGTGCCATGCCAAATGTGTCCAAAAAAGAAGAGCAAAGCAAAGGTAGCATGACCAAAAGTGAACCAACCCCTTGGACTGCTGCGAAAAACACCATCAGATTTCAAAGTACCCCGGTCTAATTCAAAATTTTCCCCTAATTGAGAACACCTCGCATATTTTTTTACAGTAGCAGGATCAGAATAACTTACTCCATTAAGTTCGCCACCATAGAACTCCACCGTTACACCTACTTGTTCAACACTATAGTTGGATTCTGCTCTTCTAAAAGGATCATCTGTTCTAACAATTCCCTCCTCATCTACCAAAACAACCGGAATGTTTCAAAAAAAAGTAGGCATACAGCGTACAAAAAGCTCACGTCCTTCTTTATCTATAAAGACGGGATGTCCTAACCATCCAACAGCTATTCCATCCCCATTGTCCATTGAGCCTGCTCTGAATAATCCCCCTTGTCGGTGTCAAAACCGGCGGATCTCGAGTAGGGGGCCCCGAACTGTGCGTCTAGGCGGATGGTAACAGGAGACAAGGGACACGATGTTTTTACCCAGGTTCAGGCCCTCTCGATGGAGGTAAAACCCTACTCCTGCTTGATTAATATTGTTGATATAGGTAGTACAAGAGTAGATCTACCACGAGATCAGAAAGGCTAAACCCTAGAAGCTAGCCTATGGTATGATTGTTGTATATGTCTCTATCGACTAGCCTGGCCTCGGTTTATATAATGCACCAGAGGCCTAGGATAACAAGAGTCCTAACCGAATATGCGGTGGGGAGGAGTCCTTGTCTTGATCGCCAAGTCTTGCGGAATCTTCCTTGTATCAGCAGACTGTCCGGATGGCCCATGAGTATCTGACCATGGGGTCCTCGGCCCAATTTAACGGATCGGGAGATGACGTGGTGAGTACCCCTAGTCCAGACACCGTCGATCCCCCCGAACCGGTCTTCAAGTTAGGGGCGCTCCTCGATTCTTCCGAACCGTTCTTCATCTTCAGTCGTCGGTCTTGAAAACTGGTTCAACAAATCTTCTCATCTTCGATCTTGAGGATCACCGAAATGTATTCGACGAGTTTACACGTCGGGTATCTGAGGAGCCCCTTTAAGTTTCCGGCCTTTATCAATACCTTGTTATTTTTATGCCACACCTCGGGTTTGAAATTGTTCCCAGGCGGCAGCGTCCTCTTGCGTCCGAGCTCCAACGCCGGACTGCATTCGAGGTATCTTTTGCAGCCGAGCACCAACGCCGGACTGCTTCCCAGCTCTAACGCCGGACTATGTATCCGAGCTCCAACGCCGGACTGTATCCGAGCTCCAACGCCGGATTATGTATCCGAGCTCCAACACCGGACTGTATCTGAGGTGTCGTAAATCACCTTGGTTCAAAGAAGTTTGAAGGAGTTTAGCCGAGCTTAATGCCGGAAATGCCCTCTATGGAGCCAGCCACTAGCGCCCGAGCTTTTATGCTGGACTGCTTCCAAGGTGGTGCACCACCCCGAATGTGGGCCGATTTTTGTCAATATTTTTTATTGGTGCAATTTATTCTCTGCCGAGATATATAGCCAGTAGCCCTTAAGGTGGGTATCGGTCTAAAACCCGAGATGCACATGAAGGATGACATAAGACCGCTGATCCCGTGGCAGCGAGACTCGGGTTGATTTGCAAAATCGGTCTCGAGGATCAAGTCCTAGCTCGGCGTAATACTTGGACACAAAAGCGGCGTGCTCAGTCCTCAAGACTCAGGTTGGGTGCGGTCGACCAACACGAGGATCAAAATCTCCTCGGAGACAGTATTACACTTAAAATTTTCTGCATTGGACGAGCAATGCAGTAGCCCAGACATCGGTCGGGTGGCAACACCGGATCGGGGATCGATGTGCCCTTTAATATTTGTAAATAATAAGCCCGAAGCCCAAGAGTTCCCGAGCCTTAATGCGGGCACGGGTGGCCGAATTAAGGATTGATATCCATAGTAAAATCACAAACTATGTGTAATGACTCTATGTATCCAAGTACTTTACGTCATTAATGCTCGGACCTGCATTGTACAAAACTTTGTTGACCGACCATCGGCTTCCACCTCCTCGGCCAATAGCCGAGGAGTGTTTGTCCTACTTTATAAAGCCTTTATGAGGGCAAAGATTTACAACAAACAAGGAAATCTGGCCATACGGTTTTATAAACAAAGGTACAAAGAGAGATATGTTATATTACTGTTTAACAGAAGAAATGTATTCCAAAGAAAATAGTCCCGCTATCAGTTCCTTTCTTTGGGTTGTCATGCTAAGCATGATCATGAAACCTCAGCTCCAATGTAAGAGCAAAATATCGAGGATTTAGTTTGGGAGGCCAGTTAATAGCCCCCGGTAGTGTTCGGCGACAGTCGAGGTCAAGCCGTAAACACTTCGGCCATTGTTATGAATGGCCCGTCGTTTAACACCGTCATCGGATCGCTGACCAGTTTACACTTATTGTGACAATCAGTTTTCGGCTTTCTCCACTGAGGTGCTTAACCATGTGAGCTGGAAGCACAATCGCAGTGGTTCTCCCTTTGCACACCTAGCCGAACAAAGCGGAACGTAGGAGGCAAGCGCAGGAGCCGGGCAACCCAACTAATGACGGAAGACACAATTCGAAACCGATGCATATATAGCAATATCCGAGAATGTTTTTGCCAAATCTCTAAAGGTGTCCGACGTTGCACTGCGAGACTTGTGCTGAGAACACACAAATAGTTTAAAAAGTGCCATAAGCTTGGAAAACCAAAAAACGTCAGTAAAAAACTTGACGTCCGAACGAGATCAAGTGTTCGGTGCCAATCCGAAAATTGGCCCTAGCAAAAGAAGTGCTTCTGTCGTGCTTTAACATGATACATCATATCTCAAGACTTCAAGCGGGTCAGTCTACGGCTTCAACCTCCTATCCCGAGGGCGGAGTACTACTCATTAGGCCAGTTTAGCAAACTAAACTCTAGCGGCTTTGAGAGAGAAATTAGGCTCCCCGGCTAGTGACCACACGCTCATGTCGAAAAAAGGAGTGATAGATAATAATAATAATAATAATAATAAAACTTTGCAACGACTAAGAAGAAGAACACTTATCATAAAACGGCTCATATAAATTTAAGAGCCCCCAAGTGGCTTGGGTAAAAGAATGATTGCATGTACCGAAGTACTTATATCATATCTATGTTCAACCGAACTTTAAACGCGTCTTAACCGACCGTCTGCTTCTCCCTCTTCGGTCAAGGACCGAAAAGTGTTATGTACTCCATCTGTCGAGAATAGCGACGGTGTTCCCAATAACCAGGCAATCAGGCCATAAGGCTGTAACAGATAAAGCGCGCTCAGGGAACTTATGCTATATTACTGCGAAGTGTAAGAAGCATCTTCGAAGAAAATAGTACCCCCACCGGTACCTTTCTTCGGTGCTCATTGTTATTATGAGACTTGTGCAATAGATTTTGTGTACTCATGAGTTCCGTTGTTGCCGACCTTCATTGAAAACTATAAGAGCGCTAGCTTTTGGCTTCACCTAGTCTGAGGTCCGGCTCGGATGACCCGATCGTGACAATCGCAGAGGTGCTCCCTTTACTCCCTAGCCGAACAATCGGGAACGTAGGGGTAAACACAGGAGTGAGGCAACCCAGCTTGCAAATCGCTTAAGTCAATATGGTGCATATTGTGGCATAATACACGAACAAGGAACGAAGCCGTACAAGTATAATCATATGCAAGAGGAAAAGCTTCATGAAGGAAGCCCCCAAATGAATTGGGTATTTGAATTTATGCGTCACAAACAAAGTTTGGACAATAAAAAAATTTACAAGCAACATTTTTCCAAAAAAGTATAATGCTTGGTCGAACCGAACACAAGTTAGAAATTAAAGCTTTGAGCATGAAAGCGACTTAGCTGGTTAATGTGTTCGGTATTGATGACGCGGTCCGAGCTTGATACGGGACAAGGTTCCATCCCCCAAGTCGGTCCCGAGGTGGCGGAGCGGAGAGCTCGACACGCCGAAGTGGCGACATAGCACGGTCAATGCAGACCAGCAGAGTGACGTCGAAGTCCCCGGATCATTTTCCTGTGCAAAAAAAATGGTGCAAACCGGAGATAATAGTAATAATGATAAAAAATCGTTGCATAATAAATAATTTATGCAAAGTGAGTAATAAAGAAGTATGGCTGGCGCCAAGTCGTGTCGATCTGAGGCGTCGGCGTGATGCGGTAAAGGCGTAGCAAAGCCTGAATTCACAGGTCGGTCCGAGCTCGGATCTGGCGTCACCGGACTATGTCTGAAACTGACCGAACCACCATGCGATTGTCGTTAATCGCCACCATTTGATAAACCTGTGTACATATGATGGACAAACCAGAGTAATAATTCCTTGGGAAAAATGAACCCAAACAAGCAAAAAATACTGGGATTAATAGCACCTGGTTTATTTGTTATAGCAATCCGAAGGAAGGTGATTCCCAAAATTGGGACTCGATTCGCGCAACCATTGCCTGATGGGCGATAAAACGACGGCATGGCAATGCTGGCAAAGGTTGGCTCGCCGAGGCAAAGCCCTCGGTCCAACTAACGTGACGGAGCTGGTCGGCTAGTGACGCCAAGTGTCCGGAGTAGGTTGATGAAGAGATGGCGAGGCCCCCGGTCCAGCCGAGATGTCGAAGTAGGTCGGCGTGATGGACACCAGCTTGAAGAAGCAATAGTGCGGCCCTGCCGATGCAGGTCGTGACGTGGTTGATGCCGGCTTGATGAAGCGACCGTGCGGCGATGCCGGTATGCCCGCTCCGTGTAATCCGTGGGGCGGCGATGTTGGTGATGATTTATCCTTGGCGATGCCGGACTCTTGTTCGGCTTGCGCGAGATGATGATCCGAAGAAGTCGAGCTCGGCTCAACAAAGTGACGACGTGTCCAGCGCAGGTCGGCAGCCGTGGGGAAATATTGCCGGACTGGTTTGACACCAGTATGATATTGAAGATCATGTTCAAAATATTTTAAAGTTAGTGGGATGTGTTCGGGAACAAAACACAATACCCCATACAAAACTTCCTTCAAAAAGGATGTCCGAAATCCCGTTCGTAAAAAGGACGAACTCGGGTCGGATTTGTTTTCGCGCAGAAAACAGATCCGAAAAGGGATGCACTAATCGGAAGGTTCCCGGAGTTTGGACGGTCGGATCGAGCTGAAATTTTGAGGGGTGGTAGATATAGGGATTCCGTAGTCGATCAACGGTTGGATCTTCCAAAGGAGGTCCGAGCTAGAAGCTGGACACCACGCCCTAAACTCGTCCAGATTCTCGTCCAGATTTGACAGGGCTCCGGTATATCATAGATTGTCGGAGATTCCTCCATCGGAACTCGACGAAATTTAGCGTGGTTGTTGTAGACGTAATTCCGTACTATTCCACTGAAGCAATCGTCAAACCGACGCTCGAGGAGGCGGTGACGGCGGATACAAGTTCGCTGTCCAGAAAAACAGCACGGTCGCCTGAGGGCAATGTTGACGTTGAGCCCCCGGGCTCCCTGGATGATTCCTCCATGATCTTGATAGAGATCGGAGCTGATGTTGATGAAGGCCCTCATCCGAACATGACGATCGGAGGTAGGGCGCAGTCCTTGGTCGAACCAAGGTGACCAGTCGAGCTGGTGAGGAAGATGCCGAAGTCGCAGTTGATCTGCAGGCGAACCATCGACCTTTTGTCGAACACACAGCGGAACTCTCAATGAAAGCACCAATGTCGGTGTCAAAACCGGCGGATCTCGGGTAGGGGGTCCCGAACTGTGCGTCTAGGCGGATGGTAACAGGAGACAAGGGACACGATGTTTTTACCCAGGTTCGGGCCCTCTCGATGGAGGTAAAACCCTACTCCTGCTTGATTAATATTGATGATCTGGGTATTACAAGAGTAGATCTACCACGAGATCAGAGAGGCTAAACCCTAGAAGCTAGCCTATGGTATGATTGTTGTATATGTCTCTATCGACTAGCCTGGCCTCGGTTTATATAATGCACCAGAGGCCTAGGATAACAAGAGTCCTAGCCGAATACGCCGGTGGGGAGGAGTCCTTGTCTTGATCGCCAAGTCTTGAGGAATCTTCCTTGTATGTGGCAGCTGTCCGGACTGGCCCATGAGTATACGGCCATGGTGGTCCTCGGCCCAATTTAACAGATCGGGAGATGACGTGGTGAGTACCCCCTAGTCCAGGACATCGTCACCCCTTTTGCCGGATTATTACCAATATAATCATAAAAGATTAGTTATGAAACCGCCCAATTTTATGGTGGATTTGACAAGAACCCTTTTTGCTTTCTTGATAAATAATTGACAAAAAAGCGTTTTTTATATAACCTGCTTGTTTTATTATAATTATAACAAGTCCTATATGGAAATGCCCGCTAAAGAGAAAATCTATTTGATTGTCTCTCGGCCAATATCGATTTTTAGAAAGAAAAACAAGAATTTTCTTCTTTTTATTAACATTAAGAAAAAGAATATAATTAAAATGGAATTGGCAATATAATTTTATAGACTTTTGAAAGAAAAAAGGGGGTTTTTTTGCAACGGTTATTTCTTATTTCTTGCCTATATCATATCACGGAAACCTTTCGCTTTGGAACGTGGAGAGATGGCTGGGTGGACTAAAGCGGCGGATTGCTAATCCGTTGTACAAATTTTTTTGTACCGAGGGTTCGAATCCCTCTCTTTCCGCTCCCTTGGATCATTTGCGACTTTCGAATTGGAAAGAATTCTGACCCCGGATTTTCTCATAGATAAATGTACGAAACAAATCCAATAATAAAAAAAACTGAATTTTTACTCCTCGCGTCCAGGATTCCGTCCTGGGTCATTAGATAAGAATCCAAAGATAAAGAGTGAAACAAAGAATATCACTACTGTATAAACAAAAAGTTTGAGAGTAAGCATTACATAATCTCCAAGATTTTTTTTTTAAGAAATAGATTACCAGTTTTTCCTTACCACACGGATCCACTAGGATGGTTTTTTTATACCTAAAAATGCAAAAAACAATTCTTGAAAAAAATTGCTAGAATTCTTTTATAATAAGCACTCTTATCAATAGCAAAAATAGGGTTAGGTGGTTAGGTATTGTGTAGGTACCTTTAGGTACCTGCTCAACCTAGGTGCAGGGGAGTAGAAAGGCTGATCCAAATTTATTGCTGTAGCTACCCATTCAATGTAGAAGAATTTAAATTTTAGAATCGAAGGTTCATAATATAAAAATATAAAACTTCTCGACTTTTACCCATTATTTATTTATTTTTTTGGAATGAACACATCATTCAATTTGGCATACAGAGTACTAAAGATTTCATCGAAAACTTACAGCAGCTTGCCAAACAAAGGCTAGTAGAAAAAAGAATAGAGGTATAACATGCATAATATCCACGATTGGATTGAAAATAGTATAAGCTTTGGGTAATTTGGCAAAGAAAAAACTAGTAGGATAAAGAACATAAATTAAACAGATACAGGGTAAACTAAGTATATTAGGCATAACAAGCATTTCATTCTTGTAGAGTAAATAATTGGATTTTTCTTGAGTTATTTTTTTAAGGGAAAGAAGGAAAAGGCAGATTCAAAATCTTTTTTCTTCGGACTTTCCCAAACACAAAATACCTCCTTGTATTCGCACTCTCAAATGAGAGTGGAATAAATTCGACTTTCATATAATATCTTAATATAATTCCATGTAATGATCAATGCATTTTTTTGATTCTATATTATCCGCATGTGTAGAATACTAGCAAGAGAATATCCCTCCTTTTTTATGTAATTGAAATGGTATTGACGAATAACAAATAAACATACTAGTGTTTATTAGTGTCGCATAAAACCCGAAATGGGATGTGGCCAAGTGGTAAGGCAGCGGGTTTTGGTCCCGTTACTCGGAGGTTCGAATCCTTCCGTCCCAGATTGTTTCTGATGAAACAAACGGTGAAATCATATAGTATTCTGTACGAGACAAAAGTTTATTAAAGAGAATAATGATATCTTATTCTTTCTCAGAAAACATAATAAAGTCTTAAGTCCAGTCAAATTGACTATCTTTATTTTTCATGAAAAAATGGGATCTATCAAGCACATTCAGGATATGCCTCTACTATAAAATCACTTAGTCATATTTTTTTTCTTCCTTTTGGTATTCGAGTTGAACAAGTACGAGAATTCTATAACTACCAAAAACTTTCAATCTTTTCATTGGAATAGTTTATTTAGTTATTATAGTTAATTGTTTTTGTACTCAAAAAATATATTACTACTAGAATTCTAATTCTAGTAATTAAATTAATTAAACTTTTTTGGAGGTTGATAGTTTATTTATTGAGGAAGAGTCAATCCTTCTTTTCTCACTTCAAGATTGATCATCTCGAGCCATCTGTTGAGGGTGGAAATTTAAGAATAAATAAGTTTTAAGCAAACTTGTGCTCGGTGTTAAAATTGGAGAAAAAGGAGGACTAGCAGAATTCAATGAGGACGAAGCATTGAAACAATTTGCACCCCTTGTGACAGGGAAGGAACTTTTAAAGAAAAAGCTGGTAAGTTAATAGAAATATACAAACATAATTCATTTTTCCTACAGATTGCACATTTACATGTCATTTAATTGTCCTGACAAGAATGAACTTTAACTCACTCTGTCTCCAAACACCACAGATTATGATACCTCACAACACAGCTAAACACTACACACTGTACATGCTCAACAAGTACACGAGCTCCATCGACATACTTGACTCACTAAATTACAGAGACGGAGACGAAAAAAAACATGGAAAACACACCATAAGGATCACCCAGAACTGGTACGTCAATTCAACCTTGTTTACTAATTGGTTTTACAGTTCCTGCATTCCCTTGTTTAATGCCAAAACCCAACAATAACACCAAACCGTAATCACAGATTAAAAGGATGCACGCACTCATGAAGAAGCATTACGGCGAAGCGGAGCTACGAGTCAACGGCGAACCAAACTGGTCGAGGATAGCAGAAACACCTAACAGAGTTTGCGTGCCAAAACAGCAGGGTACCCAATGCGGACACTTCATGGTTCAATTTGCAAAATACTGGAATGGCATTGATCTCATAAAAGATGATGAAGATTTTGATGTAAGTGAATAGTACGAGAGCATCAATTTTAATTTTTACAAGCAGCACTACTTGAATACTTCAATTATCTCATGAAAGAAAAATAAAAGAATATCCAATGACCTCCCTGCAGCAAAGCAACGTAGATGCCGAGTGGAAACCAGAGTTCCTTTTTACAGCCATATTTGGTGAAACAAACCAAGTAAAGTGGAACGAACTACCTGAAAGAATCAAAAAATTCAAACCAGAAACTTTAAAGTTCTTTCCACCAACAAAAGTAAGAAAATCATTTCTACTTATCTTTTTTTTGTAATAACCTACCCATCCCACGGTTCACCAATGTCTTTCGTATCACAAGAACTTACATATCACATATCTGCTTACGCTGACAGAAAAAGATGAAACTAAAAGGGACAAAAGACAAAGCACCAGTCTATACCCAAAACATTCTCATTGCTTCCAACACACAACGGAGGCGTCCGACCTCTTCCATCTAGTCATGAGCGACAGCTGGCAGGAGGAATACAAAAAGTGAGTTGTTTTCCATTGCACCTCAAAATAGTTGCACAGAGGCCAAAAATAATGTAAAAATCAGTTTCTCACTGACCGTGACCTCCAAAATTATTTAATCTCCCTGTCGCAGCAAAACTATATTTAGGCGCATCCGCAGGGACAGTGAAAGCACGCAACTTACTGGAGCCCAACTGAAGGCAGTATTTGGTCCAAAACCAGCACAGATGAACATACCACATAATATGGAAAACAGGGTCCTCGATGACATAGCAGAAATCTGCGAAAGCAGAAAAGATTCAAAACAGAGTGACAGAGTAATATTAGGCCAAACTTTGCAGAGGTAAAATTTTAAAAAGCAAAATCTTGTCTATATTGCAACACCTACACTTTTTATATTGTTACACAACTCTTTTTTCTAACAGTTTTTTCATCATAATTATTGTTTGCAGCATATATTGGATTTAAAGCATCACAAAACTAGTATTAAAAAATTTAAAAATGAATTGCAAAAAAGAAAGAATCAGCTGGTTCCTGTGTATCTCAAGGAAAATCAACGGAAAAAGCTCTCAACAGAAAACATGGTAACAACCCTTTCCTCCATGACAAAATCTCAAAATATGCGTTCTATTAAATTACTTTATATTAAACTGTCATCTAAGCAACAAGTATTTTGTACACAGATATTCATTCCAATGGAGAAGGATGACCGATATGTACTATATGTGCTGGACAAATACAAAACAAAGTTCACATTATTGATCCTCGAGAAACGACTCCAGAGGAATTTGAGAAATAAAAGATAGACGTAGATAAATTGGATAAAAAAGAAGCAAGTCGAGTTCTTTAGGAAAATGAAGATGCTGAAAAAGAAAGAGAAAGACAGTTTCAGGAATATCATGTTCGTAAGTCGGCAATCGTAAGCATTTATACATAAGAATTTTTTCAGTTTTACAAGTTCCAATATTAAAACAATTAATTACAAAATGCAATATTCTCAGGTACCTAGGTTTAAAGAAGTCTTCAACACCATACTAGGACAAACAATGACTGCCAAGGGTACAAGATGGCAGATTCATACCGTGCAAGATGTTCAAGTGGTAGAAAAGGGAGAATCAACATTTGTTGTTTTAAAGCTTGCATTCATCTACAATGGTGAAAAGTTTGTCGAAGACCTGAAAGATTTGACAGTGAGTTTATATAGATTTACTTATAAACAACTTATATGCACAAACTCTAATAATATACTTCTCTTCTCGGCAAAATTTCACAGGATGAGGTCGAAGACTGGAGGGCAGAGGCAATGTACATTCTCTTAAGTAGTGAGATGAATCAAGTCAAAGCTAGTGAAATGGGTGATGAGATTAGCAAGATCTTGAGCAAAAATGAAGACTAAAATTTTGATTTAGCCCGGGAGGCTAATTCTATCTAGAAGTGACAAAAAAGTTTATCAATAACTCGCATTTGTATGTAATGTAGTTAGAAATTGCGTGTTCATGTTGAAAAAAGCACTATTTCGACAACCATGCCTCTTACATCATCAGAGAGTGCTAGTAAACTATAAACAACAATGCCTCTTCTTATTTGTACGACAGCACTGACTCCCAAAATGAACCCTTGCGCGTGACTCTGGAAACCACCCTCCCATGGCCTTGTGCCACCAAACCCTTGGTCACCATGCCTCGGGGCAATATCCACACACACACACACATACCCTTACGCGTGACTCTGGAGACCACCCTCCCGTGCCTCCAGAGGTGAAATGGCCTTTGTGCCACCAAACCATGGGTCACCATGCCTCCGGGCAATATCCACACACACACATATCTTTACGCGTGACTCTAGAGACCACCCTCCCGTGCCTCCAGATGTGAAATGGCCTTTGTGCCACCAAACCATGGGTCACCATGCCTCCGGGCAATATCCACACACACATACCCTTACGCGTGACTCTGGAGACCACCCTCCCGTGCCTCCAGAGGTGAAATGGCCTTTGTGCTACCAAACCCTGGGTCACCAGGGCAATATTCGCACACACACATACCCTTACGCGTGACTCTGGAGACCACCCTCCCGTGCCTCCAGAGGTGAAATGGCCTTTGTGCCACCAAACCCTGGGTCACCATGCCTCCGGGCAATATCCGCACACACACATACCCTTACGCGTGACTCTGGAGACCACCCTCCCGTGCCTCCAGAGGTGAAATGGCCTTTGTGCCACCAAAACCTGGGTCACCATGCCTCCGGGTAATATCCACACACACATACCCTTACGTGTGACTTTGGAGACCACCCTCCCGTGCCTCCAGAGGTGAAATGGCCTTTGTGCCACCAAACCCTGGGTCACCATTCCTCCGGGCAATATCCACACACACACATACCCTTACGCGTGACTCTGGAGACCACCCTCCCGTGCCTCCAGAGGTGAAATGGCCTTTGTGCCACCAAACCATGGGTCACCATGCCTCCGGGCAATATCCACACACACACATATCTTTACGCGTGACTCTGGAGACCACCCTCCCGTGCCTCCAGAGGTGAAATGGCCTTTGTGCCACCAAACCATGGGTCACCATGCCTCTGGGCAATATCCACACACACACATATCTTTACGCGTGACTCTGGAGACCACCCTCCCGTGCCTCCAGAGGTGAAATGGCCTTTGTGCCACCAAACCCTGGGTCACCATGCCTCCGGGCAATATCCACACACACACATACCCTTACGTGTGACTCTGGAGACCACCCTCCCATGCCTCCAGAGGTGAAATGGCCTTTGTGCCACCAAACCATGGGTCACCATGCCTCTGGGCAATATCCACACACAAATACCAAGAACGTCTCAACCGTGGCTAGCTCCTACGCACACGTGACTTCACATGCTTCAAACCCGTGCCTCCGGAGGCAACATACCAATGTCTTCGTAGTATACACACATGTGAATGCACGCACAAACCTAGCTCGTAAGCAGACGTGACTGCAATTACTTCAAACCCGTGCCTTCAGCACAACCTTCAGCACATGCTTCAAACACATGCTTCAAACCCGTGCCTTCAGCACAACCTGCTATATAAAAATTAAACAAGCAGGTTCCCTCGTGCCGGAGGCGCCGTGCCACACCACAACCAACACACACTTCGACCTATACCCCCCTTCAAGATGTTTATGAAAAATTGAACGAGCCGAAGGCGAGCCGGAGGTTCCCTCGCGCCAGAGGCGCCGTGCCACACGACGACGTACAATGCGCCGCACGAACCAGGACGCCGCACGACCAACACACACTTCGACCTATGCCCCCCCTTCAAGATGTTTATGAAAAATTGAACGAGCCGGAGGTTCCCTCGCGCCAGAGGCACCGTGCCACACGACGACGTACAATGCGCCGCACGATCCAGGACGCCGCACGACCAACACACACTTCGACCTATGCCCCCCTCAAGATGTTTATGAAAAATTGAACGAGCCGAAGGCAAGCCGGAGGTGCTTTTCTTCAATTTAGTAAAGTTATTATACACCCGTGCCTCTTCTAGTGTTCACTTGTGCCTATAAAGAAGTCACACGATTGAATGATTCTGGAGACTCTGTTTTACATTAAAAAGTTGCATTTTTTCTTTATTTGAAAGGTCACATTTGATAGTGTTGGTAGTCCCTGCCCGTAACTACCCTATAAATCTCCATTACCTGGAAATATAATGGGAACAAAAAGGGAAACAGGAAACCTACCGTGCAAGCTCGTTTTTTTTTTTTTGTGTTTTCGCGCTGAAAGGGAAAACGGAAAATTGTGATAGTTTAAGGATTAAACTGCAAAACGCACTAAACCACAAACCTGAAAGGAAAAACCGAAAACCAACCACGCAACTGGTTTTCCTTTGCGGGAACGCTCCGCGCGCGATACTTGTCACGCGCGGAACGCTCCGGAACCGCTCGTTACGACGAAGCGTTGGTTAACTAGTTGCTCCAGGAGATCCCGCCGGGCTAGCATAGTACGGGTCGAGAATTCGGGGCCCACTCCGTGAGCTCAAACTACGGCCGAAGGCCCGTCTTCTTTCTGGGCCCCATAGCCATACGAAAATAAAAATCCGAACGACAGCGCATGTGCATGCAGACAAACCCGCAGGCAGCCGCGCGATAAACATCCAGATTTCACGCGATCAGTTGTAAATCTTCCCACGAAACGGAATGAACACGATCCGATCCGATTCCATCCCATCCTGTTCCATTCCATTCCCGTCTCCCATCCAGTCCCTTCGCCCTCCTCCTCCCCGCGCCGCCGCAGGCCGGCAACTACAGATCGCCGCGCCCACTGCGCGAGGCGACGAATTACCTGTGGCGCAGTCACACTGTAGAGGAGTGTCTCTTCCGAGCCCTAATTCTCAATCCGATCCCCACGCACTCGCCGGTAGGGGAAACAGCGGCAGCGCCAAGAAAATCACTGGGTGGACACCGCAGAGCTATCGTGGAAAGCGATCGATCTGTGCGACGGCGGGCGGCCAGCCGGCCGGCGTGCAGCCGTGGTGGCTACGTCCATCGGTCGTCCAGGTCAAGATCGATCCATGTCGGGGTGCCTATGGCCGTGCGTGTCCAGCGCCAATGCCATGACGGCGGGGATGGGCGGGGGGTTGTTCGGGCCCAAGGCCAGGAGCCCGGCGGAGCTAGTGCGACACACGCGCGACATCCTCCGCTTCATCGCCGACCATCCGGAACCCTGCAGCGGCAAACTAGAAGCCAAGCGCGAACAAAAGGTGCTTCGCCTTTGCCTGCTCAATCTATATATGTTCCTCCATTGTTAATTTATTGTTAACAACAGATGCAAAATATGTGGTGTTTATCTGTATATATGGACCACAGTAGTTCAGTGTTGGCAAAACTTTTAGAAATCAGTCGACTCTGCTCACTCTATGATCAGCATGTAGACATATATCAAAACGCAAAGAAATGGTAGTGCTTATGCTGGTTGTTTGTGTGTGTATGTGTTGGGGGCGGGGTATGGAAGTATAGATGGAGCAAACAGCTGATATTTGTGTTTCAGTGAGGGGTGATTATATAGGAGCAAACAGGGCATCACTAGTATTTGTGTTTCAGTGACAATGCTAAAGTGGAGTAAACTAGGCCAGTGCCTGAAAAGAGCATGGCTGCGTTGAGACATTAGAGGTGGGCATGAAAGCAAAAGGCGGGCTGCGGAGATTCGTGCTCGAGTTCTTTGTCTAGTGAGTATGTTTAGTTTGACCGGTGCACTTTTATGTTTATAATGAGCAGAACTGCAGAAGTAGAATGGTATAAACTAAGTCAAGATAGGACAACTTTTTCGTTACATTGATTTATGTGTAATAAGAGGGTCTGTGTTTGATGAAAGTTAAGTTTGAACAATGCATTTATAGTTATAATTATAAATATCATTTGGTTCTTTCAGTAAGCTTATTCGAAGTTGACACTTTGATACACCTCAAATGATTAAATCTACACTCGACTGAATATGCAGATTACAGATCTAAGCATAAGTGTCAGGGCAATGAAATCCATTCTCTATGGCGACGGCAACGGCGATCCTGTTGCCGAAGCATGCACGCAATTGACAAGGGAGTTTTTCAAGGACAATACTCTACGTCTAGTAATTGTTTGCGTTCCACATATGGACCTGGAAGTACGTTAAAGGACACCTTGTTTTTCCGACCTATAGAAACCTCGTTTTTCTATCAGGAACAACATTGGATCCTATCATTATTAATATAGATTTGGCTTTTAAACATCTGATTATTTGTAAGTAGAAGTTTGTTTCTTTTCTCAGACTCAAAAGGAAGTAACTCTAGTTTTTGCAAATCTGGCAAGACAAAAGGTAGATTCAAGGATCCCTGCCTCTGACTACTTGGAAGTTAACCAAGATCTTTTGGATATATTAATGGCTGGGTCAGTAACCATCCGGCTTCCTTTTTAGCACCTTAATTGTGTGTCAAAAGTTGTTTTCCATCTGCTCTTAATTACCAACTATTGATAATTCATAGAAGTGCTTTATTTTTTCATCATATTTGTCAGATTCTTACTTGTGATGTTAATTATAATAAGTTTGAACTGAACACATGCTATTTCTGTATCCTTTGCGCAGGTTTAATAACAGGGACATTGCGATACATTATAGTACAATATTGAGGGATTGCGTACGCCACCAAGTGGCTGCACGGTATGGCCATCATTTACATATAATTATCTTATGGTGAAAGTAATCTATCTATACAGAAACTCACTTTCATGGCCAAACAAAGTTATGTATAATCCAGTCATCTCCATTGATGTCACTTATTATTTTTGTTTTCCAAACATCATGATTTGCTTTGATGACTATTATTACTACTGATTTTGAAGGTTAGTTCATTTCATTTTTTTGGTTTGTTGTATTAATAAATATATAATAGTATTTTACAGGTATGTATTATATTCTCAGCATATGAAGAAATTCTTTGATTATATCCAGTTTCCTGACTTCAGTCCATCATCAGAAGCCTTCAAGACATTTAAGGTTAGTACGCCAATTTGGAACCTAATCTTTACTATGGGGATTGTTCTAAAAGACAACCCAAAAAGCAGCCCCTTACTCTCAGTAGATCCTCATTTGAATTGTCTCTTCGCTGAGTCTTCTGAACAATTATAGCATTTGATCCATATACTTGGATCTGAACAACGAGGCAGCATTCTCAAATCAAGTGTTTGTGTAGTGTTTTTTATGACAATTGCTCTGATCACACATGTAATAGGAACTCCTGACAAGGCATAAATCATCAGCAGCTGAATTCTTCACCAAGAACTATGATTGGGTAAGGCTTTCCGGTTGATAGATTTTTAACATTTCAGAAAATTAATTCGATAATCATATCCTGTCATAAACTGAAATGATGCTAGTAATCGGATTATTGTTGACAATCTCAACGAACCAACTTATGCATCTTTAATACTTGGTCTAATAATAGTGGGATTGCAATATTTGTGATACGTTTTGTTAGCCTACCATTTATTTGACAAAAACAAAAACTACTAGTGATATGTGGTTTATCATGAGGTGGCACACAAGCGAACTCACACACAAAGATGAACTTTGTTATAATACAGAAATAGAAGCTTGAATTCATAGGCCAATCTCAAACGTAATTTGTCCTAAATCACCAAGCTTTGATAGGGGACCCAATGATTATTCATAATATGTGAGAATTTCCGTTTGGGAACCTCCATGTATTCTAATTATACAAATCATATTTCAGTTCTTTTCAGATTTTCACACGAAATTGCTACATTCTTCCAACTATGTCACCAAAAGGCAGTCTATTCAGGTATACATTTTCCTACAGTTGTGCTTCAGTATCCCCAATTGTTCCTTTTCTACTCCCTCCTTCCCAAAATATAAGGCGCATTTGACTTTGTATGGTCTTTGATGCATGACTTTGACCATTAATATATACTGAAATCCATACATTGAATATGTATCAATAGTATCATCATATTTGTATCTAAGTGAAATCATGAGTTGGTAGCGAGATCTTATGGGTTTCTCCTCTAGCCTACCCCAACTTGTTTGGGACTAAAGGCTTTCTTACTAAAGGCTTTGTTGTTGTTGTTGTTGTTGTTGTTGTTGTTGTATACAATAAGTGAAAATCTTAGTCAAAGTTGTGCAATGAAGACCAAAAAAGTCAATGCGCGCCTTATATTTTGGGAAGGAGGGGCATTTTGTATCACGTTTAATCGACAATAGTTTTGCTTATGCTTATTGACCTTTTAACACCGACAATTTTATTTCTCACGTCTAAGCAATAATGGTTTTTCTTAAACTTGTATTGCATGGTATTTCTTTCAGCTATTGGGAGATATTCTTTTGGAGAGAACAAATTCATCAGTGATGCTGCGTTACGTCAGCTCAAAGGAAAACCTCATAGTTCTAATGAACCTTTTAAGGGTAAGACACTATTTTATCATTTTGATGCTTGAATAGAAACTCATGCTTATAGCCGCTACAAGTTTCCTTAGGGCATCTCTAACGCCAACCTGCAAAATTTTCTCCTGCATCTGTCCGCGGACAAGGGGGGCCAGTCCACCGCCACGGATGCGGGAGGCGGGCATATTTCAACTCCTATCCGAACTAACCTGACCAAATTCATGCAAACACGAATGGATTTCATATAAACTAGAAGAGATTCATGCAAACACAGCGGATTTCATATAAACGTGATGGAATTCATTACATTTCGGACATACTTGACCTAAAAGCGGCGCTCGTCCGACTCTAGAGGTATAATACCTAATCTAAATGATCGTCGGCGCCCTGAGAACTGAAGCTTTGCCTTCTCTAGTTTCACCTCGGCGCTCTTTAGCTCCACCTCTGTAACATCTGCCTCCAGAGCCCCGGGAAGTGAAGTTGCCTGCCTCCACCTCGGCTAATCGGCCAACGATGTTCAGCCCACAAGCCTGGCTGCAACTGGAGGGTAGGAGTGTGGCCTTCTTGGGACCCGAGCGGTGGTGACCTACCATGCACTACTCTTCCTCGCTACCGGAGGCGCCCATGGACGTGCCGGCTTCGTGGTCGTGGCGCGGCCGGGGCGGAGCCGGCGATGTCCTCCTCGTCGTCGTCGGTCTTACCCCCACACCTTGTTTGCCGCCTTGTCGAGCTCCTTGTAAGCGGCCTCCAGTTTCGCCTGACGCTGGAGGTACCGCCATCGATCGAGGCAGATCTGGCGGGTGGAGCGGTAGGACTCGAGTAGCGCCACCTGCCCCGACACGTCCGCGTTCAGAGCGATCTGTCTGCCGCCGTTGAGCCGCTCCTCCGCCTGCTGGTGCTCTTGGATGAGCTGGATGTTGTAGGCCGCGTCGACATGCGCCTCCCGCTCCTTCTTGCGCCATGTCCAGGTAATAGGCACGGGCCTCGCCGATGACCATGGTGCAATGCACCGCTGACGGTGGCGATGGTCACGAGGATGGCGCCAGCACATCCGTAGCCGCATCCTCCATTGGGGCGTTGTCTCAGGCTGCCTGCCGGCTTGCCAGCCGGCAGCAATGGCGGCCATCTCCTTCTGCTCCGGCGACAGTCTGTCCGAGAGAGCTTTGAAGCACGAGCAGGCCATCATGGGAGTGGTGCAGAAGAGGAGAAAGGGACCGGAGGAGGATGAATGCGTCTATGAATGGGGTTGTTGTTTATATAGCGGGCGAATGGCAATGGTAGGCGGTAGAGGGACAGACGGGTGGCGCCAGAGTAGGTTCTTTGGCAACTGTGTGTCATTAATGTGGGCGGGAGACGGCCGGCCGGCCGGCCATGGTGTCGTTCGAACGCAGAGCAGTCACGTGCACCGGGAAGCGGAGCTCTCTCTCGGCCGACGCTCTGCTTCAATGCCGGTCAATGAGGTCACGTCCGCTCTGGACGGGCATGGATGTGGCATTGACGCCATGGAGCAACACTGTTCGTTTCAGGCGGGAAGTGCGCGCGGGCGAGTGAGGGGGTTTTGGTGGGACAGGGCGGTCGGACGTGGGCGTGGCGGGAGTCCGGACGTCCGCAAAGCCCCCCTCCCTCCCAATGTTTGTCTCTAGTTTGCGGGAGAAAGTGCATCCGGACCGCCCTGCAGACTGATACAGGCCCGTGTTGGATGCCAGAAGACCGATACAAGCCCGCTTTGGATGACACAACATGCCCGGCCAACGCGGTCCGGACGTATGTGGGCGGTTTGAGGGTCGGGGTTGGAGATGCCCTTAGCTAGGCTTTTGAAAAATGAGAAAGTTTATTCAACTTGTAATGTTCAATTGTTCGTATCATTAGGATCCAAGCCAACCTATACAAGTAGAGGCATTTCATATTTTCAAGGTACAATGCTAAGTCCCCATTTTTTTTCCAGCTGCCCATTTTCTTTAATTTGCATGTATATATATAACTAAACATGTTTTTTGGGTGTGCGTCTAGCTGTTCACTGCGAATAAAAATAAGCCTCGTGAGATCACCAGCATACTGGTGGCAAACAAGAGCAAAATCATCAGGTTCCTCAATGCCTTCACTCTGGAAAAAGGTAAACAAAAATTTAGGTTTGCAGCTTAATTACTTGCATCTCTCCATGATTAACCGGAGGTGGTTATCCTAAAGGGGTTTCTCTGGCGCTGACCGATGCAGAGGATAGGGTGTTCGAGTCGGACAAGGCCCAAGTACTCGCTGACGTCATGGCCATGAAGTTGTAGAACCGGATGCAGTGTCGACATGCCTTCTTCTTGTTCTTTTGCCTTTGTTAATTATATACTCCATAAAACCGACTGGGAAGTTGGATTAGGATGCCTAGCTGTTTTGGGCAACATGTTGCCCTGTTTCATCCTTGAGCAGAGCAGAAAAGAAGGAATTGCTTTAATTTGATTTGCTGAGTAATTTAAGAGTAGTGCAATAGACTTCTTGCTGCAAATCAGTGAAGCACACGGTCATGTACAAATAGCTCTGACTTTGACTCTGGGAATTAAATTTCATTTCAGCATTAGAAGATAGAGTAACAGATAGTTTTTGTTAGCTCTGACCTTGACTCTGGGGATTAATTTCATTTCAGCATTAGTAGAAGATAACAGTTGCTTTTTGTAAGCAAAAGATTGAACTAATTAAGCATTGTAGAAGCCATGGAAGGCTGCCTAGCCTCGAACTCCTCCGCCATTCCCAGCAGCAGCGACTAGGTAAAAAAAATTTAAAAAAATTGACTCCTAAGTCCCAAGCACTTTAATAACTCATCGGTTCTCTAGCTTTGCCCTCACAGCTTAGTTTGTTGCTATGTGTGCTTTTCTCTGGATTGGGTATATGGTTGGTCTCGATACGTGTTGGTTGCTATGCTTTGCTTGATTTATAATAATGCTAGTTGAAATGAATATAGTGTTTCCATTTCTCTCAATCTGATGGCAGAATGATCCTTGAAATCGAATAGAGTTGAGGGGTCTATCGGGGCATAGCCCAGGTACATTCAGACCTGGTCTTGATATGACTAGGCGGGCCCTGGTGCAAGATAACAAAGCGAGGCCCTTTGATTCAAAACAAACAAGTGCACTGGTCACTTGAAGCAAATTATTCTAACATTTTTTTGATACAAAGTACTCCCTCTTTAAGTAAATATAAGAGCGTTTATGTCGTGGTTTTGTCATGCCAGATGTCCTCATGAAAGGACTTAGTCGTGGAGCCATCGCTACGGGTTAGCTTGAAGGGGTTAAACCAGACAGGGGACACGGGAGTTTATACTAGTTCGGCCCCTTCGATGAAGGTAAAAGCCCACGTCTAGTTTGTGATGGGATTATTGGGGTTTCAATGACCAGGGAGCGAATACGCTTTGCCTGAGTCTCGAGTTGTTGTTGTCTATCCCTGAACCGCCGCCGGGTCGTCCCTTTATCTACACAGGGTGACGCCCGACCGGTCTACAGGGTCCCGAAGCCGGCTCATATAAGTGTCCGGCTCGGTCTCTTCCTTTCCCTAACTTACAATACAAGTTATACAAATATGGCGGTTCACCGCTATGGGCCCTAATCCGCCTCTGGGCTCTGGGCCTCTAGCATTATCAGTAAAGCGCCATATTCTTTGTCTTCCTAAGCTTCAGTATAGTTGAGCGTGAACCGGCCCCTCCTGGGCGGTTTACCCTCAGTAGTTATATCCTCAACATTAGGCCCTAGTTATATCCTCAACATTAGGCCCCAGATTGATTTGAACCTGTTCATGTCAATCTAAAATACTTAGAAAAACTCCTTGAATATCTTCTAACGATTCTCCTAAACCGCCATATTGTCTTCTCCTTGTGAATTTTGGTAAACCGCCATGACGTCATCCTCTGAACGCTGCAGTGAATCATCATGACATCATCTCTGTATAAAAAGATAATAAAGATTCCCTTCGACTTAATTAATTCCCGAAGATCGAGGCGACAGCTACGCCCCCTTTTGCCGCTTTAGGCCCTTCGATTCTCGCGCCTGCCGTTTTATCCCCCTTTCTTTATAAATAAGACCGGGGCTCCTTCCATTTTTCCCCCTTGCCTCTTTGCATCGTCTTCCTCCTCGCGACCCGAAGAACTCAAGCATCGCCGCCGCCGTCGACCTCGAAGTTTTGCCTCATCTCAGGCCGCTGCATCAACCTGAACATTTCCAGGGATCCGCAACTCTCCTCCGCAGCTCCTGAGAATCCGGTAAGCTTTCTTCCTGTAACCCTAGATCTCCATTAGGGCTTCATGTTCTTCCCTGTTCATCGACGTTCATCAGCGCTTATCCGCTTTCTCTTAGCTTGTTTACTGAATCTTGCTTATGCCTGATTGTTTCTTTTGCTGCTAGATCCGTAACTTTAGTCCATCACCTAATAGCATCTTGCCGTTCCTAGAAAAAACTGCATCTGGACTTTGTCTGTTCCTCTTAGCGCCATTGTAGGGCTCAGAAAAGTTTCCTCACTGAACCACGGTAGATCCAAAATTATATCACCATCTTGTGAAACTTGTTTCTGCAATACTTAGTAGATTTTCAGCTCTGGCCCTTTCACCTAAGGGCGGTTTAACCTATAATAGTTAATAATCCATCATATGCCATTAGCCCTCACTTAAACCGTCGTCTTGACTTGAATAGCAATGTCCGGTTCACCTCATATGTACGCTTTGATTAAATTTCCGGTTTAACATTGATGAATACACATGAACCGTCAATCGTAAACCGGCCTTTATCTTTCCATTACAGTTATGCTCTTCAAGATGACCAAGCAATTTTCTGCCTACAACTGGGTTCCATCCTGGATCACAGAAACACAAGTTAACGGATTCGTTGTAACGGGCGCTTTAGCTCCAAAAAGTGTCCTTCATTGGCGAGTTCCTGGCCCTGAGTGCCCTCCTGAGCCTCAAGATGGAGAAGTGATTGTGTTCATGCAACATCTATCCTAGGGTTTCAGCCCTCCCGGATCAAAAAAATTCTGGGATGTACTTGCCAGCTTCCAACTCCATCCTCAGGATATTGGACCAAATTTTGTGTCCAACATATGCAACTTCAAAGTGTTCTGTGAGGTTTACCTGCAAGAAGAACCAACTGTTGATCTCTTCCGGGATTTCTTCCACTTAAACCGTCGAACTGAGTTCTCTGACGGCCCCAATACTGAACTTGGTGGCGTATCAATTCAAAAAAGGAAAGAGGTTGATTTTCCTCATGCCAAACTTCACAGCCATCCTAAAGACTGGAACCAAACTTGGTTTTATTGTCAGAACACTGCCGCTGCTGGAGAAAATCCTTTGCCGGGCTACCGCGCTCACCGGCTTAGCAATGGCCACCCTTTACCTCCACGAATGACTGCCAAAGAACGATAAGCTTATGCACCTCAACTTGCCAAACTCCGGGCTCTCCTCGCCAACGGTTTAACTGGTGTTGATCCTGTCCGTTGTTGGGTTTCATGATGCGTCCTACCTTTAAGCCGCCGCCCCGGATTGATGTATGAATATACCGGCAAGATGTGACACAACAAAAAAATTTGACCTTGTTTTGTTAATTAAAATTTTGCCAAGAAACTTAAACTTTTATTTTCTGGATTTTCTTTTGATTTCAGAACCGTTCTTTTCTCTGTTATTATGGAGTTTTTACCCCAAGTTAAAACTTTCCAAATATTTTGTTAGACTTGTATACCCTCTCAAGAAAACTTTTCTTTTTATCAGAGGAATTAATTATATAATTATTCTTCCTGATATTTATTTCTCTAAAAAATGGTTTCCCATGGTTTTAGGGTCCTATTTGAACTACAACCATTTGATAAATTTATTTAAAATTCCAACCAAAATTTGGAGATGTCATGTGATATTTTAAAATCACTTTTATGCAAAAATATCTTCTATTCATTGGAGATTTTGAGCTCTACACCAAAATTTCAAATCTGGTCCAGTTGGCCATTTTGCACTACAACCTATTTAATTTTTTCTTTAAAGCTTCCACCAAAATTATGGGATGATGGTAGTAGTATATTATTCAACTTTATGCAAAAACCCGGTGATGTTCTTTGAAAAAATTGAGTAAATCAAACTCATCTTCATTCTAGTCCAGCTTGGTGCTTTGTACTGCAACCACATTTTAACTTGCCCTTTTAGCCATGATTCTTTTTCCTACTTATAGGCCACCCTGCCAAACCTTTAAGTCCAGGAGAGTGGACCCATTGGAGGATTTTAAGTGCATGCAATAAGGCCTTTTTCTTTCTGTCCAAAACTGAAGATTTGCAAAACTTGCACTAGCAAGTTTCTGGTTTTGCCCAAATGACCTTGCCATCCTCACCTACATCTAAAGAGACCCCAAACTGAAGTTTTTGGCCACCCCAAGAGTTGCCTAGATGCCCTTGGCAATTTGTCAAGCACCTGGTGTGCATAGCCAGTTTTGGCATAATTTTTGGTTTGCACATTGAACCTGCTTGTTTTGCCAAACCAGGTTGTCTAGTAGCCTTATGACTGTCTCTGACCTAGGTTTGTTGATTTGCATTGACATTCAAGCAAGTTTGGTCGCTCTGGCTTTTCGTCGAACGGTTGTCGTGCGTGCCCGGAGCACAGCCAGAGCACGTGTTTTGCATGTGCCGCGCCCGAGCCGCCGCGCCCCTGGTCTGTTCCCCGAGCTTATCCTGAGACTCTACCGCTCGCAGCATAGGGCCAAGCCTCGACCTGTACCCCCTCACGAGCACCACAGCCCCTCGCCACGTCTCCGGCAAGCCAGAAGCTAGCCGCCATCGCCGCCTGCTGTGGTCGGTGCCATACGGGCCACCTGGTGCGTCCCCGAGTACCCCCGCCCTCCGTGCTCATCCACAACCCCGTCGCCTATCTCTGCAAGCTCTGCCAGCCAGCCCCCACCTCCCCTGCTCTACAATAGTGCCGCCGCCGTCGTGCTTATCCTCGGGCAGCCGACGAACCTACCTCTGGCGCCTATAAAATGAAACCCCCTCGCTCTGTCAGCCTCAGGTAGCACCGTGTCCTCCCCTTGGACCGATCCCGCGCATCAAATTGAACCGCAGAGGCCATCTCCTTCACCTCCGGCCGAGACGCTCACCGCCGCCCTCCTGTTCATTCCGACACCACCAGAGCCCCTCCCTCTGCCCTATCACCACCATTACCTCCATCATGACCCTGAGGACCCTTTCCAGCTTCTAATTTTGCCCGGGAGTCGAGGTGTGCAAAGCCCCATTCCCTCCCGAAGCTTCCCCTCCGCCATGGAGGAAGGTGCTCTCACCTGCAAGCTCCCTCGCGCTCCTAACCACTGCAGATGGATGTGGTGCCTTCCCTTGATCATCCCCATATCGCGAGCGTGTCGAATGGTGGCTTGGGTCGCCGGGGATCGTCGTTGGAATCAGCCCATGTCTTTGTCGAGGCGCGGGGGGGGGGAGAAGATGAACCCAACAGGTGGGGACCACCTATCGGTGAGCCAGCCCAAGCCACTAGTGGCGCAACCCAGCTAATGCGTTTTCCTCTGGTGGAAGCGTATTTCGGGTAAGTACGCGACCAATCTCAGAGACGATTCCAAAGTAACCATTTTCCTTTTTCTGCTTCATTTAAAAATGTAACTTTGACTAAACTTTGATTGGGCTTATCTTTTTAAATATAAGTCCAAATGACTTGATTCTTTTTCTGTTGTTTCCCAAATATTGTCTAGTTTATTTTCATATTTATTTGAAAATTTTCTAAACACCTTTTTTGTGTTGTTTTTAAACTATGTGTTAATTTCAAATTTTCTTAAATAGGATTTTTGGAGAAAGAAGAAAGACTTTCAAAAGTTTGGAATGCCCCTGCCTCACCACCACTTGAAGGCAAGCATTCTGAACCCTGGCATAATATTGTTGTGTTTTGTTCGATACGATCACAACACCACCTTGACCCGAAGTTTTCGTTATTTCATGTGATAATATGATCATACACATATGTGCATATTGATGATTCGGTGCTAATGGCATTCGATATATTGTGATAGTAGACACCCTCGTTTACCTTTCATGCCTACCGGGAGGAAGTCGGGAGAGCCTCTGTCTTGCGTAGACACGAGCTTGTCTCCGGTCTTCGTTGAGACGGTTGTGTCCGGTACGGCAAAGTGAGGCATGACGAGTGGTGACTTTGTCTGTTGGTTGAAACATATTTGTTATGCTAACCATGTAGGAAATACTTAAACCTCCTGAGTCGACCATAGATCGAGTCTTGTTCCAGTAACCCCCATACTTGTTTCGTACTACCACTTGTTCCTGCCACAGGTAGGGTACGGTTCAGTAAGTTGTCAACCCCTTTCCTAGCACACACCGTACAGAGAGGCCATGGTGGAAGATACCGGAGGCCTCCGGTAGGCATGCCACCTGGTCCGGGGGCATGGGTGTTTTCGGTTGTAGCCGAAGGGATAGCTCCCCCTAGTTTGCGCGTGGTATAAATTTTGTGATCCCATGCTAATCGAGGTTGTAGCCTCCCCACTTAGAGTTTTGCTTAACAGGTTCGTGGGTGATTCCTGACACTGGTAAGTTAGGCTGGTGTGTGTGGTCAGGTGTGTTTTCAATTAAAAGACCGTAGACGGAATTAGTCCCGATGGACTAAAGGAATCCGTTACTCGTGGGTAAAGAGTACACCCTCTGCAGAGTTTATATCTATTCGAATAGCCGTGTTCGTGGTTAAGGACTACAGTCTGGGATGGGTCAAGTGTCGGTCTTAGTGTCGGTCTTCGGAGGAGAAACTGTTAAACCAGAACTTGGATCATGAATGGTGACTTGTGATGATTATGTTTATTTTTATTATGGACTGACCCATTATATTATTTGAATTATCGAGTATCCACGGACGGTTCTACCTCCGGATATTCACCGTGATTATTTTATAAGCCCTTTATGTGGTGTCATTTGAGACGCCTCGATGCTGGCATGCTTGTTATTTATTATTTTATAAGCCCTTTATGTGGTGTCGCTGAGACGCCCGACTGTGGCATGCTTGTTATTTATTTACTTTATGAGCCCTTTATGTGGTGTCGCTGAGACGCCCGACAGTGGCATGCTTGTTATTTATTTACTTTATAAGCCCTTTATGTGGTGTCGCTTAGACGCCTCGATCGTGGCATGCGTGTTATTTATTTACCTTATAAGCCCTTTATGTGGTGTCGCCGACGCCTTGATCGAGGCATGCTCGTTATTTACTAACCTTTCGAGGCGTCGCTTCGGACACCCGATCGGTGCATTTTATTACTACTCTGCTACTGCATATTCATGTATATAAATAACCTGCTTGCGTGCATCAGAGATTTTATTTTATGACTGACGTTGTGATCATAGAATACTTCATAGCATGATTATCGTTTGTTATATTATACCCGTGTTCATAATGTTTGCGAGTACATTCAAAGTACTCACTGGCTTGTCCCTGGCTATTTTCTTGGCCAGATTTCTTGCATGGAGAGGAGCGATGCGATGACAGCCCCGGAACCTACGCAATGTTGAAAGCAGCCTCGCGAAGATAGGAATTATCATGGTCAGCTGTTCCTGTGAGAAATGGAGTCCCATAGACGCTGATGAACCACAAACCGCTTCCGCCATCAACCACTAGAAATCTTTTGTTGTACTCATAGGTCAGGATGGTCTTGTACTACATAATTTGTATTTTGCTTGGAACTTCTGTATCAAGTTGGTGTCTCATCAGCTAATAGTAATCCTGGGGCTGGTGAGCATAAGGGCCATTTTTCTAGGAAATTAATATCCCGAAAATCCGGTCCTGACACAAGACCAATGATCCTCAACGGTTTAACAAAATAGAACTGACTGATGATGAAGTCACTGAAAGTGTGAAGAAGATGCTTGACGAACCGATCGCCGTATGCACCCAAACCGGTCTGCGCCCTTTTTATACCTCCAACAAACTGCCAGTGGTAAAGACTTTAACCTTGTACCTTTTTAATCCGTCTCCGCTTTAACACTAATATAATTATCCTTTGCTTTAATCTTGCAGACCAATAGCTCCTTCTGGAAAAGGAAAACTCAAGATAAACTGGCCAGGGCTGCTCGTGCCAAAAGCAAAGTCACCAAGAAAACTGCCAAGAAGAAAACTGCCGAGTCTTCTGATCCGCCAGAAGATGTCGATGAATCGGCTGAAGAGGTAGAACTTGACTCCCTTGGTTCCTTTTTCGTGCACCTTATTGACAATAACTATTCCCAGGATGATGCGGAGGCCAGCCATGTAGACCATGTTGAGGTAATAGCTCTTTCTTCCGATTCAGATCTGGTGTCGGTTAAAAGATTTCACCGTGCAGTTCAAAAAGTGAAATACTATCACCCTCTTGCTTATTTGGATCCAAAACTTTCTTTGAAGACGCAGCAACCTGAAGGGCATCGCACAACCCGACACAGTGGCCAGCAAGTCACCTCTTCCGGTATACCGGACACACCAACCCGGAAGCGTCATCCAGAGGTTGCTTGTTCTCCTGAAAAACTTTATCCTTTGAAGGGTTTCTTCCGATACCCTCTCAATCCGTCTGATTCGAATTATCAGGTGTCTTCTGATTCGTCTGGCGGTTCATCAACCACTCAGCTGCCTCCCCTTAAAACCGTCGCTGGGTAAGTGTTCTTGCTTTTCGGTTTGTTTCTTCATGCATCGGTTTATCGTACTAATCTTTATTTTTATGTTGTAGTACCAAGGCCCGATTAAGCAAGAAAGCCAAGACCAGCGACCCCACTGACGATGTTGAACCGGAGAAGACCCCCAAAAATGCTGGTGAAAATCCTGATATTGTCATGGACGACTCTGCCCCGCAAGACCCAGCCACTGATGCTGATCCACCGGAAGCTGATCCGGCTACACATGTGGACACATCAAGTCCACGTGCTACGCCTGCAAGTCCAGTTGTTGATCTGCTGAGTTCAACTGCTAATCCGCCAAGCCCTGCTGCCACTCCGCCAAGCCTAGCCAAAGATAATGTCAATCAACCGAGCCCAGCCAAAGATGATGATGACGTTGTTGTTACTAGCACTGCTTATACCGCCCCGGGCAATCCAATTGTATTGTCAAAACATACCGCCAAGGACGAATTTGTTGCTATGGGCAAGGGGAAGAGGGATACTGACTTGTCAAACTATGCTAATCTTTCTGCTCAGGATCTTCATTCCGGATTCTTGAACCGGCTTTACACAAGCCGAGATTATGAAGTAGGTTTGGTAAGTCTGATGAAGGAACGCTATGAGGTAAACACTTTCATCCTTATCGTGTACCTTTACTGCATTGTAGCCCCCAAGGGCCGATTTGTCTTGCGAAGACAAACCGGGACTTTTATTTTCCATACTGTACTTTGTTGACTTTCCTTGCGTATTTTCTTGATCAAATACACATTAGCCCCAAGTGCCAATATTGAAACTTGTATTAATCCTTGGGACTTCAAACAATTAGTAGTAAAGAAGCAATCCGCATTAGCCCCCAAGTGCCAAGATTAAAACTTGTATTAATCCTTGGGACTTCAAACAATCAGTAGTAAAGAAGCAATCCGCATTAGCCCCCAAGTGCCAAGTGTATAACTGGTTGTATGCTTGGGACTTTTTGATAAAATATTTATATGCTCCTCTGATTGTGGCAGGCTGATATAAATCACCAAAGCACTCAAATTGCTGATCTTCAAGAGAGTATCAGATCCCAACAAGCCTTGGATGAGCTAAAAGTCGCTTTAACCGCCATGGAACAAATTAAAGAAGGGTTCAAGACTGAGCGTGCCAATTGGGATACTGAAAAGACTGCATTGCTGAAGCGGGCTGAAGATGCCGAGTCCGCTCTTAAACCTGTGGCGGAAGAGCTTACTGGGTTGAAGCGCCAAGTGAATGCCATGACCTCTGCAGTATTTGGTAAGTACTCTTGCCAAGGCTTCTTGAATGACCATCCTTGTAATTTGCCGGTTTAACATGAAATTCTTAAACCAATGTAGGTGCCGCATTGCTCATCTGGGCTCTGATATGCGGATGAAGCTGAAGGCAGCATATACTCTGATTGAACAACTGTATACCGGTGCCCAACGGGTTATCTGCGCAGCGTCATACAACAATCCGGCCCCAACATTGATCAAGGACACTCTAGCAAAGTTATCCATGACGCCAGCACAAATAGAAGAGATGAAACGATCTGCTGCCAGGGCTGGCGCTTTGTTGGCACTTACCCGAGCCAAAGCATGGATAGCCAACCTGGATCCGGTGGACATCGCTAAGGGCTTTCCAAGTGAACAAGAAAACGGGGCAGATTTTGATGACGAAGCCCTTAAAAATGTGACAAGGGAGATGCGTCCTCTGGCGAGTCAACTGGCAGAAGAAGCTAACTTGACTGTTCACCGGTGTTTCTATGATGCCAACAACAAACGGATTAACGCTGTCATGCCGGAAGTGCAAAATCTTATTCCGCCAATCCGTAAGCACACTTACGCCCCTGACGTTGATCCGTCCGAACTTATAAGTGAACAGGCTGTCTTTCAGGCTTTAACCCGGATTGACTGGACCACCGTGGACTTCCAGCCACTAGATGGGGAGGAGGAGGCTGAACCGACGCCATATGACCCATCAACTTCACGTCAACATGGTGATGAGGCTTGAACCGGCAATCTGGTTGATGCTTCATAAACTTTGTTCTGTTGGAAGAAACAACACCATATTTTGGGCCTTAAAGCGCCTTGTAATAGGCTAGTGAAAATACTTTGATCTGCTGCCATTGTGCACTGGGATATACTTTGTTTGATCCGCCATGAAATTTTCAGAGCTGGCTTATATATCTTCATAATACCATGCAATCCCTGTGTCTGCATACAAAAAGATCTGCCCGGGCGGTTTACCGCCGGACGGGTCACAATGCCCCATGCAAAGCCAGGCTAATAATTAAAGCTTAAAACATGAAATAAATCATACCTGTGATATGAAATCACTTAGTTGGTTTACCAACTTATATTTGTAGTAAGGGTGAACACCCAACTTCCACCATGCAGTGCTGGTATGTATAAAGTAGAACCGGGTTGTAATGAACACCGGATGATTGTACTGGTAATATGTAATCAAAACCAGCCCGGGTTGTAAAACACCGGTTTGATAAAGAATAAGGTCTGACAACTTATAGTTGACAACCACGCCGGGTTAACAAACACCGGGCTAACATGATGTTACCAAAGAACAAAAACTTGGCAAAAGCAAACAAAAACCGTGTAGTCGAGGCTTTTCAAGGGCTGCGTGCCCAAGTTCGAGGCTTTTCATGGGCTGCCGTGCCACTGAGTTAAACAGTTTTGACAAAGCCTTTTAAGATGGGCCTCAACTAACTAATCATCGCTTTTAACTTTGACAAGTTCAGGGTCTCAATGAGAGTAATCACAAACGCTCGACGGGTCATGCCAGGATTACCTGGATAGGAGTGGCTTACTTGATGAAGGAAGGTCAACCCGGGTTTTAGGTGAATACACCAGGCTTCCAAGCCGTGGGTCGATACCCGGTTACAAGGGTCCTTTCAAACTCTTTGGTATTTTACACAAAGAGCCCCCAAGTACTTTGTGAGCTGTGCTCAATGGGTGCCTATGTTTGAGTCGTGCTTTGAGCAATAGAACTCTCTTTGACCCCTTGGGTGTGAAGCTCCCAAGCTATGTGGTGGCATGATAGCCGGTTTAACAGGTAGTACTTCGCTTTGTCAGCTGAAGCCCCCATGTAAACAGAGATTTGAAGAAAATGGCGGAGACCCTGCTTATAGCAAGGATGCCGGTTTATTATATTGATCATAATATATACATTGTTGAAATATGTTCATAAGAAAAGCATGTGGCTTCAAGTGTAGTAAGGCCGTAGGAGAGCTATGTTCCATGGCCGCCGGGTCTCCTCCTCAGAACTGCGTGAGTCTTCTCGAACGTCAATGAGGTAGTATGAGCCGTTATGTAGATTTTTGCTGACCACAAAGGGTCCTTCCCAAGGTGGGGATAACTTGTGCATATCGGTCTGATCCTGGATGAGCCGGAGCACTAAGTCGCCTTCTTGAAAGGTTCTTGACTTAACCCGGCGGCTGTGATAACGCCGCAGGTCTTGTTGATAAACCGCCGATCGAGCCAAAGCCATGTCTCGTTTCTCATCTAACAGGTCCAGCGCCTCTTGGCGTGCTTGCTCATTATCCGCTTCAACATAATTGGCAACCCGGGGCGAGTCATGACGAATATCACTGGGGATGACTGCCTCAACCCCGTAAACCATGAAGAAAGGTGTATAACCCGTAGATCGGTTCGGGGTGGTGTTGATGCTCCATAACACAGATGATATTTCTTCCACCCAACAACCTGGCGTCCGCTTCAAAGGAACCATAAGCCGGGGCTTTATACCCTTCAGGATCTCTTGATTCGCCCTCTCAGCTTGACCATTGGACTGGGGGTGAGCCATGGACGCTACATCAAGCCGGATGTGCTCTCGTTGACAAAACTCCTCCATCTCACCTTTAGAAAGGTTTGTGCCATTACCTGTGATGATGCTGTGTGGAAAGCCAAAACGGAAAATAATCCTTTTGAGAAATTGAACTGCCGTGGCTACATCACACTTGCTGACGGGCTCCGCTTCAACCCATTTAGTGAACTTGTCAACCGCCACCAACAGGTGGGTCTTCTTATCCTTGGAGCGCTTAAAAGGTCCAACCATATCAAGCCCCCAAGTGGCAAACGGCCAAGTGATGGGAATCATGCGTAGCTCTTGAGCCGGAACATGAGCTCGATGTGAAAACTTCTGACAAGCGTCACACCGCTTTACCAGATCCTCCGCATTAGCATGAGTTGTCAACCAATAGAACCCATGAAGAAAAGCCTTAGCCACCAAGGATTTTGAGCCGGCATGGTGACCACAATCCCCTTCATGGATTTCACGTAGAATCTCTTGTCCTTCTTCAGGAGAAACACAACGTTGGAATACGCCTGAAATACTGCAACGGTGTAACTCGCCATTGTGAACAACCATGGACTTGGACCGCCGGATTATCTGCCTGGCGAGGAGCTCATCATCTGGTAACTCACCCCGGTTCAGATACGCCAAATATGGAACCGTCCAATCCGGAGTGATGTGTAAAGCGGCTACCAATTGGGCCTCCGGATCAGGAACAACTAAATCCTCCTCTCAGAGGCAACTTAATGACGGGTTATGCAAGATATCTAAAAAGGTATTGGGTGGTACCGGTTTACGTTGAGATCCCAGCCGGCTCAAAGCGTCTGCTGCTTCGTTTTTGCGCCGGTCAATGTGCTCAACCTGATAACCCTTAAAGTGACCTGCCACAATATCCACCTCGCGTCTATAAGCTGCCATGAGTGGATCCATAGAATCCCAAGTACCAGACACTTGTTGAGCCACCAGATCAAAATCTCCAAGACAGTGAACCCGGCTTAAGTTCATTTCCTTAGCCACACGGAGACCATGGAGTAAGGCCTCGTACTCTGCTGCATTGTTAGTACAAGGAAATATTAAGCGGAGAACATAACAAATTTTATCACCTCGAGGGGAAGTAAGGACAACTCCAGCCCTCGAGCCTTCCAATTGCCTGGACCCATCAAAGTGAATAGTCCAGTATGTATTGTCCGGTTTGTCCTCTGGTGCCTGTAACTCGGTCCAATCATTGATGAAGTCGACAAGCGCCTGAGATTTGATGGCCGTTCGAGGCATATACTTCAATCCATGTGGACCAAGCTCAATTGCCCACTTTGCAACCCGCCGCTTGCTTCTACTGCTCGGATTATATCGCCCAAAGGAGCAGAACTAACCACCGTGATGGGATGGCCTTGAAAGTATTGCTTGAGCTTCCTACTTGCCATAAAACTCCATACACCAGCTTACGCCAATGCGGATACCTTTGTTTTGACTCGATCAAGACTTCGCTGATATAATAAACTGGCCGTTGAACCGGATATTCTTTCCCAGCCTCCTTACGCTCAACCGCAATTTCCACACTGATCGCACGGGCATTGGCAGCCACGTACAATAACAGGGGCTCGTTATCAACCGGAGCAGCAAGGACGGGCGGTTCAGCCAGCTGCCACTTCAAATCCTCAAATGCCGCATTGGCATCACTCCGCATAAAATCATCCGCTTCTTCAACATCTGATATAAAGGAATCGCCTTCTCTCCCAAACGGCTGATAAACCGGCTGAGGGCTGCAATTCGACCTGCCAGACGCGGAACATCATTGATGAATTTCGGTTTAGCCAAAGATGTGATCGCCTTGATCTTTTCCGGATAGGCCTCAATGCCTCATGGACACAAGAAAACCCAAGAGCTTGCTCGCCGAACACCAAAATGCATTTGTCCGGATTGAGCATCATTTTGTAAACCCAAGATTATCAAACGCCTCCTTGAGGTCATCTATCAAGGTTTCCTTCTTCCTGGATTTTACCACAGTGTCATCCACATAGGCATGAACATTGCACCCAATCTGCGTGTGAAGACAATTTTGCACACAACGTTGATAAGTTGCTTGGGCACTTTTGAGCCCAAAGGGCATAGAGACATAGCGAAGGCTCCAAAGGGAGTGATGAAGGCTGTCTTCTCCTGGTCCTTAATCGCCATTTTAACTGATGATAACCTGAATAAGCATCCAAGAAACTCAGCGCCGTAACCCGCCGTCGCATCAATAATCTGATCAATACGCGGGAGAGCAAAAGGATCTACCGGACAAGCTTTGTTCAAATCTGTGTAATCCACACACATACGCCAAGTGCTGTTTTTCTTAAGAACGAGCACCGGATTGGCCAACCACTCGGGATGAAATACTTCGACGATAAAACCAGCAGCCAACAGCCGAGATACCTCTTCACCAATGGCCTTGCGTCTTTCCTCGTTAAAGCGGCGAAGAAATTGCTTGACCGGTTTAAACTTGGGATCAATATTGAGAGTGTGCTCAGCGAGTTCTCTCGGTACACCTGGCATGTCAGAAGGCTTCCATGCAAAAATGTCCTGGTACTCATGGATGAACTCGATGAGTGCGCTTTCCTATTTCGGATCCAGATTGGTGCTGATGCTAAACTGTTTGGATGAATCGCCGGGAACAAAGTCAACAAGTTTAGTCTCATCAGCCGGTTTGAACGTCACGGTTGGGTCATGCTCAGTGGTGGGATTCTTCAGAGGGGTCATATCTGCCGGATCAACATTGTCTTTGTAAAACTTCAGCTCCTCTGTAGCACAAACCGACTCAGCATAGGCCGATTCACCTTCCTCGCAATCCAAAGCGATCTTTCGACTTCCGTGTACTGTGATAGTTCCCATATGACCCGCATCTTGAGTTGTAGATAGATTTAACAGGCCTTGCCATGAATTTTATGTAAGCCGCCGTCCAAACAAAGGCGTGATATGGGCTCGATTTTCACCACTTCAAATGTCGCCGCTTCGCACTGGAATCATGCTCATCTCCAAATACGACTTCCAAAGCGATCTTGCCAACAGGATATGCCGATTTACCTGGTACTACACCATGGAAAACAGTGTTTGACGGTTTAAGATTCTTGTCTGTCAACCCCATGCGCATTTAAACGCCTCATAGTACAGGATGTTGATACTGCTCCCTCCATCCATCAGAACCTTGGTAAACTTATAACCTCCCACCTGAGGTGCGACCACCAAAGCTAGTTGACCCGGATTGTCAACTCGGGGCAGATGATCCTCTCTACTCCACACAATGGGCTGCTCTAACCACCGTAAATAACGTGGCACCGCCGTTCAATAGAATTGATCGCCTCTTGTGAAGCTTCCGATCGCTTTTGCACAAAGCTAGTGGTGAACACATGATACCGCCCACCATTCAACCGCTTGGGGTGACTTTGATAACCTGACTCATCGCTGATTCCCTTGATTATTCTCATATTATTACCACCTTGGTTGTTCGGTGGCCCTGATTATTCTCGAAAACCGAGCTCGAACCGCCACCACCATGAAAACCTGGATCTGAACTCACCGACGGACCTCGATCATACCGGTAGAGATCGAGTTTTGAACTCCTTCATAATGTAACAATCTTTCCAAAGATGTGTGGAAGGGGCCTCCTTAGTCCCATGCTTTGGGCAGGGCTGGTTTAACAACCGCTCCAGATTCATCCCTCCACCGCGTTGGGGCGGTTTACCTTTACGGCGCTGCATATTGGTGTTAGCCACAAAATCTGAATTATCTGCTTTGCGCTTACCATTATTCCCATGGCCTCCTTGGTTGTGATGTTGTCCTTTTGCACCGCCATTCTTCTTTCCCTTCTTCGGTTTCTCCTCATCAGACTCGGGATCCTTGGTATTATCAGAATCGGCATATTTGACCAAGGTTGCCATAAGTGTTCCTATGTCATTGCAGTGGCGCTTGAGCCGTCCCAACTTCATCTTTAGTGACTTAAACTGGCAATTACGCTCCAGCGTTATGATCGCCACAGCATTAATCCGGTCTAACTAATGCAAAACTTCAAACCCGCACACCCAATGAGTTGTTGACTGCGTTCTCCCTTGAACACAGCATCCAGATCCACAATGGACATAGGCTGTTTGCAGTGTGTCCTTGTAATTGGCTATAAATCGGCCTTCAATCGATCTCATGACTTGATGGAGTTGGCTGGTAGGTTTTTCAACCAAGTACGGGCTGTCCTTTCCAACATCATTGTGAAATACTTTGCACAGCCGCTTCATCCACATCCAAAGATCTCCATTGCCATCTCATAACTCTCAACCCACGCCTCGTGTGGCTGATCAGCGAGGTAATTTGGTACCTTACGCGACCCTTGAAATCCTTAGGCAATCGCACATTACGGAGAGCCGAATAAGACACGACACTCCCCAGGAACTGAAAGCAAGCCCGGTGCCTCGGTCTACTGATGTCGCTGGCTGAATCGGGGCGGTTTGATAGCGACCCGCATGCGGTGGTGCCAAAGCGGCCTCCCTTCGTGCTCTGCCATTATCCACCACATCCTGAGCATTAACCTCACCGCGCGCCAGATTACGGCGCCGAGCACTGCTAGACACTTCCGGTTCATCCATGTGCCTTCTATAGCTCTTGCTCGGACGAGGGGTTGAATGAATTCTATCCCGGCTATAGGAATAAGCATGTTGCTGCACCACGGCGGTTTGAAGAAGATCCCTGGCCCGCCGTGTCTCAATCGCCGCCAGTGAATCGCCCTCCATCGGAAAGCTGCCAGGGGAGATGCCGCAACAATCATATTATCCAAAGGGCTTGAAAAGTGACCCGGCGGTGTTGACACATATTGCGGCGGGTTGTCCGTTCGTCGAGGTGGTTCCGTTATCCGTGGTTGATCCGGTGCTGCCCTAGGCGCATCGGTCCGGTTTACAGTTGCCGGATTACTCGCCCCACTTCGCGATTAAAGAGATTCAATCCTTCGGCCCGGCTGCATACGCGATCGGTACTTCCTTCGTGATCACGCCGCTTTGACGCGCTCGATCCAACATAAGCCGGAAATTCGTGCTCAGATTCGCTGTGATTGGGCATCCAAAGCGCCCGCTCTTCACCCATCCCGGTATCCTCACCTGCCGTGTCCTCCTTAGCATGTGCTATCCGTCCTTCAATTTAGCAACTTCCGCATTGTGCTGATCCTGCGTCTCGGGGGTAACTGCCGTGGTTAACAAGGTCGTCCAGGAGTCCATCAAACCGGATAGAACTTGAGCCTGTCGGTGCACCGAGCCTCCTGCCGCTGCCGCTGATCCGGAAATCATGGCTACTGTAGATGAAGATTGCAAAGCGGGTTGTGTTCCGGCCATGTAGACAGCAACTCGACTTGGCGGTTCAAGGAGGTCCGGAATACTGTTGCCGTCGGAATAGCCTTCGAACACACCATCATGAACTTGGTATAAGGACTCGGTTTCACCGGTGGATGACTCGTCGTCGGAATAAACAGCCGTCTCGCCTTCAGACACCGATTCAGATCCGATCCCCTGGACACATCCTATGAACGCATGCTTCGTGGCAGGCTTAACCCGGGCAGGACTTGCACGCTGAGCCGTCTCGACGAGGTCGGTGCAGGTGTCCGGCTCAGGGCCCGGTTCGCCGATCTTGCCGATGAAGACATGAATTCCGCCAAAGGGGACCCGGTACCCGTACTCGATTGAGCCGGCCTCGGGGCCCAATCCTTCGTCGTTGTTGTAGAGCTTGTCGCGACTACTCTTGGTCATCCGGCCAACCGCATACCCCTTGAGTCCTTCAAAGCTGCCCTTCAAACACTCGAAACCATCGTGCGATAGCTTCACGATGGGCGCCAACTGTCGTGGTTTTGTCACGGCAGATGTCCTCATGAAAGGACTTAGTCGTGGAGCCATCGCTACGGGTTAGCTTGAAGGGGTTAAACCGGACAGGGGACACGGGAGTTTATACTAGTTCGGCCCCTTCGATGAAGGTAAAATCCTACGTCTAGTTTGTGATGGGATTATTGGGGTTTCGATGACCAGGGAGCGAATACGCTTTGCCTGAGTCTCGAGTTGTTGTTGTCTATCCCTGAACCGCCGCCGGGTCGTCCCTTTATATACACAGGGTGGCGCCCGGCCGGTCTACAGAGTCCCGAAGCCGGCTCATACAAGTGTCCGGCAAGGTCTCTTCCTTTCCGTAACTTACAATACAAGTTATACAAATTTGGCGGTTCACCGCTATGGGCCCTAATCCGCCTCTGGGCTCTGGGCCTCTAGCCTTATCAGTAAAGCGCCATCTTCCTTGTCTTCCTAAGCTTCAGTATAGTTGAGTGTGAACCGGCCCCTCCTGGGCGGTTTACCCTCAGTAGTTATATCCTCAACAGTTTAGATCAAGTTAATCTAGTCTAATACATCTTTATCAATGCATACTGTAGCTAGAATGTTTCAATCTTCCTTGTGACGCTGTTTTTTTTTCTCGAATACGCACGAGTGTGCGTATCATTTTTTTTCTTCTTCTTGTGACGTTGATTGTCCTAAATAATGTTTTCATAATTTCAATTTTGGGAAACTGTTTTCAACTGAGACTACAATCATTGGTATAAGTTTAATTCGATAAGCAATGTAGTTGTGTTAAAAAAAACTATATTTCTAATAAGGTTATTAAAAATATAAATCCAGACATCTAATAGCGCACATTGGCTCCTCTAGTAAGGTTATTTGCAATATTCTTAATTTAGAAAAAAATCGAAATTGACATTGAATAAACCATTATGAGAATAGGTTTTAGCAAATTTAGTGCATCACTTACATAGCTCAACATCATCCAGTGACATCAAGTTTGTCGATCAACGAAGACCACAAATATGCTTTTGAAAATTTTATGTTCCTCAATTTTCTTTAGTGAAGTACTTGTCATTTCCATCATAAAAAACTAAACTTAGAGAATATTCTCCACTGCTAGAATCTTTTCATTATTATTTGCATCATCATTTTTTCTTCCAAGTGACATATCGCTTTTCCGGAAATGATGATTTCATATTCATAGAATTCATATCATCTACAAGTCCTTTGGCGATAATAGTCAAATAATCAATTTTGCCATCAATTTGTTGCAATGTAGAGTCGATGCACATGTATAGGGATTGTAATTTTTTGCTCATCATATTTTACCGAAAATAAACTATCATGCCAAATTACAATACTAAAGAAAACTCAAAAGTACACATTGAATCATATAATTTTTTTCCAACTTTCCTTGACTTGGGATCATCGGAGACTTAGAGAATTCAAACAAGGGTTGCCTTAACTTGGGAGTTTGATATATAACTAGTAAGATGCCTATGCATTACACGGAACACCAAGATTGGGGGTGGACGGCGCCCGCAGCGGCCATCACACTAGATTGTTCCATGGCCTTCTGGATGTGGTGGGGAGAAGATAAGGCTAATTGTGAGAGACGAGGAGTTGTTTGTAAATATGGAAACACGTGCGAGCATCTTTTTGCAAAACTATAGCAGTTTGCTTTGTATGCGTCAGATCTAGATGCGATGGCTATTAGTGAAAGATGACAGGCACACCATCATAACCAACTTAGGTTTTTACAGGAGTAAAGATAACCTTGATGCATTTAATTATATATCCCAACGAGTACATCTAGTATAAGAAATTTTGAATATGGCAAGGTAAACTTCCATCTTTTGGTTGAACTAGAAAATAATACCTATGTCCATTGCGCAATTCCAGAAGATGGAATAACTTTACCATAAGAATTCATATCGAGGTTCATACTGTGAAACATACATGCCGTAAAATCACACTATTTATTTTTTTAGAGCATCCTACGATCGTCCCAACATATGGTTTTCCTTTTTCCTGGTTGTCCTTCAAACCAGAGGCCATCGTGGCTAGAGTTATTTATCCAAAACCGCCGCACTTGGGGCTAGGGTAATAGCTTGATACCAGGTTTGAGCCAGATCAAAAAGAACCACCGAAACTGCGCCTAATGCGTAACGCGGAGCACTGATGCTGAAATTTGATCGCGGAAACAGCAAAACCGATAGGTGGGTCCCACCTGGCGAGCTGACGTGGCAAAGGCCAAGCACAAAAAAATACTTTGACCAGTTGAGGTGGCAGATGAGATACGGGCCCTGCCTGTCATTGACAACATGGTCATCTTCATCCTATCTCTATTTCTATGAAGCATTGCGTCGAGCAGCTTGTGAGCGGTCGAGCCCATGCGAACTGGGAGGTTCATGGCCATGGCAGCCAAGCCCTTGCTCAAGCTAGGCGTAGCCTAGCTCGACGTCCAGATCCTCCTCTCCTCCCTTTCCCTTCGTGTGGAGCTCGCTCCCATCCTCCAGCCCCCTCCCCGCTGCCGTCCGAGAGCTGGCCGTCGACGCCTCTCCGCACTAGCGTGGCCACCATCATAGTTTCGCCGAGACACGGTGTCCTAGAGCTTTGCCTCCTCACTCTGGTCATCCTTGACGACAAATTCGAGCGAAGAAGCCGCAGAACGACCGAATCGACCGCGTCTTCAACCTCGGAGCCGCCAGCCGTCGCCGTCGAATTCAACATCTTCAAAGCACCCCTGACCTCGCCGGCCTGCTCATCTGAATCGCCATGAGCTCCTCTCCTTTTACCCCCTTTTCCCGTTGTCGAATTCGTTCTGTAACTAATTCCTCCGCCATGCCGGAGAGCTCCGGCCATCGCACCTCTCCGCCGTCGTTGTTTGAGCACGAATTGATTGTGCCTGAGCACTGTACTGAGACCATGGAGCTCCAGCGATGCCATCTAGCTGCTTAGCTCGCTCGCTTGCAAGCTGTAACTCGGCGCTCATGCAAGTCCGAGCTCCGCCACCGCGCAGCTCGCCGCCGTCAACGCTGCTGGACACCCTAGCATCTTACTGCCGGCGCGGCCGCCCCCGGCGGGCCCTTCCGCGCCTCCTCCCTTTCCTCTCGAAGGCCATCTCCCGCCAACACGGCCGCATGCTTGCCTCTGCTCCAAATCAGCCGCCGCATGGCAGAGTAAGAGGGACGCAGCTCCTCTGACGTGCCGTCAGGCCACTGACACGTGGGCCCGGCCCCACGCGTCAGTGAGCCAACGGCAGGGTGCAGTACGGCAGAGGAGCCGGCTCCGAGTAACAAAGGAGGAAAAAGAAGATAAAAGGAGTATAAGAGGATGAGTTTTTTTTTGGAAAAGGGCGGCTCTTTCTCTCGTGATCGAAAGATGATACGGCCACATTTATTAAAATAAAATAGGTCCAACAAAGGTCTCAGAATCTGCTATAATAATAGTCCCCTAACGGCTCACAGAGAGCAAAGAAAGTAAAAGCCACACCGGCATGCAAAATAAAGATAAGAAAACTAATTGCTTATCCTATTACATGACCGCCATCCAAACCTACCGAAAATAGCCCGAGCTATCATCTCCGATCGGGCAGATCCAAAGAACTAAATGCTCCCCGGCCTCCGTCTCGAGTGAGTAGCGACCACATACGGATTAGCGTGGTAGCTCGAAGATGACCGCAAAAAATGAGTATATGTTGTTCTATTAAAACCATATCATTCCTACAGCCTGATCGCCTGCATTAAGGCACATACTCCTACACGAATGTGTTTAGCCGCTTGGGCCTCTATCCCATCCACCACGCCCCAAATAACGTGTTGATATTATTCGTGGAGTAATATTAAAAGCAATGTGAACAGTCCGCCAAAGAACCTTCGCCATAGGACAATCGAGGAAGAGGTGTTTGATATTCTCGCCTTGATCACAAAAGCTACATCTCTTAGAACCGTCCAATTGCGCTTTGTCAAATTATCCTTGGTTAAAATAACTTGTTTATGAACAAAGCACATAAACACTTTAACTCTCGTGAGGGACCTTGACATTCCAAACATGCTTGGAGAGGGAATAGAGCTAGAATTGATGACATCTAAGTACATCGATTTAACCGTGAACTCTCCACTCTGGTTAATTTCACTTAACGAATCCGCCGCTGAGCAAGCCGCACATCCATCGCCTTCTCACCAGATGTAGCCAAGCTTCCCAATGCGCCCGCAATTGTTCTCCTAAATTGATATTAAGGGAGCGGTCCTAAGAACGGTTGCAACCAGAGCGCTCTCCGCTGCACGACGTTATAAAGAGACGGACATCAGAGCGAGAGGGTTTCCTTAGCCATGTATCCTCCCGAATCTGGTATTGTTACCGCCTCCGATAATATACTTTGTTCTGTTGAAAAGACCGATTTAACTCTCATCAGCCCTTTTCAAAAGGTGAGTCCGTCGGCCTCACCGCCACCGTGACAAAGTTTTGGAATGAAGGTACTTGTTGCATGTAATCTGCGCCCACGAGGCTTCCGACTCTACAGATAACTTGTACAGCCCACTTGCCGAGAAGACATCTGTTTTTCACCTCAAGATTTTCAATCCCAAGACCCCTTGGTCTTTTGGTCGGCAAATAATATCCCATTTAGTGAGTCGATATTTCCTTTTGGATTCATCACTTTGCCAAAAGAAACGGGATCGATAGAAATCCAATTCTTTTCCTAACTCCAACCGGTATCTCAAAAAACGACAAAAGAAACATAGGCATGCTCGTGAGGACCGACTTAATAAGAATTAACCGGCCCCCATAGGACATCAACTTGCCCTTCCAATAGCTTAGTTTCTTCTCGAATCGATCCTCAACACACTTCCACTCTCTATTTGTTAGCTTACGATGGTGAATTGGTATACCTAAATACGTAAAAGGTAAACTCCCAATTTCACACCAACAATTGCTTATAAGCCTCTTGTTCTTCTTTGGCTCTTCCAAAGCGTAACAATTCACTCTTGTGAAAGTCAATCTTTAAGCCCGCCAATTGTTCAATAAGCATAACACCAGCTTCATGTTTCAAGGCTTTTGCCAAGTCATGCTCCATGAAAAGTATAGTATCATCAACAGATCAGAGGATAGACACCCTCCATCAACTAGATGAGGTACAAGGCCACCTACTTGGCCAAAGATCCTTTGCCCTACCTATTAGAATGGTCAACATGTCACCTACGATGTTGAATGTAATAGGTGACATCGGATCTCCTTGTCTCGTGCCTTTATGTGTCCGGAAATAGTGACCTATGTCATCATTCACTTTGATTCCAACACTCCTTTTTGCGTGAAAGATTCAACCCGCTTTCTCAAGCTGGGTCGAAACCTTTCATGCATAAAGTTCGTTGTAGGAACGGCCACTTAAATTTATCGTCGCCTTTTCAAATCCACTTTGAAAACAACCCCATCTAGTTTTTTCAATGGAGTTCATGGAGGGTCTCATGCAAGACTACAACCCCATCTAGGATGTTTCTGTCTGGCATGAAAGCAGTTTGGGTCGGCTGCACCACAGAATGTGCAATCTGTGTGAGTCTATTAGTCCCAACCTTGGTAAAATTTTTGAAACTGACATTAAGAAGACAGATAGGCCGAACTGCTCAATTCTCACGGCCTCTGCTTTTCTTCGGTAGTAATGTAATTGTTCCAAAATTCAAATGGAACAGTGAAGTCGACCGGAGAATGATCGTGGAACATCGGTAGCAGATCCCTTTAATAATATGCCAACATCTCTTATAAAACTCAGCAGAAATCCATCCGCCCCGGAGCCTTATAGTTCTTCATCTGTGCAATCGCGTCAAACACCTCTTTCTCCGAGAACGGCGCAGTCAATACCTCATTCTCATCGGCAGCCAACCGAGGCACATCCTCAATTCTCGACTCATCCAGGACACAAAGTTATCCTCTGGAGGCCCAAAAGCTGCTTGTAATAGTTGGTAATGTAAAGCTTTAGGTTCTCTTGTCCAATGATCGTACCCTTTGTCTTGCTCAAGCTGAAAGATTATTTTCTTTTCGTGCTTGCCATTGGCAATCATATGGAAGAATTGAGTATTGGCGCCCCTTGGACAACTTTACTAACCTTAGCTCGCAATGCCCATTTCAACTCCTCTTCTCTCAACAGCTCTTTCAATCTCATCTCTGCATCCACTTTAGCATGAAACTCATGGATCGCAGAATTGTGGACTCAGCTTTCACATCTAAGGACTGAATAAGAGTAAGAAGTCTCTCCTTTTCAATCTTATAACTCCCACTAAGATGCTTAGCCCAACCACGCAAGAAACTTCTCAAGTTCCTAATCTTATTCTCGCCATCTCTCAATCGGAGATCTTCCTCCGCATCTTTCGCCCATTCTGTGGCTATCGATTCAGAACCCTTCTCTTCAAACCACGCAAGTTCGAAGAGAAAGTATTTTTGTTACCCACATGCGCTGCCTCCCGTAATCCACTAGCGAGGTGTGTGGTCCGAGATACCGCGGGATAATGCTTGTACTCAGAACTGGGGAATTTCTCCCACTCAACGCCTAGGACTCTATCTAGCTTCTCACACGCTGGGTTTTGCAAAGTGTTAGCCCACGTGAATTTTCGACCAAAGCTCTATCTCTCGAGATCCAAACTTTCTATGATGGTGTTAAACATAAACGACCACCGCATCGAAATTGTCATTGTTCTTTTCATCTCTCCTCCTAATAATGTTGAAATCTCCTCCAACCAAGATTGGGAGCTGCTCAGATCCGCAAATCTCGACAAGATCCGCCAAAAGTCTGGTTTTAATTTGGCGCCAGCGCCCCATACACCGCAACTAGTGCCCAATTAAAGCCATCGACTTTGGATCTTACCCAAATTTTACGGCAAAGTCGCCCATCACTACAGCTTCGGACTTCCAAATGCCTCACACTTCACCCCAAGAAGGATCCCCTGATCTACCCCTTGGTGGAAGGCAATGCCAATCAAAATCGACACCGCCCGGACAAAGTGTTCAGAACGAGGAGAGAAATTGCCCTTCCTGCCTCGGAGAGGGCAATAAAATCCAACTTATGCTCAATGGAAGCATCCGCAAGAAACCTATGTTTAGCCAAGTCCAATGACCTCTGCTATTCCGTAAGATGCCTCTCATAGTTCATCATGGAATTTTTTGGCTGTACGGACCCTAGCACTCCGACGCACCGCGATGTTGGATAAATCTTACGCCTCCACTTTCGCTTAGGTTTGTTCTCCTCCTCCACCCGGTCCTCACAACCGAAGTTCTCGGCTCTAACCTCAAGCTCCTCTACCGAGTACTCTTCTCCGGGTAACAAGCCATCATCCTCCTGAATCTCAAGGAGTGGATGGGCAAGATCCGCACACAACGAATCGAAAACCCTAACACCCAAAGCATCAATATTCAATCGCTCATGGGTTTAACCGCAGCTATGTTACGGATTAATTCTAAGGCACGATCCGCTTCTAGGTCGAGAATATCATTAACAGATTTTAAAATTTCACTATCAACATTTACTTGGATTAGTCTTTGCCACGTCGGCCCGACAGGCGGGACCCATCTGTCGGTTTTGCTGTTTTCGCGACCAAATTCCAGCATAAGTGCTCCGCGTTATGCATTAGGCTCGGAACTGATGGTTCTTTGTGACCTGACTTAAATCTGGTATCAAGCTGTTAGCCTAGCCTAAGTGCGGTGGTTTTCGGTAAATAACTCACGTGCCTACCTCCACTTCTTCTCTTCCCCAAATGATTCCCTTCGGCTTGAACGGATCATGGGATGCTCTCCCCTTTTCCTTTTTTTTTCATGTGCTTAGCATAAGGGTTATCTATAAAGCAAGACGAAAGCTTATTCCAACGGAATTGAAAAGAACTGAGCGATCTCCCTTGAAATCCACGATTGAGAAGCTCAAATCTGACTGCTTGCAATGGAGCTGGCCTGCATGCTATCTACCTTTAGGCAGGGTTGTCCTTTGTCAGTTTGGGTTGGGTATGGCCTTGGTTTTGGTCGCCGTTTAGCTTCCGGTTCCTTCTCTTTCAGTTTGCACTTGTTTCGGTCGGCCTTAGATCGGCCTGTTACCCTGTACCATATGACTTGTTGCGTTCTCTTCTCTAATGAAGTAGAGTACATACAGCTCACTTGCTCGTTTGATAAAAAAAATCAGCTGCTGAGCAATCGCGGTGTCGACCGTCTTGTTGTTTGTTTGTTTGGACTAAATTTCGAAGGTAATTAAATTGAACAGTAAAAGTGCCGCAATTCAGAAATAAGTGCAGTACAAACATTTGCGAATCAGTAAATTACATGGGTATGTACAAGTGACAAGCCAATACTGAAAATACTGAAACCGACTCATCAGGGGAGTAGTGGAGATGCAGGTAAAACTCCTCCAAATTAACTGCATTTCAGAAAGAAGGAGATGACTAATAATTAAGCGGAGAAGAAGCCGTCGAAGGCTGCCATGGCGACGGGGGTCTTGGGCTCGGCGACGAGCAGCGCGACGTGCACCTTGACCCCCGACGCCCAGGAGCCCCACACCTTGGTCACGGCCCCGAAGTTCTCCCGTCCTTTGGACGCCTCCTCGCCGGCGCCGGCGAAGGGCGCCCCTCGCTGCAGCCTCTTCTCGAACTCCTCGTCGGCCACCAGCATCGCTATGTCCGCCATTGGCTACCGAAGTACAGATCGATCAACACTCGGATCAGATGGAAACTGATGGTGCTCTGGAATGGATGCTGTGAAATGGGGGTCGATGGATCTTTGGCCGTGGGGTGCGTATTATATAGGATGGCTCTCGTTGCGTGTTGATTGCTTTACTTTGCTTTGCTCGGTTCGGATAAGCCTCCTCGTCGTGGGTTTGTGCCGTGGTCGGTCGCCGGTTTTGTTTATTATACTGGGTGCTGTTTGCTTGTTTTGTTTGACGACTCCGCGCGCCGCTGCAGCTGTTTCGGTGGTGAGTTCCCTTTTTTCAAATCCTGTGGGCCGGTGGGTGGATGCTTTGCAGCAACTTGAGAACCTTTTTCTTTAGCAAAACTGGGTCGCTTATCACGTCTGCTATGTGGTAGCAACTTGAGAACCTGACGTGGCAACAAGAGATAATCAAAGAGAAACGTTGATGTCTCCTGCCTTGACGATAAGCCATATGGAGTATCTGTAATTACAGGCTTCTTTTATCCGTAGATAGAAGCACCTACTTTTATGTAGAAAAATTGAGAAAAGTAAGTCCCAAGTGTAAAAATTCTCTCAAATGAAAATCTAGCAATGTTGTGCCAACTCGATCAAAAGCATGAAAGGAGGCTCTTATAACCCAAAAAAGGTTTTAATCCCGCTTTATATATAAAAGCAACATGGCCGAACCGACACAAGAAGAGGAGAACTCCTCTTACAAGCAGATCAAAGGTAAAAATAAGATTACAAGAGTAACTGGCAAGAGTAAGTGGTAATGAACAGTGCAAACATAGTGATGATTTGATGCAATAAAAAAATCAAATTTTCAATGGTCTCGCCCTTCCCAATTAGTTTTAGGAGCACTTGGCCCCTTTGATAGAATTTTTCTGGCTCCGCCACTGACAAGAGTGCCCACACCCTATCAAGAAGCACCCGAGGGTACTAACTAAAGGAAAGACCGCACCTCCAAGAAAAACCACCGTACATCAATGTACCACGCACACCAAGTTGTTGTCGAAGAGGACCCCTGCCCTCTCGCTCCGAGCATGGAGCGCTGATCCAGCCTACAGACAACAAAGACTGAGAGCGATTCAACGATGTCACTCGTAAAGGATAGGAAGCCGCCGGGACCGCCCCAAACAAGAGCTGAAGTAGCCTTGAGGTAGGATCCAAGTACACAGAACCAGCCCGACCCGGCTCTCGCGTCGCCCCCTTGCAGGATTAGAAAAGAGATGTAATTTGGTTCATATCATAGGAACTTTTCTATTGAATATACGCTAATGTTTATTTTCCTTTGAAATTATGGGAGTATAGGAATCCATTCATATGAACCAAGTGGCTCTAAAGCTATAGAAATGATATCATGTTTATTTTCTTTGAAATGTGGAGTATATGAATCTATTTCTATGAACCAATTGGCTCTAAAGGAAAAAATCCTATAAAAATCATATCATATAGAGTTCCTATGATATTCCTCCTCACCAAAGGATGGTTGAAATTGCTGCAGGTGATACGATGGCCTTTCTTTATAGACTCCTCCCCCATCTTTATAGTTACCTCTCGAAGATGAATGAAATGATATATACAGGATAATCTACATGTGCAATTTGGTACACGAAAACTCGGTAAAAGTTTGCGAGGTTCGAATTTTTAATAAAGCTATATGCACTGCATTTTGGAACGGAGGGAGCATAAGGCAGTTGCTAACACTCACGTGGAAGATTTGTTTGTAGGAGGAGTGGCTGTTCTGTTAGATGACATGGCAAAACTGACACTGTCGGATGCCGATCTAACGGTTTTTACGGTGTTCGTCAAGAAAAGGCTTGTGGCGAACGTTTGTCGGATAATGATTTACGGACACATGCATTGCATTGAGACGTGCCCCCCTCTCTCTCACGCACACGCACCCTCCCGAGTCCTCTCGCACCCACCATCTATCTGCAGGTAGACGTCACACACATATGTGCTCTTCACACCCTATCCTCAGAACTTCTAAAAAACAAAAGACATCGCGCACATTTTATTTTAGCTCACACGTCACACACTTATACTATTACTCTTGTGGCGAACGTTCTTTGGGCATAGTATATTGTACTCCCACGAAGAGAAGCGGTGCACGCACGCACTAGTTCTCTCACACCCACTCGCGGTACACGTAGGAGCGCATTTTTTTGAAGATGGTACAACAAAATCACTCCACTATATATATAAGCAGGAGCCTTAGCGCTTGCTTTACTAGGGTTCCTCTCGTTCACTCTCTCATGCTCTCCAGATCTAAGCAAGACATAGGTGGCCACACTCTCTCTCAGCTCACGGCTGGTCACAAATCCGGCCGGACAACCTCGACCGGGGCAGGGGTGTAGGTGCATCGTTCACGCTGTCGTCGACCGCGAGGAAGGAGACCAACGGCTGCCCGCGCGTCCCAATCGGCGGCCGTGCCGTTCTCTCCGAGAGAGCGCCGGCTCTGGAGGGCCTCCGACCCCTTCTTCCTCCTTGCGGTATTGTGGCCAAGATGCGGCCTCCCGACACCGTCTTTGCCACATGCCGACGACCCTCAAGTATATATTCCTTCGAAACCTGCCTTGTTCTACTGCCCTAGCTCCCCACTTGACTTCGTGTGGATCTTTTTCTACTTCTGTCCGCTGCTCCAAAGCCACCTAGACTTTTACTATTATTAGAGGTAAAGCTAGTTCATACAATCGACTCTAAGAGTTGGTTCAAACAGGGAAGAAAGTGGGAAAGCTGTAGCATGAATCTAGGACTTGGTTCTAAGAGGAAACGGGGGAAAGTAGTAGATACTGGCTACCCAACCGGTCTCTTGGTTGAAAAGACAAAGAAAGCATGGTGGATGGCGAAGGGTGGGGGAAGTGGACCTATCTCTTGATTGAAAAAGGAAAGAAAGTGATGGGTGTTGGGGGACAACGCAAATGAGAATGAGCAGGTCTAGATTTCCTGTGCTCACATAGGAAAATGTCGTCGAGGAGATAAAAATGGGACAAATGTAGACATGATGCCTGAGTGTTTGCCGCTCTCGGCAACCACATCTGCCTCACCACTTTATGCCTCTGATGTCCCTACGCCCATATCGCTACCGTTAATGTAAAATCACATGAAGCATTAAGCAATGTCACCTAATGTCACTATAAGTAATGGTCTAGTGCCGTCGATAAATTGAAGCAATGCCACCACCATTTTATGAAGTGCTTCCGTCTTGCTTTATTTCCCATGAATTGTGTTTTTGCAGTTACACTTAAATCTCACACTGCTAACATTGCTTCATCCCAGTGGAACTGCACAAATTTGATTGCACATTTACTGACCATGTGCTACTCTCATGACAGTAATACTAATGCTATTGTTCTGCATGTTAATCTAGTGTCAGTGTTGATGTGATGTGATGTTACTTACTTAAGGACACTTTCATACTGTCAATCTAGTGCCAATTATAACACAATAGATTCTTCTGTTAATCATACGCCACTGCAAATATCTGTCACTGTTTAAATAACCGTATTTCGTATTCGCGCAAACAGGGATGCTTGTCTCCATATCGTTCTGGGGTGTCCGTCTCCGTATCGTTTCGCGCAATCAAAAGCACACACCTCAATTTTAGTAGAACTGCGCAAAATGAGATGGCTATCCCTCGTTGTCGTCGTCTAACTACCCATCTTCCAGGTATTCCTACATTGGTAGTTACTAGGTAGAATGACCAACACAATCTAAAAGAAGATGATTCATATGTTTTACTCCCAGATTGCAGTGCAGGGATGAGCGAAAACATCTGCATCCTAGTCCGGAATGCACTTTCCTCCAGTTCATCCATGGACCGAGGACAAGCCGGCACGGCTGCACGAAGGTTTTTGGGACAGGTGCGCGGACAAGAGGCATTGTGGTCTGCTTATTTTTGCAAATAGCGGCGCTTAAATTTAGTGAAATGCACAAGACTTTCAGCTGGTCCGTACACTGCATGGTTCAGTTCAGCATTCCAGCTGAGAACACAATTATAATTGGTTATTCTGGAATGAGATAACCTAACCCTGGATGGTGGCAACAAGAAAAAACCAGAGTGAACTCCAGGAAATTTAAGCCTGCCGGGAGGCCCTTTGCTCAGAGAAGCCTTGCTTGTTTTTTCCTGATTTGTAAACCTTCTCACAACTTTGTCTTTTGCTATTAACTAGTATATGTTTGTTATGTTCTATGAATCATTGAGATGTATAAAATTGCTTAACTTATGCTTTTCAAGTTTTTTATGAAGCCGAGTTTAATGTGAGTGTTCCACATGAACGTTGGACTAGCGTGTGAACGCTTTGGAATTTATATTGTGGCCTCGCTAATCTGCATGAACCACGTAATAAGATACATAGTTGCTTATATGTCGATACAGCAGATTGTTGATTGTTAGCTGGTCGATAGCCGAGTGTTGAAGCGAGCTGAGCCAATGTGCCATGTTTTGCACAATGGCGCTTATAAGTGGGGTAGCACCAACAGTGTTTACAAGTACTTATGTATACGTCAGCGCACAGTTCTCGAACGAGTACTCTATTTCAACAAAACACACACTGCTTGTATGATAAAACTAGTGAGGGCGCATCTGTTTCGGCAATAATTACGATGATTCACGGGCACACAAAAGTAGCAGCAGTTCCTATAGACGGATTCAAACAGAGTACTAGCCCCAGAGGGCTCGATAACAGGCAAGGTTCGGGTAATTAGACAGAATCCAAACTACTATTAAACACTAGCTGGGGCAAGTATTTCATGCATATATCTAATTTGGGCTGGACACAAGACGGACCTTGCCATGAACATCATCGAAGACGTCCGGCAGCAGCTCAATCCTGTGAACCTTCATGAAGAAAACCTTGTGGCCTTGCCACTCATAAACTTGTTTGTGGAGGCATGCCACGCCATCTTCTCGCGTAAGCTTGACAAGAACAAGATGCCTCACAAACGAAGGAGTAGCTTTGAACTTCTTGTGCTTCAAGACACCTCGGACAACACGCTGACAACAAGTGAGGCTGGAATACAACTCTTCATTGGTATAAGCGCAAATGGCTTCCGTGATCCAATAGCCTAAAACTCTGTTTTCCCAAAGGTATATTCAGGTCATCCGCCTCATAGCGAGTGACATGTACAACCACACAATCCTTGTCTACATCAGGGCTCTAATTGAAATGTAAACAAATTCTGAATTACTTTCCAAAGATAAGAAACACAAGTTATTTAAACCACTATGTATAGCATGGCATCGGCTAATAAAACTTTGCATTATTCATCACCACATACTTAGATGAAAAACCACAATCGAGATCGGCAAAGAATAAAATCACCTTGGGCAGCTCAACGGGGGCACATCCTCGAAGGGGAAAACTGCTCTCGCAGTGCCACGGGGTCAGAACCTCAAACGGGCGTTGACCATCTCAAGAGTGGCCGTGAGCGATCTGGGTCGGCTCGGTGGCTGCCTCCATCTTCTTGGAGCTCTTTGTCTCGTGGGGATCAGCCTCCCGTGTCTGCTCCAATATCGACAGATCTTTGCCTGGTTCTACTTGGTCCATCATGAAACTAACGAATACTAGGAGACCACTGAAAGGAAAACACAATCGCAATGACAGTGAAACAAAAAAGAGAGTGAGGATTGGTTACTGCTTTGCAAAAGTTCCTTTTTTTGTCTGAACGAAAATATACCAACTTCACGGATCCGCTTACCTTCCCTCCGTTGGGAGAGAAGAACAGTGGCAGATGCGAGTGTTGCCTTTCTTGAAGACGGTGAGGGAGAAGGGGATTCAGCGAAGAGTGAAATGATGGTTACTTCGTCCGTCAAACTTAGCCTACGGGGAGGTGGGGTTTTGTGATACGACGGCTCGTTATTGCCGCGCCACGACCGGGTGACTCTCCGCTTTGCATACTGCCTTCTAATTTGGTGGATGGCATTTGGGCCTTGCTGCTGCATGGCCCGCATGTCGATGAACAAAAGTATAACGGCATTCAGAGAGGGAGACGTTTCGATGACCTAGGAGGAGCCAAGCGGTATTGTATCCATTGTACTAGTAGTAATTGTTTTTCCGGTAGTCAGAGAGTGTCTCCACTGTACTAGTAGTAATTGTTTTTCTGGGCCCAAGACAAAACATCCCATCCACCCTAGTAAACAGTAAAATCAATTCAAAAGTCCATATATTTACTGAATGAGAGGCACTACCCACACCCAGCACACCGCCCCCCAAAAAAACCTGGGTGTTCTTCTTCCTCCTCACTCCCACCCACCTCACGCCACCGCCTCCACTCGTACCCGCAAATTCCTCACCTCACTCCTACAGAAAACCCCAGCTCCCTTCTTCCTCACTACTACAAAAAAAACCCAGCTCCTTCTTCTTCACTGCACTACAACTAGGCTCGCCATTCGTTACATCGCTCAAATTCGTGAGCTTGACGCGACGCCTCGAGGAAAATGGAGTCGGCTGACTCCAAGGCCAAGAAGATGAGGCTCCCCAAGCGACGAGTGTTGTAGATCTCGACCCGCAGCTGGGAGAAGCGGCGACCCGCCCACACCGGATCCCAGAACCCAGAGAATCTCGGGTGGACCGCATCAGCGATCTCCTGACGCCGTCCTTGGGAGATCATCTCGCTTCTCCCGACCAAGGATTGCTGCCGCACCCAAGTCCTCTCAATTCGGTGGCTCCCTCTATGGCGCGTCGTGCCCCTTAATCTCGACTATTGTCAGCTATCTCTCTTCAATGATTCTGAAATCCCCAGAGCCATCATCTCCTCCCACCAGGGCTCTGTTCAAAGCCTCTGCATCCCGTCATGCTACCTGAGCAAGCATACCATGCCCTGAACGGTGGACGCCTGGCTGAAATCCCCTGAATTCACAGAACTACAGCTGCTTGGGTTCTACTATTCCCCTGGAGATCACTTACCAGATACCGAACGCCATCTACCTGTGCCCTCAGCACCGATGTCCATCTCGCAGTTTTCCTCCTCTCTCCACACCGCCACCTTTGCACTGTGTGACCTACCAGACAATCTGGTACTAAACCTCCGACTCCCATTTCTGAAGAAACTTTCACTTGTGCGGGTTCGTATATCGGAGGCCTCATTGCACAACATCATCCACTCCAGTTGCCCTGCCCTGGAGTGATTGGTGCTTGTTTTCACAGTTAGAATCGGTTGTCTCCAAATAAAGTCGCCTAACCTTGTAAGAATTGGAATTTGTTTTGACGGAAGGCAGCTCATCATCCAAGATGCCCCTTCACTTCAAAGGTTGATCATTGATTCTAGTTATTCACCGTTGCGAATAACCGTCCTCTCTGCGCCTAAACTAGAGACCTTGGGTGTAATACATGATCTCTGTGCTCATTTCAATATGGTGTTTGGCTCCATAGTTCTTCAGGTACTTTACATTATCATCTACACTTGTAACCATAAGTTGCATTTTAAATTTCTGCGCGTAAGTTATATGTCATCTTGGAGTACACATTTTGTACTAATATTATGTTCTATGCTCAATGAAGAGTTTCTCCATGGATGGCCTATCAATGGTGCTGGATTTTGTCAAGATCTTATATATCCAAATGAATAGTTTTGATCTGAACAAGATTATTGGCTTGTTGCAATGCTTTCCATGTCAGGAGAAGTAGTATATAAAGGTGATAATTTCACGCACATTGGAAGCCCGCATATAGTGTACTAGAATTAACCGTTCAGTTGTTGCTCTTTCGACACTCTTTTTTTAGACCTTAACTGTTTTCAATCTTCATGTCTATTTAGGCAACATGACGGGTTAAGAAAGTTATAACCAATAGGTGGATTCGTAAGCATCGGGATTTTCTCACTTCTCGTGAGATTCGATTGAAGACAATAACGCTAGAACGATATGTAGCCAACCGTGCAAACACTAGATTTGTCACATTCTTCCTGCTGAATGCGAGGTTACTATTGTCCATCAGGCTTAAGTTTATTAGTAGCATGGTTTTGATGGATGGGTATGTGGAAGAGCAAAAAAAGGAGTTTCAGGTGGGCAAAAGAGCTTCTGAACGTGTCGGGCTTCTATTTACAACATATTGTGGTCATAATCCAGTAAATTTTACGACCAGGATGTTCATTCTATGGACCTGACCGATCCATTTGTCTGTGACTGCCAAAAATAGTGTTGATGTTAGAGTTGTTGCCCTTTTCAAACTGGGTTTTTTTTGTAAACCTGATGAACAATTAACCCTCGTGCTTTTGGATAGTTTGTAAGCTGGAGTTAGATGTTCTTGCCCTTTTCAACTCGGCTGTGACTGTCATATTTTCTTTGAAGCAAGGCAAATGGCTTGCCAGTCGTTTAATTTAGAGTGAAATATTGTAACAACTAACAAATCCCAACCAGTTATTTATACTAGTTTTAGCGACGGATCAGGGTAACAACGGGGCTGTGCGGGGGTTGTGGCCCGTCTAGCCAGGGTTTTATTTATGTTTACCACATCATGAGCCCAGTTGTGTTTTTTTCTTGCTGGAAATGGCTAGCCCAGTTCTATTTTTTAAAAAGAAATACCCAAACGAGGCCTACTTGCTTTATCAGCCCTGCTGGGCTGCAAATCTTTCAAGACGAGGAGAGTTTCATTTGGTTTGCCCAGAAATGGGGTGTACATTTTTAAAACACATCAAACCGGGAATTAGATTCAATTTTTTTTTCATTACATGATTTTAAATTCCATTGATTTTTATGCGTGGACAATTATTTGGATTTTATATTTATATAAATTATTTTTCAAAATAGTTTGAATGTGAATCGATACTTCGATTAAAAATAGTTGACCGCACCAAATATGCAAAAATTCAGATACTTTTTAACCGTGGCCACAATATGGGGTGTAATGCTAACAAAAGAAGATGGGCTCCAAAAAATTCTTAAGAATTAGCAAATGGGTCGTACATTATTAGAAATAAAGCACACGAGAGCAGTGATCGTTGGATGTCCATCCAACGGCTGTCGTCTTCTTCAATCTCTGCTTTTCCTGCTCCAACGCTCAAACAAGCGCCGTGGACTGCTCGCTTCCTCCTCCCGCTGCCGGCTATGTTGCCGCAGAGCCTCCTCACCGCCTCGCCAGATTCCCATCGTTGGCCTAGCCATCCCTCTACGCACCCACACCTGCTGTTATTCTCTGGGAAAGGCAGACGAGTCTTCCATGGCTCTGTGTCGTTCCCTTCCTAGGCATCACCGTCGTCCACCGCCCTGGTGCTCTCGGCGCGGCCTGGTCAACGTGGTCAATGAACGACATCCATCGGAAGTGGACTGTACGTGGAGAGGCTGACAGTTGGGTCCACGGCCGCACGCAAGGAAATGCCTCCTTATTACGCGCAAAATAATGATTCCTCCACCTGATAGCTAGGACCCACGGGAAGGGCTTCTGTATTTCGCGAAAAAAACGTTCCCCCCACTGACAGGTTGGACCCACCAGCTATATCTTCGCACGCAAGGAAGTGCCTCCTTATGACGCACAAAAAAAATGAATACCCCCTGCTGCTGGGACCCACCATGGTGGGTGGCTGACTTGTGGGCCTACTAAGTTGACAGGGACAGAGGGCTTTGTCAACTTAGTCAATATGAACGATTCTAGCTCCAGTGACCGTACGATGTCCATCCAACGGCCATAGTGCTTCTTCAACCTCTGGTCTTCTTGCTCCAAATACCCAAAGCAGCGCCGGTCGTGCCGCCTACTCCTGCCTCCTGTGGCGGGTATGTTGTCATGAGGCCTCACCGCCCCATACTACTCCCACCGCTGGCGGTCCATCCCTCCACTCACCCGCACTTCGTTATTCTACTGGCGACGGCAGCCTCACACCGCAGCCGAACCAAGTGAACCTCGTATTCCTCTCCGCGTGGGCATCCACTGCCGCGTCTTCCCGGCTCCGCGTCGTCCCTTCCTAGGCCTCGCCGTCGTCCACCGCCTTGGTGCTCTCGGCGCGGCGTGGTCAATGTGGTCAACGACCGACTTCCGACTTCCATCGGAAGAGTACTGTACGTGGATAGGCTGACAGCTGGGTTCACGACCACAGCCTAGTTTTTTGTGATTTCCCAAGTAAGTCGCTTTGTCAGGTCTGTTGGGCTGCAAATCTTTCAAGACGAGGAGAGCTTCATTCGGCTGGCCGAGAAAATGGCCTATCAGTAATGAGAAATGGGTTGTACATTTTTAGAACACATCAAACCGGAAATTAGTTTCAAATTTCTTTTTTTCATTTCGAGATTTTAAATTGCATTGATTTTTATGCGTGGACAATTTGTTGGATTTTATATTGATATACATTTATTTTAAAATCAGTTTGAATGTGACTCAAAATTTCGGGATTAAAACAGTTCAGACCATACCGAAATATGCAAAATTTCGTATATTTTTTTAACCGTGGCCACAATATGGATTGTAATGCTAACGAAAAGAATATGGGCTCCAAAATAATCTTAAGAATTAGCAAATGGGCTGTAAATTATTAGAAATAATGGCAGATGGGTTGAATGATGTTTTCCACAGATTTGAGGCTTTCCTAAAAAAAAGGTTGACGCACAAGCAGTGACTATTGGATGTCCATCCAACGACCGTCGTGCTTATTCAATCTCTGCTCTTCCTGCTCCAGCCGCTCAAACAAGCGCCGACGGGACTGCCTGCTCCCTCCTCCCTGTGGCCGGCTGTGCTGCCACGCAGGCCTCAACGCCCCACCGTACTCCCATCGCTGGCCTAGCCATCCCTCTACTCACCCACACCTGCTGTTATTCTCCGGCGACGGCAAATGAATCAGTAAACCCTCGTACAGTCGTACTACGCTCCGCGTGGGAAACAACTGTCGAGTCTTCCCTGGCTCCGTGTCGTTCCCTTTCAAGGCCTCGCCGTCGTCCACCGCCTTGGTGCTCTCGGCGCGGCCTGGTCAACATGGTCAACGACCGACATGCATCTGAAGTGGACTGTACATGGAGAGGCTGACAGCTGGGTCCAAGGCCGCACGCAAGGAAATGCCTCCTTATTACACACAAAATAATGATTCCTCCACCTGACATCTGGGACCCACCGAATGGGCCTCTGTATTTCGTGAAAAAAACGTTACCACCGCTGACAGCTTGGACCCACCAGCTATATCTTTGCACGCAAGAAAGTGCCTCCTTTATTACGCATAAAAAAAATGAATACTCCCCCTGCTAGCTGGGACCCAGTACAGTGGCGGGCTGACTTGTGGGCCTACTAAGTTGACGGGGATGGAGGGCTTTGTCAACTTAGTCAATATGCACGATTCTAGCTTCAGTGACCGTACGATGTCCATCCAGCGGTCGTAGTGCTTCTTCAACCTCTGGTCTTCTTGCTCCAGCCGCCCAAAGCAGCGCCGGTCGTGCCTCATGCTCCTGCCTCCCGTGGCCGGCAGCGATGCGGCAGAGGCCTCACCGCCCCCTACTACTCCCACCGCTGGCCAGGCCATCCCTCTACTCACCCACACCCCCTGTTATTATGCGGCGACGGCAGACTCACACCGCAGCGAACCAGTGAACCCTCATACTCCTCTACGCGTGAACATCGACTGTCGTGTCTTCCCCGGCTCCACGTCGTCCCCTTCCTAGGCCTCGCCGTCGTCCACCGCCCTGGTGCTCTCGGCGTGGCGTGGTCCACGTGGTCAAGGAATGGCTTCCATCGAACGTGGACTGTGCGTGAAGAGGATGACAGCTGGGTCCACGGCCGCAGCAAGGAAGTGCCTCCTTATTATGCGGAAAATAATTATTCCTCCACCTGACAGCGGGGACCACCGGACGGGCCACCGTATTTCGTAAAAAAAAACGTTTCCCCCTGACTGCTGGGACCCACCAGCTACATCTTCGCACGCAAGGAAGTGCCTGACACTCGGAACCCACCTGGTCGAAGCGCACGTGGCGTTCTCATTCTGGTCGCGAACGTACGCACATACCGGTCGATGTAGAGGCGCGACGTAATATGTACATGTATGTACAAAGGGCTGTGGTGCAAGAAAGTAACTACGGCCACGTACGTACATACGGGCGGGGTCTCGAACGCCTACTCGCGCGTACGTACGGCCAGGGCTCGTGTACATGGTTGGGTCGGAACGGAGAAACAGTGTCGTCGTCGTGTTCATGGGGAGCCAACCGGCTAGGTCAGAACGGAATGCGTCGTCGTGTTCATTGGGAGGGCTTGGACGGAACAGCCGATGGAAACGAGGCCTGGCATACCGCAGAATGGTGGAAACGGCCTTGTGTTCGACCGGCCACGTTCGAAACGGGATCCTGTTCATCGGGAGGGGTCTGGTGTACCGCAAAACGGAGGAAACGGACCTCCTACGGTCGAAACGGGGTCTTGTTGATCGGGAGGGGTGTGGCGTACCGCAAAACGGAGGAAACGGACTTGTGTTGGAGCGCTACGGTCGAAACGGGGGTCCTATTCAACGGGAGGGGTGTGGCGTACCACAAAACGGGACTCCACGGGATACTGTTCATCTCCACCGCCGACCCCTCCAGCCTCCACGGCCTCTGCTCATCCACCGTCGACCTCCTCCAGCCTCCACCGCGATCGCTCATCCACGGGCTCCTGTTCATCCAGCCTCCACCGCTGCTACTCCACCACCGGCCATCGCTCGACCAGCCCTCTCCACGGGTTCCTGCTCAACCACCCTCCACGGGCTCTCGCTCATCCCGCCTCCACCATCTATCTGCTCATCCTGCCCTCCACGGGTGGTCCTGTTCATCCCGCCCTCCACGGGTCCTGTTCATCCAGCCCCAACCGCTCGAATAATCGGGTCCTGTTCATCCACCCCGCCGAGAACTGTTCATCCAAACCCCCAAAGAACGCCACTGCTCATCCAGAGGCAATGCCACGGGTCCTGTTCATCCAGCCCAGCCCGCTCGAATAATCGGGTCCTGTTCATCCACCCCCACCGAATCGTTCATCCAAACCCCCAAAGAACGCCATCGCTCATCCAGAGGCAATGCCACGGGGTCCTGTTCATCCACCCCCACCGGGAACTGTTCATTGATAACCCACAAGTATAGGGGATCGCAACAGCTTTCGAGGGTAGAGTATTCAACCAAAATTTATTGATTCGACACAAGGGGAGCCAAAGAATATTCTCAAGTATTAACAGCTGAGTTGTCAATTCAACCATACCTGGAAACTTAGTATCTGCAGCAAAGTGTTTAGTAGCAAAGTAATATGATAGTGGTGGTAACAAAGAGTAAAAGAGCAAAGCAAGCAATAGTAAATATTTTTGGTATTTTGTAGTGATTGTAACAAGAGCAGCGGAAAGTAAATAAACGAAGACCAAAGATATGGAAAGCTCGAGGCACCGGATCGTTGTTGGATAATTATGCCGGATGCGGTTCATCATGTAACAGTCATAACATAGGGTGACACAGTAACTAGCTCCAATTCATCAATGTAATGTAGGCATGTATTCAATATAGTCATACGTGCTTATGGAAAAGAACTTGCATGACATCTTTTGTCCTACCCTCCCGTGGCAGCGAGGTCCTATTGGAAACTAAGGGATATTAAGGCCTCCTTTTAATAGAGAACCGGAACAAAGCATTAGCACATAGTGAATACATGAACTCCTCAAACTATGGTCACCACCGGGAGTGGTCCCGATTATTGTCACTCCGGGGTTGCCGGATCATAACACATAGTAGGTGACTATAGACTTGCAAGATAGGATCAAGAACTCACATATATTCATGAAAACATAATAGGTTCAGATCTGAAATCATGGCACTCGTGCCTCCTAGTGACAAGCATTAAGCATAGCAAAGTCATAGCAACATCAATCTCAGAACATAGTGGATACTAGGGATCAAACCCTAACAAAACTAACTCGATTACATGATAAATCTCATCCAACCCATCACCGTCCAGCAAGCCTACGATGGAATTACTCACGCACGGCGGTGAGCATCATGAAATTGGTGTTGGAGGATGGTTGATGATGACGACGGCGACGAATCCCCCTCTCCGGAGCCACGAACGGACTCCAGATCAGCCCTCCCGAGAGAGATTAGGGCTTGGCGGCGGCTCTGTATCGTAAAACGCGATGATTTCTTCTCTCTGATTTTTTTCTCCACGAAAGCCAATATATGGAGTTGGAGTTGGCGTCGGAAGGTGTCCAGGGGGCCCACGAGGTAGGGGGCGCGCCCAGGAGGGGGGCACCCCACCCTCGTGGGCAGGTGTGGGCCCCTGGTCTTCATCTTTGGTGAGGATTTTTATTATTTTTATAAGACATCCCGTGGAGTTTCAGGTCATTCCGAGAACTTTTGTTTTCTCGCACATAAAACAACATCATGGCAATTCTCTGAAAACAGCGTCAATCCGGTTAGTTCCATTCAAATCATACAAGTTAGAGTCCAAAACAAGGGCAAAAGTGTTTGGAAAAGTAGATACGACGGAGACGTATCAACTCCCCAAGCTTAAACCCTTGCTTGTCCTCAAGCAAATCAGTTGACAAACCGAAAGAGAAAAGAAAAACTTTTACAAACTCGGTTTGCTCTTGTTGTTGTAACTATGTCAAGCCAGCATTCAAGTTTTCAAAGAAAGATCATAACTAACCACATTTGCAATAACTCCTAGGTCTCATGTTTACTCATATCAATAACATAATCAGCTAGCAAGCCATAATAATAAATCTCGGATGACAACACTTTCTCAAAATAATCATAATATGATATAACAAGATGGTATCTCGCTAGCCCTTTCGAGACCGCAAAACATAAATGCAGAGCACCTTCAAAGATCAAGGACTGACTAGACATTGTAATTCATGTAAAAGAGATCCAATCATAGTCATACCCGATATAAATTAACAAGAATGAATGCAAATGACAGCTGTGCTCTCCACTAGTGCTTTTAATAAGAAGGTGATGACTCAACATAAAAGTAAATAGATAAGCCCTTCGCAGAGGGAAGCAGGATTTGTAGAGGTGCGAGCTCGGTTTTGAAATAGAGATAAATTATATTTTGAGCGGCATACTTTCATTGTCAACATAACAACTAAGAGATGACGATATCTTCCATGCTAAACAAATTATAGGCGGTTCCCAAACAGAATGGTAAAGTTTATACTCCCCCTCCTCCACAAGCATCAATCCATGGCTTGCTCGAAACAACGAGTGCCTCCAACATTCAACGGGTCCTAGGGGGATTTTTGTTTGCAATTATTTTGATTTAGTTTGCATAAAGCATGGGACTGGGCATCCCGGTGACTAGCCATTTTCTCATGAGTGAGGAGCGGAGTCCACTCCTCTTGAGAATAACCCGCCTAACACGGAAGATAAGGGCAGCCCTAGTTGATATATGAGCTATTCGAGCATGCAAAACAGAATGTTTATTTGAAGGTTTAGAGTTTGGCACATACAAATTTACTTGGAACGGCAGGTAGATACCACATATAGGAAGGTATGGTGGACTCATATGGAATAACTTTGGGGTTTAAGGGATTGGATGCACAAGCAGTATTCCCGCTTAGTACAAGTGAAGGCTAGCAAAAGACTGGGAAGCGACCAACTAGAGAGCGACAACAGTCATGAACATGCATTAAAATTAATTAACATTGAATACAAGCATGAGTAGGATATAATCCACCATGAACATAAATATCGTGAAGGCTATGTTGATTTGTTTCAACTACATGCGTGAACATGTGCCAAGTCAAGTCACTTAAATCATTCCAAGGAGGATACCACCCCATCATACCACATCACAACTATTTTAATAGCATGTTGGCACGCAAGGTAAACCATTATAACTCATAGCTAATCAAGCATGGCACGAGCAACTATGATCTCCAATTGTCATTGCAAACATGTTTATTCATAATAAGCTGAATCAAGAACGATGAACTCACCATATTTACAAAAACAAAAGAGGTCGAGTTCATACCAGCTTTTCTCATCTCAGTCAGTACATCATATATCATCATAATTGCCTTTCACTTGCACGACCGAACGATGTGAATAATAATAAGAGTGTGCATGCATTGGACTAAGCTGGAATCAATGAGCATTCAATAAATAGGAGAAGACAAGGCAATATGGGCTCTTGGTTAAATCAACAATGATGCATATAAGAGCCACTTCAACAATTTAATCATGGTCTTCTCCTACTGACCCCCAAAGAAAAGAAAAGAAATAAAAACTATTTACACGGGAAAGCTCACAACAAGCAAAAGAAGAACGGAAAATATTTTTGGGGGTTTTTTTAATTACTACAGCAAAGAAATAAACTACTACTATTTTTTTTCTTAAGGTTTATTAAACACACAAGAAGAAAGCAGGAAAAAGGAAATAAACTAGCATGGATATTACAGTGAAAGAGTATGAACACCGACATTTAGCAATGAGTGTGTGTGAACATGACTGTAATGTCGGTGAGAAATACGTACTCCCCCAAGCTTAGGCTTTTGGCCTAAGTTGGTTTATTGCCAGGGATAGCCTGGCGGATACCCGTAGGTGTAGCTGGGGTCGTACTGTGATGCAGCGGCTATCGCCTCCTGAGCTGCAGCATGGCGTCGAGCCGCCTCCGCTCTTCTCTCATACTCATCTGCCTCCTCTCTAGTAATAACATATCTTCCTTTTGTCGAAGAATAAAGAAGGCAGGAGCAGGAAGAGTAATACGGACAACATGTCGTTTGTTAAAGATTAGTCGATACTGGAGAGGTGGTTCAGTCCTCTCAACAAACTGGTGGGAAACCATTGAGTCAAAATCTAAATAAGTAGGGGGTAACTCCATATCACCCTCACGAATGTCTATCTCAAGAAAATTAGCTAAGCGGGTTGCATAAATTCCTCCAAAGAAATCTCCGTTATATCTATTATGGCGCAACCTACGAGCTACAATGGCTCCCATATGATAAGATTGGTCTCCTAACACAGCACTCCTGAGAATGCTGAGATCAGGGGCACATATGTGACATGCTTCATCCTTAGCATTTATGCATCTACCTATGAAGAGAGCAAAATAATGTATAGCAGGAAAGTGAATGCTCCCTATAGTGGCTTGCGTTATATCTCTAGATTCCCCCACAGTTATACTAGCAAGAAAGTCTCTAAATTCATATTTAGGGGGATCCCTGACACTACCCCAAGATGGAAGTTTGCAAGCAAAAGTGAAATCCTCTAAGTCCATGGTATAAGATTTGTCATAAAGGTCAAACATGACTGAAGGAGATTACGCGAAGATGAATACTCAAACCTCCTTACAAATGAACTTGTGAGATCAAGATACTGGGGGCATTTGTCAGCCTAGAAGTCCACAAGACAGGCTTACGCAAATATGCGTTAAATTCTTCTTTGATTCCCGCTTGATCCATAAAATTTTCCGACGGCCATTCACAAGGCCGCACTAGAGCGTCTCTTGGTGGTTCTTCGTCAGCATCACGCATAGCAAGCCTGGGTCCTTGCTTCCTTGAAGAACCACCTTGGAACATCTTCCTAAACATACTGTTTCCTCTAAAAAAATTCTGAAATTTTTAGTAACTTCAAACAAAAGTGAACCAATCTTCAATAAAATTGATAGCAACTACTCCTACAAGTGCCTAGAGCCTATATCAAGCATTAGAATTACTTGGAACCATATAATTTGACAAGCAAGCTCAAGAACATGGTCACCTAAGCAGCACAAATTTGCAAAGAATAAAGCACTAGAACAAAAACTAATTGGACCAATGGAGGAGTCACATACCAAGGAACAATCTCCCCAAGCAGTTTTGCGAGAGGTGCTTTGAGCAAGGAGATCGAAAATCACAGCAAAAGTGGCTGGAACTTGTGCTTGAGTTGGTTTTTCGGGTTTGTGTGAGGCAGAGGAAGAAGATGGGTGCAGGGATAAGTGGAAGAGGGCCACCGTGGGCCCACGAGGCAGGAGGGCGCGCCCTCCACCCTCGTGGCCAGGTGGCAGCTCCCCCCACGGTGATTTTTGCACTAAAAATCCTCAAATATTCCCGAAAAAATCATATTAAATTGGCATGGCATTACGAGGACTTTTATTTTCGGATATTTTTATATTGCACGGATAAGTCAGAGACAGATGAAAAATACTATTTTACTTTATTTCTACTAAATAACAGAAAATATAAAGAGGGTACAGAAGGTTGTGCTTCTAGTTTCATCCATCTCATGCTCATCAAAAGGAATCCACTAACAAGGTTGATCAGGCCTTGTTAGCAAACTCATTCCGACTAACATGGAACTGGAGAAATTTCAAATAACACTATGTTACCTCAATGGGGATATGGACATCCCCAATAATAAGTATATCATATTTCTTCTTGACAGTAGGGAGAGGAAATTCAAAACCTATAGAATTGATACTATAAACTTGAGGTTGTTTCCTCAGAAAGTGTACCGTGTGCTCATTACCATTAACATGAGAACTGACATTTCCTTTGTTGCAATCAATAACAGCCCCTGCGGTATTAAGGAAAGGTCTTCCAAGAATAATAGACATGCTATCATCCTCGGGAATATCAAGAATAACAAAGTCCGTTAAAATACTAATGTTTGCAACTACAACAGGCACATCCTCACAAATACCGACAGGTATAGCATTTGATTTATCAGCCATTTGGAAAGATATTTCAGTAGGTGTCAACTTATTCAAGTAAAGTCTACGATATAAAGAGAGAGGCATAACACTAACACCGGCTCCAAGATCACATAAAGCAGTTTTAACATAATTTCTCTTAATGGAGCATGGTATAGTAGGTACTCCTGGATCTCCAAGTTTCTTTGGTATTCCACCCTTAAAAGTATAATTAGCAAGCATGGTGGAAATTTCAGCTTCCGGTATCTTTCTTTTATTTGTAACAATATCTTTCATGTATTTAGCATAAGGATTCATTTTGAGCATATCAATTAATCGCATACGCAAAAAGATGGGCCTAATCATTTCAGCAAAGCACTCAAAATCCTCATCATCCTTTTTCTTGGATGGTTTCGGAGGAAAAGGCATGGGTTTTTGAACCCATGGTTCTCTTTCTTTACCATGTTTCCTAGCAACGAAGTCTCTTTTATCATAACGTTGATTCTTTGATTGTGGGTTATCAAGATCAACAACAGGTTCAACTTCTACATCATTATCATTACTAGGTTGAGCATCATCATGAACATCATCATTAACATTTTCACTAGGTTCATGTTCATTACAGATTGTGTTTCAAATCGGACATAGAGATATCATTTGGATTCTCGGTGGTTCAGCAATAGGTTCACTAGAAGTTTGCAAAGTCCTATCATTTTTCTTTTCTTCCTTTTAGAAGAACTAGGTACATCAATATTATTTCTCTGAGAATCTTGCTCGATTCTCTTAGGGTGGCCTTCAGGATACAAAGGTTCTGAGTCATTCTACCAATTCTAGTAGCCACTCTAACAAAGATAATCATTTTCTTACTATTCATTTCATCAAGCACTTCTTTACGAGCTTTAAGTACTTGTTCTACTTGAGTGGTAACCATAGAAGCATGTTTGCTAACAAGTTTAAGTTCACCTCTAATATTAGCCATATAATCACCCAAGCGTTTAATCATATTGAAATCATATTTAAACTGTCTACCAAAATAAGCATTAAAATTTTCTTGTTTAACAATAAAATTATCAAACTCATCCAAGCATTGTCTAGCAGACTTATAGTGAGGAATATCACCTTCATCAAATCTATAGAGAGAATTTACCTTTACTACCTGTGTCGGCTTATCGGGATCAGGAGGTTCTTCAATAAGTAATGGATCAATATCATAAGTTTCTTCAACAGGCGGTAGATTAAGACCATGTATTTCTTCAATAGGAGGTAAATTCTTAACATCTTCACCTTTAATACCTTCTTCTTTCATAGATTTCTTTGCCTCTTGCATATCTTCAGGACTGATAAATAGAACACCTCTCTTCTTGAATTTGGTTTAGGAATAGGCTCGAGAATTGGCTCGAGCTGGCTCGGAGGTGCCCAATTATTTTTATTTGTCAACATATTATTCAATAGAATTTCAGCTTCATCCAGTGTTCTTTCCCTGAAAAGAGAACCAGCACAACTATCCAGGTAATCTCTGGAAGGATCGGTTAGTCCATTATAAAAGATATCAAGTATTTCAGGTTTCTTAAGAGGATGATCAGGCAAAGTATTAAGTAACTTGAGAAGCCTCCCCCAAGCTTGTGGGAGACTCTCTTCTTTAATTTGCACGGTTGTATATTTCCCTCAAAGCAGCTTGTTTCTTATGAGCAGGAAATATTTAGCGAGAAGTAATAAATCATATCCCGGGACTACGCACACAACCAGGATCAAGAGAATTAAACCATATCTTAGCATCACCCTTTAATGAGAACGGAAATATTTTGAGTATATAAAAGTAGCGATCTCTCATCATTAGTAAACAGGCGGCTATATCATTTAACTTAGTAAGATGTGCCACAACAGTTTGATTCATAGCCATAAAAGGATCAGATTCACCAAAGTAATTATATCCGGATCAATGAAAATTCATAATCCTTATTGGGAACACAAATAGGTGAAATAGCAAAAGCAGGGTCAGGTTTCATTCCGTCTCTAAGAGATTCTTTACTCCATTGAACTAGCAGCCTCTTAAGTTCATATCTATCTTTACAAGCAAAAATAGCTGCAGAAGATTCCATATCAAAAACATAACCCTCAGGAATAACAGGCATATTTTCATCATCACTTTCATCATCGTATTCAGATTCAATAATTTCTTTCTCTCCAGCCCTAGCAATTTGTTCATCTAGAAATTCACCAAGGGGCACAGTAGTATCAAACATAGAAGTAGTTTCGTCCTAAGTATCATGCATAGAAGAAGTGGCATCATCAATAACATGGGACATATCAGAACGAATAGCAGAAGCAGGTTTAGGTGTCGCTAGCTTACTCATAACAGAAGGTGAATCAAGTGCGAGCTAGATGGCGCTTCCTTACCTCCCTCGTAGTTGAGGGATAAATTGTTGTCTTAGCGTCTTTCAAGTTCTTCATAGTGCCCAGCAGATATAAATCCCAAGTGACTCAAAGAGTAGAGCTATGCTCCCCGGCAACGGCGCCAGAAAAAGGTCTTGATAACCCACAAGTATAGGGGATCGCAACAGCTTTCGAGGGTAGAGTATTCAACCCAAATTTATTGATTCGACACAAGGGGAGCCAAAGAATATTGTCAAGTATTAGCAGCTGAGTTGTCAATTCAACCACACCTGGAAACTTAGTATCTGCAGCAAAGTGTTTAGTAGCAAAGTAATATGATAGTGGTGGTAACGGTAGCAAAAGAGTAGTGCAAGCAATAGTAAATATTTTGGTATTTTGTAGTGATTATAACGATGGCAATGGGAAAGTAAATAAACGAAGACCAATTATCTGGAAAGCTCGTAGGCACCGGATCGATGATGGATAATTATGCGGATGTGGTTCATCATGTAACATCATAACATAGGGTGACACGAACTAGCTCCAATTCATCAATATAATGTAGGCATGTATTCGAATATAGTCATACGTGCTTATGGAAAAGAACTTGCATGGCATCTTTTGTCCTACCCTCCCGTGGCAGCGGGTCCTATTGGAAACTAAGGGATATTAAGGCCTCCTTTTAATAGAGAACCGAACAAAGCATTAGCACATAGTGAATACATGAACTCCTCAAACTATGGTCATCACCGGAGTGGTCCCGATTATTGTCACTTGGGTTGCGGATCATAACACATAGTAGGTGACTATAGACTTGCAAGATAGGATCAAGAACTCACATATATTCATGAAAACATAATAGGTTCAGATCTGAAATCATGGCACTCGGGCCCTAGTGACAAGCATTAAGCATAGCAAAGTCATAGCAACATCAATCTCAGAACATAGTGGATACTAGGGATCACACCCTAACAAAAACTAACTCGATTACATGATAAATCTCATCCAACCCATCAACGTCCAGCAAGCCTACGATGGAATTACTCACGCACGGCGGTGAGCATCATGAAATTGGTGATGGAGGATGGTTGATGATGACGACGGCGACGAATCCCCCTCTCCGGAGCCCTGAACGGACTCCAGATCAGCCCTCCCAAGAGAGATTAGGGCTTGGCGGCGGCTCCGTATCGTAAAACGCGATGATTTCTTCTCTCTGATTTTTTTCTCCCCGAAAGCCAATATATGGAGTTGGAGTTGGCGTCGGAAGGTGTCCAGGGGGCCCACGAGGTAGGGGGGCGCCCGGGAGGGGGAGCACGCCCCCCACCCTTGTGGACAGGGTGTAGGCCCCCTGGTCTTCATCTTTGGCGAGGATTTTTTATTATTTTTTATAAGACATCCTGTGGAGTTTCAAGTCATTCCGAGAACTTTTGTTTTCTGCACATAAAACAACATCATGGCAATTCTGCTGAAAACAGCGTCAGTCCGGGTTAGTTCCGTTCAAATCATACAAGTTAGAGTCCAAAATAAGGGCAAAAGTGTTTGGAAAAGTAGATACGACGGAGACGTATCATTCATCCAACCCCCCGCAACGATCATTGTTCATCCAGAGGCAACATCGATCGGCTTCAGTTAGTAGCAGTAGCGAAGGAATCGCTCGATCGGGTTCAGTTAACAGCCATCAATCGATCGCTCGGGTTCAGTAACGCGTAGCCTGCAGTGCAATTGCTCGGGTTAAGTTAGAGCCCAACGCCTCGCTCGGGTTCAGTTAGAGCCCAACGCCTCGCACACACGCGCGCACGTACGAGAGAAACACGCATCGCTCGGCCCCCGACCACCCACCGTAACCAGGGACTCCCTGATATTTTCCGCGCCCTCGCTTCTACCACGGTTTTTTCCGTCATGGACGGCCCAAAGAATGTCATGCAGCTGCGTCTCCAGCCCGCCCATGACGAAAAGCCCATTTTCTGTAATGATTTTTTGTCATAGAAGTAGGACCCCACCACATCTATGATGATACCGGGTTTTCTCACAATTATCGTCATAGAAGTGTCATAAGTATGACAGAAAAGATTTTTGTTTGGCCCAAAATGTCACGGATGTGTCTTTTTTTTGTAGTGTTACTCTTCGGGGAGCTCTGGACGCCGGGGTGGCGGCCCTGGGAGCGATGGCGGCGTCGACCTCGTCCCATGGGTGGCGCTGCAGGTGTTGGCCGACTCTTCCGGTCGCGTGGGCGGCGGTGGCTCCTCGCGGCGTGCTCTGCTCCGGTAGGTGCGCCAGATCTGGATCCCGACGTTTCTTCTCGGCACCATCCGTCCTCGCCGGCTGCTGAGCCGGCCGGCCTGTGGTCATGGTGGGGGTTGGCTTGGGATGGGGGAAACGTCTGGTCGACCTCCCGTCGACCTCGACGCCGACGGCGGCTCCGGCCTCGTTTCCCTTCTTGAGGGGGCGCTCGATTCCCTCCTTCCTCCACCTCCTCCTCCACCAAATCCCGGGGTGAAAACCTTGGCCATTTGTGGCCGGCGACGGTGGCGCTCCGGCGTCGTGATCTTCTTGAAGACGGCACCTTGGGATGGATGGAGCATAGTGGATGTGCTCTGAGTCGTCTGCGTCGGTGGCGGCGGTGTGTTTCCTGCTGGGCGCCATCGGTGTTGGGTGTGAGGTCGCCGTCCCGCCTCTGTTGTTGTGGTTCGCTGTTCGGCGGCGCTGTGGGGTTGCTGGCCGGTGGTGGTGCTCTAGTTTGGGGCGAGTGGAGATGGTGGTCTCCCCTCCGGTAACTTGTGTGGAGAGATGGTGCTCTCTCCCCCGTCCTCAGCTTGGCTGGCCTAACATGTGTGACGATGCTCATTCCTGCGGTGGTGTCCTTCTCACCCTTCGTATGGTGCGCCTCTACGGCCTCTGCTCGCGATCATCCTCTTCGGCGTGGAGCTCACCTTAGACTTGAGCTTCTTGTTTTCTTTGGTGACAGTTGTGCTTGGGCCTATCTAGTTAGCATCTTAGTTCTTGCTGTCTACTTTTCTTACTTGTCTCAAGTTTGTACCCATGTACCAACACCACTGTATCCCTAGCCGGTTGATGGCTTCATTAATTTAAAGTCGGGCTTTATGCCTTATCTCTAATAAAAAAAGGTAGGATCCAAGCTTGCACGCTGATGCCAAAGGGGTGTGACCGAAGGGTACCTGAGCTCCAAGTCGTCGTTGCCGTGACCGAAGGACGGTCAAGGGTTTGACCCAGAGCCCTGACGCGGAGCAGGGGACCACAACGGTCCTCCCAAGAGGGACATGGCACCCACATGCATCGTCATCGCCGGCGCCGGAGCACAGAGCAGCCTGGAGTCTCACCCGCGTCACCCGAGATACGGCGGTCCCAGGTCCATCGCCACCAAAACAAGCCACCATACCACAATCTGGGAGATTCCATTGCCGAAGCACCACCACCGCTAGGATCTCCACCCCTCACTCCTCGTCGCCTGCACAGGCAAGTAGAAATGCCGCCACCACGGCCACACCGCTCGCCGCAGAGCCAACCGCACTGCTTGGCCTTCCGATGTCGTCGCCTTGGCATCCGAGAAACCCAAACCCTACACCACCACTAGTCAGCAAATATTTGTGTTCACCTTCTGGAGGAGAACCACCACGAACCCCGTGGGCGCCTTCCACCTGCCACCAATGGAGTGAGACTAGGGCAACAACCTGCCGACGAAAACACCATGCCATGAGCAAAAGGCAATAGCCACGACCCCTTGATCACGATTGACGGAATCCTGGACTAGGGGTGTCTCACCAGGTTGTCTCCCAGCCTGGTGGGCCGGGCCGAGGACCCCATGTCGGTTCGGAAGTGGGCCTTGACAAAATGGCCCATGATGTATTCAAGGAAGGCTCCTATAGACTTTTTGTGTACTCCAAGAATCCAAATTCATCAAAAACACGGTTTCCTTGTACGTAGCTGACTAGGGTGCTATAACCCTAGACCCTCGGTACCTATATAAACTGAGGGGTAGGGCTCGTATAAACACACAATGATCTCAGGGTAAATCACCTGACTTTATACTCCGACCCAAAGCAATAAACACAAGGATGATGTAGGGTATTATCTCTTTGGAGAGCCCAGACCTGGTTAAAGCCTCATGTCCTTGTTACCATCGCATCTAGATGCTTAGTCCGGGACCCCCTACCTGAGATATGTCGGATTTAGCTCCGTCTTTGGTGGCCCATGTAGGCCCCGCTAAGTAGTTGCCACAATACAATGGGGATCAAGATCAACGAGCAGGTCGCCGCGGATGCTATTTCGTGTCAGGACAAGTCTTTGTCTTACGCAACATCTCCATCTTTGCTGACCCGGCCGACCATCTAGGCCAGGTTGAGACTCTCTCTCCTAGTCGGATCATTAGATTCGGTAGTAAGGACTCTACCGCGGATTCCCGCGGAGAGCTGGTCTCCGTAAGCTGGTTGTCAAACCAGATCGGGAACCGGCGCGGTACACTTGCCCTAACCTCGATGTCAAAATCCAGGCCAGGATGATCTTAAGAATCACCCCTTGGACCTGACCTTGAGTCAGGATCCAAAGACATCTCCTAAGGCCTAGATGTCAGATCAGGCCCAAGACGAAGCATCGAGATTCATGCTAGATTGGACCTCAGAAAAATTTTGGTGATCCCATGATAGATCAGGGCTGGGAGGGATGTGCCAAAATCTCTATGTATAAGATGTCAGGTCGGATCAGGGGATCCCCAGGTCGGATTTTTCGACCAACCCACCACCCATCTCATTGCCACCATCGAACATATAGTTAGCAATGATGATACCGACGAGTCTGATAAGGAATTATGCCAGTGGAGACCGATCTCGTCTCCGCTGGTCGCTCACATGGACGTCAATTGTCACATGGGCCCGTGAACATGGGTGTCTCCATTATTTTCCCTCGTGCAACCAGTCTCTTCACTGTATGTTTTTCTAACACTCTCACCTTATCTTTTCTCCTCAACAACCAAATCGAGTGCTTCCGTCGAGCCCATCATCGTCGTAGACGCCATGTTCACGCGCCACTGCCTTCCTATTCCTTCTCCTCCCCCAAGATTGTAGTATTTTACGGGAGTGGATAGGAAGAGAAACTCCTACTCACTTTTTCCCGTGGCTTCTAAATCAGTAAGGGCCATGGCCATCACATGCTTCCTCCTCCTCTCATCGTGGACACGTTGCTGCCACTGACCACGACCATTGTTACAGGGGAACCGGATGCAGCGAGATCGCCATGGTACGGCTTCGACCGAGCATCGTGGCGGGGGACCACATGCTGGAACCGACCTGTAGAAATGTTGCCACTGTGGTCACCGCATGCTGGAACCGGCAAGCTGCGATGTTGCGACCACGGAGCCACGTGCTGGAATCATGTACGTCGATGGTGCTACAACCGTGTATGGTGGGAGCTCAAACCGGTGAAGCGCGGAGTTGCATCGATGGCTACAAGATGTTGGGATCCATCATCGGCGGTGCTACAACCGTTTACAATAGGAGCTAGAATCAGTGCCTACAAGATGGTGTGACCCCGTCGGTGTGGAGCTACAACTGTATATGGAGGGGGTTACGACCATTGCCAGCGACACTACAAGTCTACAACAATGTGCGCGGGAGATGGAATTGGCAACGCCATGCTGCAATTGGTGATGTTTGAGCTATTGGAGCTGCCACACCAGATGCGACGAGCCGGTGTGTTGCGATGTCGTGGGGGCTTTGTTGAGACGTTGAGCAACCATGGGCCTGAGATGATGGGCGGTCTTGATGGAAGATGAAGGAGCAACATCGGCGGCGGGTCGTTCCGCTCTCAGCCGCACCACGGAGCTGGGGAGGGGGTGACGCGACCGTGGAGTGGTGTCGCTGAGGCAGGGTGAGGCGGTGATAATCCTACATCTACGTAACTCCCTACGAAGACCTACATAACCTGTCCGTCTAATCTTCTCGTCGCCCCCCCACACACACACGTTTTCATGGCGGTGGGCCCCCTTCCCGCCTAATGATCCAGTAATAACCCTCCATGTTGCTATTTACTTAGAGCACCTAACAAGTATTATGTAGGTTTAGCATTGCCAGTGAGGCGGTCATGGCCGCAGGTTAGCTATTTCCACGCGCAATCCATGGAAAGGGAAGGGAAGGCACACGGGGGGTTTCTTTTTTCTCCCTCACTGAGTCGTACGAATCGTGACCGTACATGGGACTGTGACTGGACGGTTCCAAGGGTCACCGGTTTGTGATTCCGGTCGATCGGCCGGCGCCTAGCAGCGCCCAATTTCAAAGATAAAATGTCAAAACGCATGGTTGCCGTCCAAATGAAGCGCAGCAGTACAGAAAGTACACCTCTTCCTTGTTGCAAACCAGTAAAGCACACGGTTATGTACATACAAATCGGAGTTACATGACACTGGCTTAGGGGGAGAGGTACTCCACACGGTAAGCTCCTCCGAATTAATTCACACTCATCAAGCAGAGAAGAAGCCGTCGAAGGCTGCCCGGGCGACCGGGCTCCTGGGCTCGGCCGCCACCAGGTCGGACCTGACGAGCACCGCGACGTGCACCTTGACCCCGGACGCGGCGGCGGCGGCGGACTCGGCCCAGGAGCCCCACACCTTGGTGACGGCCCCGAAGTTCACCCTCCCCCCGGACGCCTCCTCGTCGGCGCCGGCGACGGTGCGTGGCGCCCCTCGCTTCATCCTCTTCTCGTGCTCCTCCGCCACCAGCATCGCGATGTCCGCCATTGGCTACTGAAAAACGCTCAACTCAGCTTGAAACTGTTGCTCTGGAGTCTGGAATCTGGATGCTCTTTGCTCTGGATGTTGTGGATGGATGGATCTCGGATGGGAGGCGCATTTTATAGGATGCTGGGACGGGTCTGGGTACTCGGTGTGCTCGGTTCGGGATAAGCCTCTGCGCCGTGGGTTCGTGGCGCGATCGATCGCCGGTTTTGTTTATTACAGGGTGCCGTTGGCCTGTTTGTTTGTATGTTTCCGCCACGCCGGAGACGCGCGCCACCTGCTGCCGCACCGCGGCTGTTTCGGTGGTCAGTCGCCTTTCTAAAATCCCGTTGGCCGGTGCTGGTGCTGGGTGGATCAGTGGGTGCGTCCGCGACGGACTCGCCAGCCAGTACCTTTTTTTTTTCTTTTTTTTGAGGGAAGACTCGCCAGCCAGAGCCTGACGTCGCAGCGTGATGATAAGGCACCGGGCTATTGGCGCTGCAGATATGTATCTTCCAGGCTCCTGCACAGTCACGCGTGGAAATCTTGGTTTATCTTTCGGTAGTTGGGGACTTGGAGTACACGACGGCGAGCAGCGGGACTTGGAGTACACGACGGCGAGCAGCGACGACGAAATCACTTTGTTTTAGATGACTAACGACGAATTCTCGAGTCAGCCGTACTTGTTAAAAAAGGCACAAGGTGTACGGTGCCTTGTGAGTGGGAAGGGAGCGCGTTGCTGTCTCCCTGCCGTGAGGATAAACCATTTCCTCCAATGATTTCAGTAAGAGGGACCGACGATGAGAAATAACAATACGGAAACTGGCTGGGGCCTAGCGAGAGAACGAAAACCAGAAAGAAACCCGCATGTGAGCCGTGTTGATTGATTCATTCATTCGTCCCCGGTGTTACGCCGAGGCGCCCCTTGCACAAACCACAGCAGCTTGACATGGTTCTGCAAAAAAAGCGCGGTTTCTGCAACATGATAACATCGTGTGCACAGCACCACAAAGATCAGCCAACGCTTTACCCGGGATAGATCTACAACAACTCTTTGATCTTTCAATCCACACACTGAGACATTACAACCCCTACATGAGATGCTGTTCTTCGTAATAATAACAAAAAAGACGATGCCTGAATGGGTGCGGCACACAGAGATTACAAGAAAAGTGGCACGCGTGCAGAAAAAATATCGTCGGACTACTTCAGGAGTTTACAACGATGGGCACTTCTTTGCACCGACCATAGCTGTGCATCGGACACGCAATTTTTTTGTGACTTGTTCCATATGTGCGGCATGCAGATTCAGAGCTCTTGCCAAACCCAGATTCCGTGACTGACTTGAGCACGCGGAAACTACGTTATGGATCATCCATAGGAACTACGCCATGAGTCACCTAGAATGAGTCCCCGCAGAGTATGTCGGTGAAAACAGAGACCGCCTCCTGCAGGTAGGACGCCCTGTCGTCACTGGGGACAGGGGCGTTGAGCATCGTCTGAAAGCAGCTCATGAAGAGATCCGGCGCCGAGCCCTCGCCGGGGCAACTCATTAGAAGCTCACAGAGCTCCTCTGCCATCTTCGAGAAGCATGCCCTGCCGCAGTTACATAAGAATGAGAACGGGCCTGAACATTTTTTCTAAAAGAAATAACAAATATCTTGGCGGACTTAAAAGAATCAGCCAAGTCGTGTAAGGAATGACCAAGAAGCTTAGCTTTGGAATGGATTATAAAATTCAGGTGCAAATTAATAGCTCCTTGCAAAAAAAAATCTAATTATATGGTAACTTGTGAACACTGCAAATCAAAATTGTGTTCTTGGAAGCAGGGTTACTTAAGTTAAAACATGGCATGGAAGCCTAACAGTTTCATGTAAACATCAATATATTGGTTAGTTGCAGGTTATGGATCTATTCCATCAACAGATACTATCTTACCTTGCCTCAATGGGTAATTTGCTTCCCCAGATACCCAGCGAGTCATTTAATCGATCGAAGAAACTCTTGCACAATTCATTTTTACTCTCAAGTGGATCCTGGAAGATAAAGTAAAGTTGTGTCAACTCGGAAATATTCAGGAAATATTTGAATGGTAAAAATACGGAATACTTACTGAATCATCGTCCATAGTACTTTCTTCTTGCATGCAGTTTTTTATGTTGAAATAGTCTATGTATATTGCAGCACCAACGTCCCAGTCAGCAATTTCAGATTTGTGATTCTCCAAAGCACTTGTAATGTCAAAGATTTCTTGATGTTTGGCTGAACCATGTGCCAAGAAACAAGCAATTACAAACTCATGCATTGTTTATTAACAGAAACAGAACAAAACTGATAAGATATCCTCAGTCATGCATATGAACAAAAGAGTAACTAGGAAAATAGCACTGAAATTCACAAGAATCTTCATTTCATTAGGTTCTGGAGAAGTAGCCAAGAGAATTCTAGTTAACGGTTCCAAATTGTACTGAATGTTGCTGCCTGTGACTAGAAATCCATATTTTTCTCCTTTTTCATCTCAATAGAAAGAAAGGGGAAATTTTATTGTGTTTGTTAGCAATGTATATGTTTTAAGATAGAATCTATCGAGGAGAATAACTGAAACTGGATTAGATAAAAAAACAGGAATAAAATTCTTAAAAAAGATTGGAAAAAATTAAGTAGTATTATATTCAAAATAAATGAAGGGGCTTTTCATATGAAAATGTGGATGAATACTTCTGTTTTCTAGATTTTTTTATCTTTCGTGGGTTTAACTGCATACTTATGTAGGTAGGAAAGTGAAACATCGAATCAGGTATTTACAACTAATTACTTAGTGCAGTGTAGGGAAGACTTACATGACAGAAACAAAGAATGAGCAACAGATGTCATGAAAATGGTATGAGCTTTCTTCCAATTGCCGCATTGAATATAATTCCCCAGTGCACCTTGTCGATCTCCATAGTATTCATGATAAAGAGCCTGCATATAGGTATTGTCAGTTAAGCAGGTTCATGTTTAGTGTTTTTCTCGTAGTGGCATTCATGAGTATTTGGAATCAATGGTTAGACAAGTTTTCATCAAAGAACACATATTGACTGCATGCCAGATAATTAGCAGGAAGTTATAATATTGCTACTAACCAGAGCCTCATGTATCCATTCTGCTGGTATACCAAGTTCTGCAATATATTGCCTCTGAGCCCCATCTTTGCTCCATATCTCACAGTACTGCGACAAAATTTCCCTGATTAACTTTTCGTGGATGTAAGGGGCATCATCCAGATGTGGCATATGCAGAATGACGTAGATAGCCCAATGGCACTTCCCAAGACATAGTAACTGATGGACAAAACTCAAATCCAGTACATGAAGATCATTTGTACTGAAAGCACCAATAGCTTCGAGAATAGATCGTTGATGCCAGATCATATGGTAGTCCATGGGATCATACGATGACGAGAATGCACTGAACATAGTCTTTAGAAGCCCAAACTTCTCATCTTGGTTTGCATGAAGAAGCATTAAATAAAAAGATATGTCAAACCGGTCACCTGGCGACCACTGAAGTGCTTCCTCAAGAGGTCCTTCATCGATGTATACAGGAACAGGATTTGGAACTTTGCCCTCACCAAGTAGTTTGTGATAACACCGAATGATAATATCAAGTGATGTATCTGGTGACAACTGATACCACATGATTAAACCAAGGTACCTTTTCCAGTCGATTGGTGAATCAAGTAAAGCGCCTTGTATGTTACCAGCAAGCAACTCGTATATCTTTAACCTGTCTTCCTCAATATAATCGAAGTCCAGACCATTTATTTTCCACAGATCCAGCTGCTGAGCAACATCCGAGCGATTTAACATCGATCCACCTGCCTGGCTTAGCAGGACTGCCAAGCGGACATCGCCCTTTGAAGCAGCAATTTCTGTGGCTGTGTCCAATTGTCGACCAGTCAAATGCAGAACAATATGCTCCAAGTATCTGGCATCACTTAAAGAACCCACCTCTCCTTGTACCCGATGACAAACACTGTCCTGTAACCAATTGCTAAAGTCTGCTCTCCTAACCAAAGGAAGTGCTTCAGGGTCAATGTTCACAGAACCTTCTTTCTTATCCCAAATCATGCCCTCCTGATCCTCATCACCACAAAATTCCAACTGGTTGCCAGCTTCTCTCTCTGAGAACAGGACCCTAATTAACTCCCAAACTGTAACTTGATGCATTAACAGCACACGTGAAGACATGGATAAATCACTGATTTCAAGCTGCCTTTCGATGATATCAATGTATGATCTGCAAATATCTGGCAAAACCAAACGACTTGCCACAACTTTCTGAAGCTTTAATTTAAACGAGTCAGACTCAGTTTCCAGAATTTCGCGGTCAAGCCTCTTATGGAGGTCCATAGGATCCGAGAAACATAGTTCTGCCAGCTCCTCTTTAACTTTGTTCTGCTCATCACGCACAACTTTATCACCTGCAACTTTCTCTATGTGAATAACAGAAGATAGGCCAGTTCCAGGAGTATTGACAGGACTACCAGAATGGAGAAGGATGCCATTTGGTCCCCAACCAACTCGAAATGATCTACCCATAAATAAAGCAGCATCCACTACGCAGTTAGAATATACTTTTCCAGCAACAGGAGTTGCTTGCTCAGCTGGTAGTTTGAAGCCTTCTACCTTGGTCATTCTCACCGGAAATCCCTTGTTTTTTCCAGACATGAGAATACCATGAGAAGATGCACCAAGCTCTGTAGAATTTACATTGTATTCCAGCAGTGCATGTGGTTCTTTCCTTGCAAGCACACCATATCTCCTTCCAAATTTCTGAGAAGAACCGTGCAAAGGAGACGGAGACCTCATCCTCGGACCTTTACCACTTGTGTTGGGTGAATCCACATTCATCCTTTCTCTGCTGAGGTGTCTGTGATCAGATGGAAAGCCATCCTCCATGTCTTCGTCTTCCTCATCATTGGGAAACAATGCCATCCGCATTTCCTGCATCTTTGCAGGGTCAAGCCCCAGATGAGCAGGCAACGAATGCGAAAGCTCCAGTTCATGCCCATTTGAAGGTGGGTCTCTTGCTTCAGCAATCGGTTGTCGTACAGCCGGCTCATCCATGGCAACATCATCCTCCTCCTCGTCCACAAGCCCAAACCTACTGAAGTGATCAACCTCGAACTTCCACTTACCATTCACAGGATTGAATGAGAGAAACCTAGCACCTTGCTTCTTCGCGCGGCACCTTAGCAACTCAACTAGGAGTCCCGGTTTCGGAAGCGTACTCAAATCCAGCTTCAGGGTAACCTCTGCAGCTTTATTGAGGCCATGCCCTACGGCCGGCTTGCCAGCCTCGTCCCGGTAAACCACCACAGAATGGCGGCCAAACTTGACGATTTCGTTCAGGTCCAGGCCCCTCACATCGGTGCTGCCAGAGAACTTAACCTGCCCATACCTCACCCTGCCGACGACGAAATCTGGAACCCTGCTGCAGTAGCCCGGGTCAGCCGTCTCCCTCTCGACCAGCTCCTCGACGGACGGCCGAGTGAAGTAGTCGGAGAAGCGCAGGACGGGGAACATGGCGTCGACGGCCATCAGCCGAAGACGAATGGAGCGGCAACCGGCCGATTCGCTGGCAGCCTGCCGCGGTGCCGCCCCCGCCCGGCGCCTCCGACTGGCCGCCGATTCAGCCGCGCTTTGCCCTACTGCGGGGCTCGCTGCCGGCGCGCAACCCTGGGGAGGGGGGGCGCAGAGGCGTGGCCACCGCGCCGCGAGGGAGGCGACGGATTCGCCGCGTGGGGGGAGGTGGACGGGTGGGGGGAGTGGAATGGCCTGAACGGCGTGTGCCCGACGACCGTGGGGAGCGGCGGCGGCGCGGCTTGCGAAGTGCGATCTGCGAGTTAGGGCGCGTCCATCCGCCAGACCCGTGGGCCGTACCGAATCACACTGGTCGATTGGGCTATTGCGGTCCAGAACCAGGTCTAGTTGGGCCTAAAAAGTTAGGGCTCCATCCGCATTTCTGGGCCCATTTAGTTTTGGCAGGGCCGAGTGTAATCTTATCGGTGTAAATTTCTATCCTAAAAAAAGTGTAATTTTCTTCTTCTGCTAAAAGAACTTTAACTTCCATTTAGAAAAACTTTATTTCCACTAGTAGAGTGCCCGTGCGTTGCCACGGGCTCTTGAAAAAGTTTGCAAGAGTTACATGTTAAATTTCACATGTACAAACAATATAACTGAAACATAATTATTTAATAATTGAAGTCCATTTTTGTAATGTAAATTGATAACATAAAGAAAAATTAACGACATGTCCATGTAACAAACTAAGTAATGATCCAAGTAAACATCTATTACAAAACTATTAATATCTAGATGATGCGCTTAAGAAATTCTTTCACAATATCCGGTAAGTTTCCTTTAGCTTCATTCCCGCGATGATTTAGCAAGTATAATAAAAACTGCTTCCTCAATTCATACCCATCCTGCACAAACGCATACATGTAGTTAGTATGAAAAATTCACACCGAAGATCTTAAAATATGTAACGGACAATACTCACCGCAAAAAACGGCTTGACCAAATCTTCACCGTTCCACCAGAGCATAAAATGAAAAAAAAAAAGACAGACAAATTCCTGCAAAACTTTAATTTAACAATGTAAATAATATAGTGATAACAAAAGTAAATGATTTTGTTATGAAATCATTACCCATCTATACTCGTTGGAACACCAGAAGGAAATAAACGTTGCCATTTAGATATATCATAATTCCAACCAGGCAGCTTAATTTCGAGAGCTTCTTTGAAATCCCTTGCAAAACTTTTTAATTTCAGTGCATGCCTCAAAATTTTCTCCTCTAACGATTGTGATGTTTGAATAGGATCCATAATATATATAGACGACGTGCCTCTTTGTCGATGACGTACAAGATGTATCGGCCGATGGATGCATAGGGAAGATAAATCTACAAGTGGAGGTATTAGAAACAACAATAAACCATGATAACAATGGACAAAATACTTTACTTATCTTGTTGCACGATGAGATGTCGCTGTCCATCTCAGGCCAGCTATCAAATAATGTTGCCAACATCTGGATAGTTTCCTTCTCGCAAAACTTCTGACCTCGTGTTGACTCTAGCAACATGGACTAAGTAAAAAAAGAAATATTGTTTCAACATGTTGATACTAATGACACATAGAATTAAGAGTTAAGATTAACTTACACAAAATTGTAGATCCATGTAGTGCACAGGAGGGTCTGTGAATAATACTCCCTCGTCGCATGCCAACATACGCACGGTTGTGTTGAAGCAGTCATTGTCCATGGTCTGATCCATGTTAAGTATGCACTGAAGTTTGTTAAGACTTAGGCCCATTGGATCGGGTGTCGAGCTCCGGACCCATACCTTCCTATAAATTGGATGATGAGAAGAACAATAATATAAATCCGCACATTAAATATTGATACATGATACTTACTCCAAACACCCGGCATCATCGATAGACATGATGTAGTTGCAGAGACCGGCAAGTAATTCACGTTGGTCCGTGGGTATGATAGTGATTGGGGCAAGACTTTTGTCTTTGACTACGTCAGATGGATTCTCCAGGATCTCGACATCAGAATTAGCTAAAGTTTCTTCGCCGTCAGGTTGATGGTATATGGGATCTCCTCTTAGCTTATTCAGCTCTGAATCGAGCAAAATGACAGCTAATTTTTTTCAAAAAAGTTTCATATCTTTCTACAAAATATATATATATATAAACAATTTATATAATATTTTGAGATAAAATAACGAGATAACATATAAAAATAAAATACCTGAGTGAACGTGTCTGACAGTCCATGTGATGTCCAGTATTTCATATAATTTAGCATAAACAGTCCACATGATAAGCTATAATATTATAATACAATCCTTTACAACACCACACAAATAAATCAAATAAACAAACCATTGTAACAAGTGCTTACCCATCATTTTGTATTGCCTTATGAAACTGCTCCACAACCGTCCATTTTGTAACATTCAGATCGGGCCACTTATGACCTCTGATAAAATCCGGACTATGCTCTACAAGTTTTAGACGCTTCTCGAGTCCTAGTAACTATTTTATATATGAGAAATACTAGGGATCAAGGAAAACAAACATCTGTTAAGATGAGTAAAAAAATATATAGTTACCGTAGTAGCAAGGTCATTGCGGTTGACCCGAGAACCAAGTGAGTTCAGTACTTGAATCTCACGTTTTTTGGCATTGGCGACTGCTAGATACCAATGGTAGCCCGGCATGTTAATTGGAATGAATAATTGGTGTAAATATCATACAAGTCACGGTCGCAATTAGATATAAATATTAATAAATCATTAATAATATGAATTAAATAAAAACAATCCATAATTATATGCATGGATAACGAGACAAAAACTAACCATATCTTGCTGTAGATAAGTATTAACATGATGCACGAGGCGGTGATGTTTTGATGGGTCTATGTCTCTTTCTCCGTCTTCTTTTATCTGGCCAGATACAAACGTGCTAATAATTTCTACCTTTTCACCCGCTCTGACTTTTAGATGATCGTGATCAAGCATGCAATATATATAAGCATTTATCACCTGCAATCAACATTTACATTATATTTACAATTTATGATATTATATTTTTTCAAATTATTAATTACGAAGTTTGTGTATTTGGTCTTACACCGTAATGTAAGAACATATCATCTTTCATAATGCATTCCAAATCGTCGGTTGTTAACAAGGCATCTCCAATGTCCACGAACTGGGTATTCTTGGGGGCAGACTTGATTTATTCGATGACTGTAATATCTCTAGGGGTACAAACATAGTCTGTCGAATTCATAAAAAATTGAGCCAACTTAGCAACCAAAATGAGCAAAATTAGTTGAATACAAAAGACAATATCATAAAAATAAGATTGATAATAATATCTTTACCTACTAATAAAGCGGCTATCGCTTCTGGTCGCCCGTCATTAAAATTACCCTCTAAATTGGTAAAAATTACCCACCAATGCCACCCGTAAGTGGGAAAACGATTCAATTTTTCGGACCAAAAATCGCCGCCTTTTTCATTGTTTTATAGCGGCACAACAAGTAGAAGTCATAGACCGGTGCGCAGCAAAGTGGTAGGTCAATGGCTCCTCTAGCGATGGGACCAAGGTTCGATCCCCAGCCTCCGCAATTTGTATCTTTCTTTTCTCACGCATGTTGGCATTCATGGGCCGGCCCATGTGCTGCGCTCTACTCCCCTTTCTTTTTATTTTACTTTTTTACCTTTTCTTTTCTCATTCTGTTTTCTTTCTTCTTTAAATTAATTCGGGATTTTAATATTCTAAAAGTTGCGAGTTTTAAAAAAATGTTTGAGAAATCATAAAATATATGTGAACTAATTTTTTTTTAGAAAAACAAAAAAATTTGGCAGATTCAAAAAATGGGCCGGCCCATGTCTTGGGCTCTACTCTGTGGCGCCCTCGATTCAATCGTACACTAATCATGCACGCAAATGTGTACGATCAAGATCAAGGACTCACGGAAGATATCACAACACAACTCTACAAATAAAATAAGTCATACAAGCATCATAATACAAGCCGGGGGCCTCGAGGGCTCGAATACAAGTGCTCGATCATAGACGAGTCGTGGAAGCAACAATATCTCGAGTACGAGACATAAGTTAAACAAGGTGCCATAAGATGGCTAGCACAAACCGGATACAGATCGAAGAGGACAGGCCTCCCGCCTGGGATCCTCCTAGGTCACTCACAGTCGTCGTCGCGGGCTGCTGCGTAGTAGTAGGCGCCTCCAGTAGTAGTCGTCGTGGCGGTGGCGTGCTCGTCCTGGTCTCCATCGCCCGATTGCAGCAATCGAATAGAGATAGGGAAAAGGGGAACAAGGCAACCGTGAGTACTCATCCAAAGTACTGCAAGCAAGGAGCTACACTACATATGCAAGGATATATGTGTAAAGGCCATATCGATGGACTGAATGCAGAAATGCCGAAAAGAGAGAAGGCCTAGTCCTAACGAAGACTAGCATCTTCCGAAACCACCATCTTGCAACAAACAAGAGGAGTAGAGTAACATAACTTAAAGTAGCGGTAGTGTTATCAACCTCGGCGAGAGATCCTTCCTCGACTCCTGCGAGAAAGAAATCCCGAGCCATACTATCCAGATTATCATCACAATCCAATTCTCATATCCATGTCTCATCTCAAGTTTCAGTTCTAGTTGTATCGATCGGGATACAACTCCAAGTGTCCGTTATCTGTAGGACAGGCTATCGATAGATGTTTTCTTCCCTGCAGGGTGCACCAACTTACCCACCACGCCGCTTAACTCCGGCGGACACACTTTCCGGTCATGCCCGCCTCGGCCAAACAATACGCCGCAACCCGACCTAGGCTTAATAGAGAGGCCACACGCGGGACTAAACCTATGCCCCGGGGTCATGGGCCATCTCCCGGAACTCCTCACGACGCTATGGGGCGGCCGAAGCAGACCTAGCCTAACAGCGTTCCAGCCCAATCCGCCAGCCGCCCGACGCCGACGTCTAATAAGCTTCGGTGATGTATACGACGCAGAACGCCCATACTTAGCCCACGTGATGGTTAGTGCTATCGGGCGAGGCCCTCGGATCAAATATCCAAATCGTAGTGGATTAGGAACGCGGTAACAAGCGAGACTCACGAAGATGTGACCCGTTGCCCGTCTCGAGGACTTGCGGCAAGGGCTAGGAATGCCGCCACGCCTCGTAATTATCTCGCGGGCACCCTCCGTGTCAACCCGTCTCCACATCACTGCATTTAAGCGCTGGTACCCTCGTGGTCGACCCGTCTTTCCAAGTAACAATGGTAAAAGTCCAAGTAATCGTGAGTCCAAACATCAAGGGAAAACACGAGGAATCACCCCGGTGTATTCCACTCAATGTAGTCGTCAAGGTGAACATAAGAGGATTCACCCTCGAGGTCCACACTTGAGGGTTGCAAGACAGTCGTGTCGGAAGTGGTTAAGGAGGAAATCACCCTCGATGACCACAACCGAATAGCTATACTACTGAGGTTAATATCGAGGTGTCTTTGTAGAGGTTTCACCCTCGGTACTCGATAGTAACCTAGTAGTGTCGAGCAACTAAGGGAAGTGATGTGCGGTGTGGGGCTGGTCTCCGATCCGTTGATCGGGTCTTCAATGATGAAGCGAGGCAACAAGGACAAGGAGGGGGTCACCGATGGGTCTCTAACCAACCTATACTAAGCGGTTTAGGATAAGCGGTAGGTAACAATAGTAGGTTACAAATAACGGCTATGCAAAGAATAGGAGCAAACAATAACAGATAGCAAAATCTAGTGCAAGCATGAGAGAATGGAATGGGCGATATCGGGATGCTCAAAGGGGGGCTTGCCTGGTTGCTCTGGCAAGAGAGAGTGATCGTCAGCACTGTAGTCGAACTGGCCAGCTGCAGCGTCGGTCTCGTAGTCTACCGAAGAGGAGAGGGGGAAGAAACAATGAATACACGATAACAGATGCATAACGATGCATGACATGCCAAGAAGCGAAGCTAGGCGTACCCTAACGTGGTAAGAGGGGTACTGGTTTAGGGGGGGAAGCATCCGGGAAGTAATCCCGTTTCCGGACGTCTGTCATACAGATGAACCGGAGGAGAAAGTTTGCAGGTTCGATAGGTTAGAGACGTGTGGTGGACGAACGGACTGCGTATCCGGAATCGCCTCGCTGCTCGAGCAACTTTCATGTTGAAAATATTTTAATCAAGACTCTGGTTAAAAGTTATGAATTATAAAAGGTTTTATTAATTTCTGGAATTTTAAATTAATTAATTAATTAATTTCGAAAGCATTTATGACATCGAGATGAGGTCATGCTTGACGTCATCAGCAACAGGGTTGACTAAGTCAACCTGCCAGTGGGTCCCACATGTCATACCCTATTAGCTTAATTAACCTAATCAGTTAATTAAACTTAGTTAATTAAGTTAACTAATGATTAGTATTAATTAATCCAGATTAATTAGTTTAATTAATTACCCAATTAATTAGCTAATGATTAGGTTTAACTAATCCGAATTAATTAGTTTAATTAATTACCCTATTAATTAATTAATTAATTAATTAGTTAATTAGTTTAATTACTTTTAATTCATTTTAAATCATTTTTTTGATTACGCTTAATTAAAACATTTCTTTTAAACGTTTTGGGGTGGGGCCCCTAGTCGATGGCACCTGCCTAGCGGTTGCTTGGCGCCTGCAGGGAAGTCTTGGTGCCGCCTGACGATCCTGACCGACCCGGGTCAGGCGGCGACCACGGGCGGGCACGGGCGCGAGGCGGCCGAGGTGGTGGGCTGACACACACACGGCCAGAGCGGCCGGCAACGAGCCGGGCGAAGCGGCAGAGGCAGTCTGGGCCAAGGCGAAGGATCGGGGTTGATCAGGCTGCGGCGCCGAGCAGGAAGGAGGGGAGGAGGCTGGGCGGCAGGTTCGACGGCAGAAGGCCACGACGAGGAGGGAAGGAGGAAGGGGAGACGGGGCGACGGTGGCAGGCGAGCCGAGCCGACGAGGCCACGGGCCGGATCCGGCCGGGAGAGGGTCGAGGGGGCTCGGGCGAGGGCAGCAGTGGCTGGGCGGGAGCCCTGGGAAGCCGAGGGGACGGGAGGGGGCGGAGCGGCAGCACTGCCGGAGCCGGACGCCGACGAGGGAGGGAGAGGAGGTCGAGCTCACGGGGGGTATCTGGTCTCGGGCAGCTGCGAGGGAGCTCAGGCAGGCCGGGCGGGGGGGGGCCGGGAGGCACGCCATGCCGAGGGGGCGAGGCGTCAGCGCCGAGGTCCGCGGGTCCGGCTCGGCCTCGGTGGGGCGCATGAGGAGAGGGAGAGGCGGCCCGGGGGTGGAGGAGGAGGAGGAACGTGGCGGCGGGGGCCGGGAACGAACGGCGGGGGTCGCCGACGGGAGGGGTCGGTGGCGCCCAAGCCCGATCCAGATCGGGTCGGGACGAGGGGAGTGGGGCGACGTGGGGAGAGTGGGAGCGAGAGGGGCTAGGGTTTCCCTCGGGTGGGGATAAGGGAGAGGGGTTTGGCCGGTGGGCCTGGCCTGGTGCCCAAATTTGGCCCAAAGGGGGGGGGAAGAGATGGGCCAAGGGGAGTGGGGAGGGGGGCGGCCGGGCGGTGGGGTTTATCCTCCCGGACTTATTCCTTTTTTATTTTTATTTTTTTGACACTTGAAACAACGATTTGTTATTTAATGTAACCGGGGGTTTATTGTTGCAAATCCATCCGGCGTTACAAATCTCCTCCATTACAAGAAATCTCGTCCGAGATTTAGGAGGTAGAAGGAAAGAGGCGGGATATTCATCTCGTAGACGATCCTCGCGTCCTGTGTGGCTTCATCTTCGAGTGATTCACCACTCGGACTTTGAGGAATTTGATCGCCTTCCGACGGTGCGGCGTTCACTTGGTCGAGAATGCGGACGGATGCTCTTTATAGGAGAGGTCCTGTTGCAATTGAGCACTTCATGGTCCACCGCTCGGATTGGGTCCTTGAAGCGGCGTCGGAGTTGGGACGCGGAACACATCGTGAACTCCGGAAAGGTTCGACGGAAGCTCCAGCTTGATAAGCGACTTTTCCACGCCTTTCCGTAATAGTGAAAGGGCCAATATAGCGAGGAGCTAGCTTGCCCTTGATTCCAAGCGGTGAGCACCCTTCATTGGTGTAACGCGAAGATAGGCCTTTTCGCCAAAGTTGATAGACCATGTCTTTGTGATGACGGTCATAATTACTCTTTTGACGCGATCGAGCGATCTTGAGATTCTCGCGAATAATGCGGACTTGTTCTTCGGCATGTTGGATAATATCCGGACCAAGAGTGGGCGCTCCCGCTTTGACCAGTTCGAGGGGTTCGCACTTTCGTCCATATAACACTTCAAGGGGCCATCTTCGACTAGCTTGAAAGCTATTATTATAAGAGAACTCAGCATACGGGAGAGATTCCTCCCATTTCTTGCGAATGAGACGACACAAGCTCAAGCATGTCTTCGAGAATTTGGTTGACACGCTCAACTTGCCCTTGAGATCATGGATGAAAAGCATCTTGAAAGATAAATGAGTCCCCATAGCTTCTTGAAAACTTGCCCGTAATCTTGAAGTGAATAAGCTGCCACGGTCCGAATCGATAACCAAAGGAATACCGTGAAGCGAAACAATTCGACATATAGAGCGTTGCAAGTCGGCTAGCAAAGATCGTTTCTTTGACCGCCGTAAAATGTGCAACTTTAGAAAGCCGGTCAATGACGACAAGAATAGCATCATTACCTTTCTGCGATTTGGGAAAACCAAAGGCGAAGTCCATTTCAACATGGTCCCATTTCCATTCGGGAATAGAGATAGGCTGCAGAGTTCCAAAGGGCCTTTGATGTTCTGCTTTGATACGACGGCAAACGTCACACTCACAAACATAGCGAGCAATGTCCCGCTTCATATTAGACCACGTAATCTCGGCGAAATGTCTTGATACATCTTTGTACTGCCAGGGTGGATACATAGAGGCGTATCATGAGCTTCTTGCATAACCTTCTGAGTCATACCCAGGTTGTCCTCCTTACAAGGCACCACTAGGCGGCCTTTGAAGTACAAGGCGCCATCATCAGCAATAGTGAAGGAGGAGGGATTTCCTTTCCGACGCCTTGTTTAAGCTTGTAGACCTCGAGTCGATCCTGCATTGTCTTTATGGTGCCCAAGAGATCGGGTTCAACAGCCCGAGGTAAAGAGGGATCCTCAGGGAACAACACGGAGATTCATCTTGCGGAACTCCGGAGAAGGGGGAGCGAAAAATCACCGGAGGAACGATATGGAGGTTCAGCTGCTGAATTCTTCAACAAGTGAGGGCTGAACTTTGTGAACTCAAGGTGGTTGCGATGAAGACTTGCGGCTCAAAGCATCAGCCATCACATTAGCCTTGCTCGGCGATAGGAGATTCCCAAATCAAAGTCGGCAATGCTCTCCATCCATCTCTGGCCGACGGAGGTTCAGGTCTGGCTGAGTAAACAGATACTTCAGACTTTGGTGGTCGGTGTAGATCTCGCAACGACACGAGAAGGTAATGTCGCCATCGCTTAGCGCATGAATGACAGCAGCAAGTTCGAGGTCGTGAACTGGGTAGTTCTCCTCGTGAGGGCGAATCGCCGAGAGGCATAAGCAACCACTTTGCGCTCTTGCATTAGGACACCGCCTAATCCTTGACGAGAAGCGTCGCGATAAATGACGAAGTCCTTCTTAGTATCGAGGAGGAGCTATCGGGCGGTTGTCGACTTGTCCTTGAGTTCATGGAAACTTTCCGACACTTATCATCCCATTGGAACTTGACGCCTTTATGCAATAGATTAGTCGAGGCTGGCGATCTTGGAGAAGTTCTCGACTAATCGACGGCAATAGTCAAGCGAGACCGAGAAAACTTCGACTTGCTTAACGCTCTTCGGGGAGTCCAATCGAGAATAGCCTGAACTCGTTCAGGTTGACGGCAATACCATCCTTAGAAATGACATGCCCAAGATAGGTTACTTGGGAAGCCGAATTCACATTTGGAGAACTTGGCATAGAGTTGATGCTCTCGTAGCTTTTCCAAAGACAAGACGAAGATGTTCAAGATGTTCTTCTTCATTCTTGAATAGATCAGATATCATCCAGATAAACCACGACGAACTTGTCGAGGTAATCCATGAATATATAGTTCATCGGTAGAGAGAAGGTGGCTGGAGCATTGGTTAAGCCGAAGACATGACGGTGTACTCGTATGAACCATAACGAGTCACAAATGCGGTCTTGGGGATATCCTCCTCACGAACACGGATCTGGTGGTAACCCAACCTCAAGTCGAGTTTCGAGAACACCGACGAACCAGCCGCTTGATCATAAAGATCATTGATCCGAGGAAGAGGATACTTATTCGAATGGTAGCTTGATTTATAGGACGGTAGTCTTGAACCAATCGGTTTGTCCCATCCTTCTTCTTGACAAAAGGAAGGTGCTCCCCAAGGAGAGCAACTTGGGCGATGAAACCACTTTGAAGAGATTTGTCGATTTCCTCCTTTAGCTCAAGGAGTTCATGCGGCGGCATCTTGTAGGGACGCTTGGCTATAGGAGTGGTGCCTGGTTTCAAGTCGATGACGAATTCGACAACTCTAGCAGGGGGAATCCCTGGAAGTTCTTCAGGAAAGACGTCTTGGAAATCGCAAACGATGTGAATGTTTTCAATTCCCTCGAGGGTGCGGCGCTCAATGCATTCAATGCATAGAGCCTTGCCTCGGCATTTTGAACCGACGAGCATTGTAGCTACGATTTCATCGAAGGTGCAGCAGATGGACGGTCTTAGTGGCGCAAACGATTGTCGCCAGATGCGCTTTCAACCAATCCATCCCCAAAATGAGGTCAATGCTACAAGACTTTAGCACGATAGGAGAGACAAGGAATTCCATTCCTTCGATTTCAACGGGACGCTGCTGCAAATCATGGAAGTCCGACATTGGCCCGCTGGGTGTGTACTAATAGTGAAGCATTCATGTCTTCGCTTTTAAGGCCATGCATGAATGCAAAATCTTGAACATGAATGAATGTGATGCTCTGAATCGAATAAAACAGATGCAGTAATGAATTTACGAGAAGGGTACCCATCACGATGGCAGGCTGGTCTGAGCTTCGCTCAGTTCAACGTGGTTGGCCCGAGCTTTCCCATAAGACTTGCCGGTGTTGTTGCGGTTCGGTTGTTTCCACGGCCACCTTTGGAAGGGCCACTGATTACGCTCGGTTGCATTCTCTAGCACGGTGCCTCGCTGTCCGCACCAAGCATAAGCCATTATTGGGAGTGGAATAGGAGCTTGGGGTGGTGGAGCTGGAAGCTTGGCTGCTTAGTTGTAGGCGCACGAGGTGTAGCATAGTTCGCTTGAAGCGTATGCATTGGGCTGGTACATGCTATTGGGAATCCATATCTTGCGCTCTGCGAGGACGGGCCCAAGATGAGCCGGTGTCACGTTGCGCTGTTAGAGCTCGTATTCCTGCAGACCGGTTTCGACGTTGATAGCTTTGTTCACCAAGGTGGCGAAATCAGCAAAGTCGTGCACTAGCAAGTGGCGAGCTTGATGTCGCCTTGAAGTCCGTCACGGAACTTCTCTGTCTCAAGGCATCGCTTGCAATATCCTCTTGAAGATAGCGAGACAAGTCCAAGAACTCGCCGATAGGCTTCAACATCTTGTTGCCTTGGGTGAGGTTATGAACTCACGCTTCTTCCGTCCATGACCCTTGAGGAATGAAGCGGGCGCGAAGGCAGCTGGAAGTCCGCCAGTGATGAGTGTCCCAACTGGCAGAGTACGACGGTGGCTGTCCCACCATTGAGCTGCGGGTCCCTTCAGAAGAAGGAAGCAAAGGTGACATAGTGGCAGGGGTACATTAGCGACTCCATCTCATAGGTGATGTCACGGAGCCGATCATCGACATCCGATGGCTGAGTTGAGCTGCGGTACACGCTGGGGTTCAGCGTATGAATTCTGCAGAGTTGTTCCGTTTGGGTGCTGATTCATATTGGGGCGAGGGAACTGAGCCATCATGTTCTCCATGAACTGGCGATTCATCTCGAGCTGTTGGATCATACCAGCCATGTACTCGGGCGGTGGTGGAAGGTTGGTACCACGACCACGACCTGCTGGCCTAACCATCCTGCTATTAAATAACAGGGGTAGTTCAGCATTTGAGAAGATAAGCAAGAGACAAGAATCATTCATGATGAAACACGATAATGAAAGCAGCATGATGGGAACTACATAGTAGTTGGCATATCTTACAAAAGGAATCATGCATAGAGTTCGATACATAGAGTCCAAAGACATAGACTACTACATCATAGGCGGCACGCAGTGCTCATGGCGAATACAACAAATGCTAACAAGCAAGCCTACATCAGTCCCACGCGATCGTGGAGGTAGTCAGTAGCTGAAAGTCGGTAGTGCGGCAAAGGATAGTCCTCCACGCCGGTGACACGAGGGCCGCGGATACTCGTGCTGAATCCGGCGTCCGTGTGCGTGAAAGGACCAAGTGCGGAGAGTAGCCTCCCACGTCCCGCCAACCAACTCCACGGGCATCACGGTCTGGCGGGTAGATCGCAGAACGCGCAGCTCTCCGGAACGGACAAAGGGGTGCATCAGCGTCGAGCACGGTAGAGGTGCCGACGGGTGATGTACAACTCGTGGCGAAGAGCTCGGTTAGCTCGATCCAGCCCATCGCGATGCGTAACAAAGTTCGATGGTGGAAAGGCTCTCGGGTGACAATGGTGTAGGCAGCAGTGTAGTAACCCTCCTCACCAACATCGACGCGATAGCAATGTGCTCAAGGGGAGGTGTCCAACTCGATACTCTGCGAAGACGTGTCGGCAAAGCATAAGCAGATCGTGGACGGCCATATCGATGGTCACTCCAACACCATGTGCGGTGTGCGACAAGAGTGGACTCATACTCCGAGAGTAGAGGTGGACGATGGCGCTGCATCGCTGCTCGGTTGTAGTCCCGGTACTCCTCATAGACGGTGTACTCGGGGTGCCGCGATAACCCGATAGGTCATCATCTCGGCTAGCACCGCAGTGATCCCGAGGCACCAATGGCCGTCGTGTGGCGCACGACCTGCCTCGTGGGTTCCATCTGAAAACAAAGACGCTTCAAAGGAGTCAAATGACAGGGCGGAAATTGTTCAAATACAATTCCAAAAACAACTAAGGCTATATCCATCTTCGGGGTGAATGCGGTCACGGGATCCTAGGGATAGTTAGTAAAATTGTTTAACCCGAGTAGAAGAGAGTTCAGAGCCCCAGAGTAAAGGTCGAGGAGTAAAAGATCCTAATACCACCCGATGGCGTCGTGGGCCCGTAAGGCACACAGCCATGTTAGTAAAAGTTTTTGCAATGTCTAGACTCGACTTCGGCCAAGGAGTTGGGAAGGGGGATTCCTACAGCGATCGGCTCGATATTAACTTCAGACGCCCTCGATTCAATCGTACACTAATCATGCACGCAAATGTGTACGATCAAGATCAAGGACTCACGGAAGATATCACAACACAACTCTACAAATAAAATAAGTCATACAAGCATCATAATACAAGCCAGGGCCTCGAGGGCTCGAATACAAGTGCTCGATCATAGACGAAGTCGTGGAAGCAACAATATCTGAGTACGCATATAAGTTAAACAAGGTGCCATAAGATGGCTAGCACAAACCGGGATACAGATCGAAGAGGACAGGCCTCCCGCCTGGATCCTCCTAGGTCACTCTGGTCGCCGCCGGGGCTGCACGTAGTAGTAGGCGCCTCCAGAGTAGTAGTCGCCGAGGCGGTGGCGTCTCGGTCCTGGTCTCCATCGCCCGATTGCAGCAATCGAATAGAGATAGGGAAAAGGGGAACAAGGCAACCGTGAGTACTCATCCAAAGTACTCGCAAGCAAGGAGCTACACTACATATGCAAGGATATATGTGTAAAGGCCATATCAGTGGACTGAACTGCAGAAATGCCAGAAAAGAGAGAAGGCCTAGTCCTAACGAAGACTAGCATCTTCTGGAAACCACCATCTTGCAGCAAACAAGAGGGAGTAGAGTAACATAACTTAAAGTAGCGGTAGTGTTATCAACCTCGGCCAGAGATCCTTCCTCGACTCCCTGCGAGAAAGAAATCCCAGAGCCATACTATCCAGTTATCATCACAATCCAATTCTCATATCCATGTCTCATCTCAAGTTTCCAGTTCTAGTTGTATCGATCGGGATACAACTCCAAGTGTCCGCTATCAGAGGACAGGCTATCGATAGATGTTTTCTTCCCTGCAGGGTGCACCAACTTACCCACCACGCCGCTTAACTCCGCGGACACACTTTCCGTGGTCATGCCCGCCTCGGCCAAACAATACGCCGCAACCCGACCTAGGCTTAATAGAGAGGCCAGACGCGGACTAAACCTATGCCCCGGGGTCATGGGCCATCTCCCGGAACTCCTCAAGACGCTATGGCGGGCGGCCGAAGCGACCTAGCCTAACAGCGCTCCAGCCCAATCCGCGCAAGGCCGCTCCGACGCCGACGTCTAATAAGCTTCGGCTGATGTATACGACGCAGCACGCCCATACTTAGCCCACGTGATGGTTAGTGCTATCGGGCCGAGGCCCTCGGATCAAATATCCAAATCGTAGTGGATTAGGAACGCAGCGGTAACAAGCGAGACTCACGAAAGATGTGACCCGTTGCCGCCTCGAGGACTTGCGGCAAGGGCTAGGAATGCCCGCCACGCCTCGTAATTATCTCGCGGGCACCCTCCGTCAACCCGCTCCACATCACTGCAATTAAGCACGCAGGTACCCTCGTGGTCGACCCGTCTTTCCAAGTAACAGTGGTAAAAGTCCAAGTAACTGTGAGTCCAAACATCAAGGGGAAAACACGAGGAATCACCCCCGGTGTATTCCACTCAATGTAGTCGTCAAGGTGAACATAAGAGGATTCACCCTCGAGGTCCACACTTGAGGGGTTGCAAGACAGAGTCGTATCGGAAGTGGTTAAGGAGGAAATCACCCTCGATGACCACAACCGAATAGCTATACTACAGGGTTAATATCAGAGGTGCTGTAGAGGTTTCACCCTCGGTACTCGATAGTAACCTAGTAGTGTCGAGCAACTAAGGGGAAGTGATGTGCGTGTCGGGCTCGGTCTCCGATCCGCTGATCGGGTCTTCAATGATGAAGCAGGGGCAACAAGGACAAGGAGGGGGAGGGTCACTGATGGGTCTCTAACCAACCTATACTAAGCAGTTTAGGATAAGCAGGTAGGTAACAATAGTAGGTTACAAATAACAGGCTATGCAATGAGAATAGGAGCAAACAATAACAAGAGCAAAATCTAGTGCAAGCATGAGAGAATGGAATGGGCGATATCGGGATGCTCAAAGGGGCTTGCCTGGTTGCTCGGGCAAGAGAGAGTGATCGTCAAGATCAGAGTCGAACCGCCACCGCAGCGTCGGTCTCAGTAGTCTCACCAAGAGAGAGAGGGGAAGAAACAATGAATACACGATAACAGATGCATAACGATGCATGACATGCCAAGAAGCGAAGCTAGGCGCACCCTAACGTGGTAAGAGGGTACTGGTTTAGGGGGAAGCATCCGGAAGTAATCCCGCTTCCTAGGACGTCTGTCATACTGATGAACCGGAGGAGAAAGTTTGCAGGTTCGATAGGTTAGAGACGTGTGGTGGACGAACGGATTGCGATCCGGAATCGCCTCGCCGCTCGAGCAACTTTCATGTTGAAAATATTTTAATCCGACTACGGATTAAAAGTTATGAATTATAAAAGGTTTTATTAATTTCTGGAATTTTAAATTAATTAATTAATTAATTTCGAAAAGCATTTATGACATCAGCATGAGGTCATGCTGACGTCATCAGGCAACAGGGTTGACTAAGTCAACCCTGCCAGGTGGGTCCCACATGTCATACCCTATTAGCTTAATTAACCTAATCAGATTAATTAAACTTAGTTAATTAAGTTAACTAATGATTAGTATTAATTAATCCAGGATTAATTAGTTTAATTAATTACCCAATTAATTAGCTAATGATTAGGTTTAACTAATCCAGAATTAATTAGTTTAATTAATTACCCTATTAATTAATTAATTAATTAATTAGTTAATTAGTTTAATTACTTTTAATTCATTTTAAATCATTTTTTTGATTACGCTTAATTAAAACATTTCTTTTAAACGTTTTGGGGTGGGGCCCCTAGTCGCTGGCACCGCCTAGCGGTTCTGCGGGCGCCTGTGAGGGGCGGTGTCACCGATCGAAGACGACCCGGCCCGGTCGGCATGGCGACCACGGGGCGAACGGGCTGGCAGAGGCCGAGGTGGTGGTTGGCCACGGCACACGTAGCGACAACGTGCGCCGGGCGGGGAGGCAGTCTGGGGCCAGGCGAAGGGGGATCGGGGTTGATCTGTCTGGCGGCCGAACAGGGGAGGGAGGGGAGCTTGGGTCTGGGCGATTCAAGACGTGGGGCGAAGGCCGACGACAGGGAAGGAGGAAGGGGCCACGGGGGCGACGGTCGGGCGAGCCGAGCCGACGAGGCCACGGGCGGATCCGCCGGGAGAGGGTCGAGGGGGTCGGGGCGAGGCGCAGGGGCCGGGCGGAGCCCCGGGAAGCCGGAGGGGACCGGAGGGGACCGGAGGGGGAGGAAGCCACAGGGCACGGCCGAGCCGGACGCCGACGAGGAGGGAGGAGAGGAGGTCGAGCTCACGGGGGGTATGTGGTCTCTCGGCAGGCTGGCGAGGGAGCCTGGGCAGCCGGGGAGGGCCGGGAGGCACGCCTGCGAGGGGGCGAGGGCGTCGGGCGCCGAGGTCCGCGGTCCGGCTCGGCCTCGGTGGGGCGAGGAGAGGGAGAGGCGGCCTGGGGGTGTGGAGGAGGAGGAGGAACGTGGCGGGGGGCCGGGGGAACGGCGGCGAGGGGGTCACGCACGGGAGGGTCGGTGGCGCCCAAGCCCGATCCAGATCGGGTCGGGACGAGGAGTGGGGCGACGGGGAGAGAGGGAGCGAGAGGGCTAGGGTTTCCCTCGGGTGGGGATAAGGGAGAGGGTTTGGCCAGTGGTGGGCTGGCCTGTGGCCCAAAGGCTGGGCCAAAGGGGGGGAAGAGATGGGCCAAGGGGAGGGGGAGGGGGGCATTGTCCGGGCGGTGGGGTTTATCCTCCTGACTTATTCCTTTTTTTATTTTTATTTTTTTTGACAGCTTCGAAACAACGATTTGTTATTTAATGTAACCGGGGTTTATCACAAAATCCATCCCATGCTTATAACTCCCTTTCTTTCTATTTTACTTTTTTATCTTTTCTTTTCTCATTCTGTTTTCTTTCTTCTTTAAATTAATTCAGGATTTTAATATTCTAAAAGTTGTGAGTTTAAAAAAAATGTTTGAGAAATCATAAAATATATGTGAACTAAATTTTTTTAGAAAAACATAAAAATTTGGCAGATTCAAAAATGGTGGTTTTGCAAAACTGTTCGTACAATTATAAAAAAATCACAATTTGGAAAAAAATTGTCGGAAATAAAATCATGTTCATTATTTTGAAAAAATGATTGTGTATTTAAAACATATTTGGGGAACTGAAAAAACTGTTCATGACATTTTAGAAAATGTTCACAAAAATAAAATAATTTCTTTTTTAAATTTGTTCCCAATTTAAAAAAAGTTCATAGAATCAAAAATTGTCTGTTGAGTGAAAAAATGTTAATGAATTCGAAACCGGTTCATACATTTAAATTTTTTTGTAAACAAACTAATGTTCATGATTTTGTTGAGAAAATAAAAAAATTCAAAAAAAAAATTTGTCAATTCGAAAAACTCTTCACTGATTCAAAAGTATTTTATGTCTAGGATTTGATTAGCTTTTTCGGAAGTCTTTATATGTCTTGGCGTTGGGAGTAGTTCGTGGTCAATGAGATTTGCTTATAAAGTTTTAAACGTTCCCTTGCGCAACATAATGACAAGTGTGACATGCACTGGCAAACTCATAGCCTTGGGATTTACCGCGTCGATTGCATTGTGATCTCGTGGACATCGCGACCATCATCGGCTAGGGTGAGAAAATAAATAATGGCAACATGGTGAGCCACTGTGGTAAAATAGGGTACGCTCATATATCAGGATATTGAGTCGGACTTTTTGGTTAGCCATAATTTTTTGTCTCCCGTTGCAACGCATGGGCATATTTGCTAGTTAAAAAAATACCTTGTGGGATAACATGTAAATTAGCATCCTTTTTTGGTTTGTTATGAGATGTAACCTCTTCGACATTTTTATCTTGTGAAATTTCGTCCCCTCCTAGCGACATCGCAATTGAACCCTCAATGTATTCTTTCTGTGCATCTCCAAAGTCCATATCCAAGTCTCATGTATTCCGAAAAAACAAAATTATAAAAATAGACCTTCTATATTATCATCAATAAGATACATACAGAGGAAGGTTAGCTATACGCACCACTTCTCGTGGTATTTCAAGTTGGTCTGTCATTATTGCATCGGTGCGTGTGTCGGAACTCATCAATTTACTGCATCATAAAATTATATAAATATATAATAAAAATGAATGTGAAACTAACACAAATGTTTTCTCTGCTAAAAAAAGCATTTGGTTTTATTATAAAAATTTGATGCTTAAATAATTTTACTGACACAACAAAATTAGGAAACCAACATACTATAATGTTCATATATAAGTAAGTAGGGGTCTGAAATTGCTTAAATTATTTAAAATTAATCATATAGGATATGGAAAATTTTCAAACAAAAACTAAAACAAACTAACCAACATTAACCAAGTATACTAGTTAGTTGCACGTGCTTTGCACGTCAATACTTAATCATGCACAAAAATAATGAATTACTCCGTGGGGCATGTTCCATTTCAATGAATATTGAAAAAAAAGGTTCATGAATGTTATAAATAAAGCATAAGATAAGAGTGAGTAATATCATAGACAAATTACGCTATTAGTTGTGCGAATTGCAAATTGACCAGTCGATTAACCTAGCGTCGATGCCAAGACAGAGGACGTGGAGTCAAGCAGCGCAGAGGTTGGCTGGTGCACTATTGGCGGTCGTCGATCGATGGTTCCGAAGAAGATGAAATTATGGCCACTGGACCTGAATCAGACTGCGAACAGAACTTACCGAAACAAAAAAAAATAGGCATGTGACATGTAGGTGGTCCCTTAATTCAACATTTAAAGTAGTTGTTAAATTGATTTTATCTTGTCATTTTCTCTAAAGATTTTTTTTTCACATGGCCTCTACCCCAGCTGGTGCACAATGTCAATCAAACCCCGAAATAAACCATTCATCTATTTATTATATGCTTGGGTTATATTCTTTTTATTGTCCTTCCAGAATGATTTCCAACATGTAAAGTTGATCCTTATGGCTGGCCCATATAGCGACAATGCGAATGGTACACATGTGCGACAGAATTAAATATTAAAAATATTTAGAGAAAGTTTTTTAAATATTAAAATAATCACATCGCACTTTTCTTGAATCTAAACATAAAAACGATGATAAAGTATTTTGGTAGGTTCTGAAATATGTGGTTCACATTTTTTCTAAGACAGGTGTGTTCCTTAATGAAATTATTGTATCATCAACATATATCTGTTCGTCTATTGATTTTGATAATACATAAAATCATCTATTCATATTATATCCATATATGGCATATGTAGTTTGGAATGTACTGAAACATAAATATTTTTGGTGGAAATAATACATATTTAAATATGAGCACATATTGTTTTAAATATGAAATCGATACGCAATGAAATAGAGGAAAATTAAAATTATATTTACTTAAAAAAAATACGTAATTCAAAACGTAGGAAACGCAAAATTATATTGGTATGTGGACCAGCAGGTGAGCAGGACTTTTTTTTTGTTTTACCTTTTTGCGGCGCACACGGATAGGTGTTTATTTTTTAGTATTTTATTTATATCCAGCCAAATCATGAAGATTTGAAGCATTTTGAGGTTGATATTATTTTTTCTGAAGGTTTCTACCGAGCAGGCCTTTCTTTCCCATTGCAGATTGTGCAGAGAGTCGGGAAGAGTGGCTGTTAATTTTTTCTATAAAAGGGAAAACCTCTGGAGTTTACCAGAACGATGCAGGATGCCAGGATGGGCCCATACGTCACATGCTCAGTACCAGCCTGACGGCAGCCATGTGCGCATGCAGGAGCCATGCTGCACCACCGCGAATCCATGGAATAACAGCCGTAGGATTTTCTTATCCAACGGTATAAATATATTGCACAACAACGATTCAGGACTTCGGCAAACAAATGTGAGCCATTCGATCCAAACAATCCAACGGTCCATATTGTGAGTTATTCGTAAACTATATAGTAGTATAGATTTGTTTTTTCTACTATTTATTAATATTTATTTGTATATTTTGTGAGGTATGTATACTGTAAATATATATATTATTTTGTGAGGTATAAAAATAATTAAAAAAAATTCATCACAACACTAATAACAACTATACCGTGATGAAATATAAATGATATTTCCTACTGTATCATATAATTATATATAATATATAATAAGAATTTAAGTGAAAATAAGAAAACTTTTGTATGAAAAAAACCTAATTGATATTATTATAAATATATGTTGTTTAAATAAATGTCGTAATTCCCCATGAAAATCTAGGAAAAACAACTAACTATAATGTTCTTATATAAGTAAGTAAGTATCTGAAAAATATTTAAATTATTTATTTAGTCTATGGAAATCTATGCAACAAAATAAAATAAAACATGCAAACAAACATTCTTCAACCAAGTATATTTGTGTTTTCTATTATTTGCCCCCACTTTTTTTTTGTTGTGATGCCCTTGGTTTATTTAATAAGTATAAAAAAATGTATATTTTTATGAACCATGTATATTATTATACACTTTTATTGATTTTGTGAAGTATGTATAGTTTTTATATCTATATGAACATTTTTTATCCACAAAATTACACACGGCCATAAAAGGCTGGGACAGGCCCAACACAAGAAAAAGCACAGGCGACGGCCCGCCTCCCCACGCTGACGGCAAGACTCCCATGTGACGGCCCACCTCCCCACGCGACGGCGCAAGACCTACCCCGCCCGACGGCCCACCTCCCCCGCCTCCCACAAAACTCGCCGCCACCTACCCCCCCCCGCAACCTTATCCCATTCACTCCTCACTCCACTCTCTTCAACTCCCGTTTCCACTCCGCCAAGCATCGCTCCTGGCAATCCACGAGCCGCCGCCAGCCTCCTCCGCCCTTTGCCGCATCAGGCCCTCACCTCTCCTCTCCACTCTCGCTAGTTGCCACATCTAGCCCGCCACCTCCCACAGATCGTCGTCGCGCGCGCCGCCACGCAAGCAATGACCACGACTCCAACCGACCGACCAGCGACTAGTCTCCGGCGACCGTGCAGCGATCGATGGTGACGCACACATCGAGCAACATCGACCGGGCGCAGTGCTGGATCCGTCGCCGTTCGAGAGCATGTACTAATCTTCGGCGAGTTCCTTGTACAGATCCGAAGAGGGTGCCTCAATCGCCACACCGAAGGTCGGTATGCCGATCCGAACCCCGAGTTGGATTCGCTGACCGTTGGCTGCTTCGTGGGTTCGCTCGATGGATGCATTCTTGCTTTGCGCTGCAGAGCTTCGCGGATCGACACGCCAGGCTGTGGTTGCGCTCTAGAGCCACGATGTCGCTGCTCGCTCGTCGTCAACTAATTCCCTTCATCACCACCGACCTAATGGTATCGTTCTCGATTCTACTAGCTTATGAGATCTACGGGCACACATGGTAGGGTCGTTTTGGATTCGTGCATGAGACACCCGTTTGAAGGAAATATGCCCTAGAGGCAATAATAAAGTTATTATTTACTTCCTTATATCATGATAAATGTTTATTATTCATGCTAGAATTGTATTAACCGGAAACATAATACATGTGTGAATACATAGACAAACAGAGTGTCACTAGTATGCCTCTACTTGACTAGCTCGTTAATCGAAGATGGTTATGTTTCCTAACCATAGACATGAGTTGTCATTTGATTAACGGGATCACATCATTAGGAGAATGATGTGATTGACTTGACCCATTCCGTTAGCTTAGCACTTGATCGCTTAGTATGTTGCTATTGCTTTCTTCATGACTTATACAAAGTTCACGCAACTATGAGATTATGCAACTCCGCTTACGGAGGAACACTTTGTGTGCTACCAAACGTCACAACGAATCGGGCTGATTATAAAGGTGCTCTCAGGTGTCTCCAAAAGTATATGTTGAGTTGGCATAATTCGAGATTAGGTTTTGTCACTCCGATTGTCGGAGAGGTATCTCTGGGCCTTCTCGGTAATACTCATCACCTAAGCCATGCAAGCATTGTAACTAATGAGTTAGTTATGAAATGATGTATTACGGAACGAGTAAAGAGACTTGCCGGTAACGAGATTGAACTAGGTATTGGATACCGACGATCGAATCTCGGGCAAGTAACATACCGATGACAAAGGGAACAAAGTATGTTGTTATGCGGTTTGACCGATAAAGATCTTCGTAGAAAATGTAGGAACCAATATGAACATCCAGGTTCCACTATTGGTTATTGACCGAGAATAGTTCTAGGTCATGTCTACATAATTCTCGAACCCGTAGGGTCCGCACGCTTAACGTTACGATGACAGATTTATGAGTTTTGATGTACCGAAGTTTGTTCGGAGTCCCGGATGTGATCACGGACATGACGAGGAGTCTCGAAATGGTCGAGACATAAAGATTGATATATTGGAAGCCTATGTTTGATTCTTGAATAGTTCCGGTGAAATCGATTTTACCGAACACCGGGGTTACTGAACCTCCCGGGGTTAATGGGCCTTAGTGGGCCATGAGGGAGAAGAGGAGGGCCGGCTAGGGCAGGCCGCGCCCCCCCTCCCCCCCTAGTCCGAATAGGACAAGGAAGGGGGTGGCGCCCTTCTTTCCCTCCCCCAAGTCCTAATCCAACTAGGAAGGGGGGAGTCCTACTCCCTGGGAGTAGGACTCCTCCGCGCCTCCTAGGGCCGGCCGCACCCCCTTGCTCCTTTATATACGGGGCAGGGGGCACCCTGGCACACAAGTTGATCTACGGATCATTCCTTAGCCGCAGTGCGGTGCCCCTCCACCATATTCCACCTCGGTCATATCGTCGCAGAGTTTAGGCGAAGCCTCGCTACCGGTAGAGCATCATCATCGCTACCACGCCGTCGTCTTGACGGAACTCATCCCGACACCTGCTGGATCGGAGTCCGGGATCGCCATCGAGCTGAACGGTGCGAACACGGAGGTGCCGTGACGCTCGGTACTTGGATCGGTCGGATCGTGAAGACGACGACTACATCAACCGCGTTGTCATAACGCCCGCTTTCGGTCTACAAGGGTACGTGGACACACTCTCCCTCTCGCTGCTATGCCATCATCATGATCTTGCGTGTGCGTAGGAATTTTTTGAAATTGCTACGCTTCCCAACAAGGCATCCGAGCCTGGTTTTATGCGTTGATGTTATATGCACGAGTAGAACACAAGTGAGTTGTGGGCGATATAAGTCATACCGCTTACCAAAGATGTCATACTTTGGTTCAGCGGTATTGTGAGATGAAGCGCCCGACCGACATTACGCCAGACGCTTACGCGAGACTGGTTTCACCGCCAGCACTCGTTGCTTAAAGGTGACCGGCGGGTGTCTGTCTCTCTCACTTTAGTTGAACTGAGTGTGGCTACGCCCGTCCTTGCGAAGGTTAAAACAGCACCAACTTGACAAACTATCGCTGTGGTTTTGATGCGAGGTAAGAACGGTTCTTGCTCAGCCCGTAGCAGCCACGTAAAACTTGCAACAACAAAGTAGAGGACGCCTAACTTGTTTTTGCAGGGCATGTTGTGATGTGATATGGTCAAGACGTGATGCTATATTTTATTGTATGAGATGATCATGTTTTGTAACCGAAGTTATCGGCAATCGGCAGGAGCCATATGGTTGTCGCTTATTGTATGAAATGCAACGCCATGTAATTGCTTTACTTTATCACTAAGCGGTAGCGATAGTCGAGAAGCAATAGTTGGCGAGACGACAACGATGCTACGATGGAGATCAAGGTGTCGCTACCGGTGACGATGGTGATCACGATGGTGCTTCGAGATGGAGATCACAAGCACAAGATGATGATGGCCATATCATATCACTTATATTGATTGCATGTGATGTTTATCCTTTATGCATCTTATCTTGCTTTGATTGACGGTAGCATTTTAAGATGATCTCTCACTAAAATTATCAAGAAGTGTTCTCCTCGAGTATGCACTGCTGCCAAAGTTCGTAGTGCCAATACACCACGTGATGATCGGGTGTGATAAGCTCTACGTCCATCTACAACGGGTGCAAGCCAGTTTTGCACACGCAGAATACTCAAGTTAAACTTGACGAGCCTAGCATATGCAGATATGGCCTCGGAACAAGGAGACCGAAAGGTCGAGCGTGAATCATATAGTAGATATGATCAACATAGTGATGTTCACCATTGAAAACTACTCCATCTCACGTGATGATCGGTTTTGGTTTAGTTGATTTGGATCACGTGTTCACTTAGATGACTAGAGAGATGTCTGTCTAAGTGGGAGTTCTTAAATAATATGATTAATTGAACTTAAAATTATCATGAACTTAGCACCTGATAGTATTTTGCTTATCTATGTTTGTTGTAGATAGATGGCTCGTCTTTGTTGTTCCGTTGAATTTTAATGCGCCTTGAGAAAGCAAAGTTGAAAGATGATGGTAGCAATTACACGGACTGGGTCCGAATTTGAGGATTATCCTCATTGCTGCACGTAAGAATTACATCCCGAAGCACCGCTGGGTGCCGTGCCTGCCGCAGAGCAACGCCGGTTGTGAACGTCTGGCGAGCAAAGCTGATGACTACTCTATAGTTCAATTGTGCCATGATTTACGGCTTAGAACCGGTCTTCAACGACGTTTTGAACGTCATGGAGCATATGAGATGTTCCAG